>AXZN01000020.1:600000-946066 GCA_000498155.1 Shiraia sp. slf14
ATGTCGTCGCACAGAGCCTTTCCCCAGCCTGCACAACAAAGACCGAGGTCGCAGTGTGGCCAGCTGGGAGTCAACCAGCTGAGCATGAATCACAGGCGCTAACCCCGCGCTTGTGTGGATGCCGCTTACCAGTTGTTTCCTCGCGCCAGCCATGTAAGGCCGAAACAGGCAGCTGGCAGGATTATCGTAGCCGCAAATGGGGAATGGCGTTTTGGTAATTCCGCATCGTCAAAGAGTTCCGCAGGGAAGCTCGTGTCGACTGCTCAGCTGGTCGGACCCCCGGACTAGACATCGCCGAACGCCGAAGCTGCCAAAAGAACTGCTGAGGACGCGCATGGATTCGCTGCGGATTTTTGCATTCTGTGCTCGTAGGGTGCGACTTGGCACTGGCCGGATGTTACAGCCAGATCGGCGGCTGTGGCGTCAAGGGCCAATGGCGGAAGGTTGGGCGAGCTTCTTTGGGACGTCTTTCGGGCGAGCAATCCGCGTGTGTACAGAGTGGTCTGCATCAACAAGTACAGTGCTCTCTTCAAGGCAAAACAATCAGGAAATCCTTACTGGCCAGCCTGAATCTGAATCTGCCTCTCTCATGACACTTGCCAACATGCCGAGCACTCTGGGAAAACAACGCCAGCTTAGTCACTTGGTCCAAAGCAATACCCGAAACCAATCGGCGTACTTTGGTGCCGATTCAGGTCCAAGGCTATGTCAGGGCTGGGCGCTCTCTTAAAACTCATCGTCAACTTCCGTCCCTCTCTCGTCAGCCTCTCCCTCTCTCTCGCAACCTCATCGTCTGTGCAGCCACACCTTCACCTTTGGACCCGGCCGCGCTCTATGCCCACGTCCATTCTCCCTCAGGAAGTGTTCTTGTGTGCGACTCCATCAGTGTCTCTGCAGCGGCTGGCCTGCTGACCAGCATGGTTAATGCCAAAAACGTCGCCTTCAAAGTCAACAAGCAGACGCCAATCAACGTAACCCCTTCGCAGGCCTATGGCACAGTAATCAACTGCCGGAAGCCCGTTGGCAAGCGGGCCGCCAGAGCCCAGACGCAGAAGGAAGTTCGATCCCATCATGTGCGCTTGTCCAACATCGAGGGAACGTTGAAGCGTAAGTGGGGTGAGGAAGAGACGGGTGCGGATGGTTCAAGAGTCTTTGGTGATTCCCCAGGCACCGATGCGACGACTGCTTCCTCTACGCCAGACCGAGTCCTCTCGGGTCAGAAATGGCAGCCGCCAAAGCCCACCAGGTTACGGAAGAACAAGACGCTCTCCAAAGGTGTCGATCTGGACTGTTGGTTCACCATACTCCGCTTCTCCGACCCTGCCCAGTTGCTGGAAATGCGCCACAAGCTAGCATCTTGCTACCGCTTCTTGAGAGATAACCCAATGCTGTGGAAGCATAGTCGCAATTACTACTATGGAAGTGACATGCCAGACCCGCCCTCTGAACTTACCGAGTTCCAGTATGCGCACCTGCGGCACGGGCATGGGTGCATGAGCTGTGGTGCTCCAAACACCCGTAAGACGTACTGGGCGTTCCTTCGACGTTGGTGCAAGACATGTCTGCAATCCAAGACAGTAAAAGAGCACGATGCAATGGTTCTGCTTCGAGATGCAAATGGCGAAGATATTTCCTATCTCCATGACTGCCTTCCCTCTGGCATCTTTGATTCTTGGGGCAATTTTGTAGGCGTAGGACCCGCGACTACACATTCGTTGAAGACGGTGTTCCTGCTTTCAGATGTCCGGAAACTCGTTGCTGACTACCTCTCGCTCAAAGCACAAAATGAGGACCCCGCACAGTGGCCAGCAGAGGTCCATGCTTGGCGTACACCAAAGATGGAATTGGTAAAAGAGCGCAAGGGTTTTGCTCACAAAATGGAGGGTTGGGAAGAGACTGCGCGGAGCGAAAGGTCTTATGACTATCAAGCGAAGAAGATGGCACGCAAGGCATACTTTCAAGAGAAAGCGGCACAGCTCACCCCCTCCATCAGCCTACGAGAGATGGAGTGCTGCGACTCATATCGCCGTGCTATTGCTATACCTAAAGACCCAAACACCACTTCCTGGTTCCAACTGAAACCAAAGCTGGAGAAAGAAGCCGCTGCGCTGAGAGCCAAGGGTGGCCCTCCGGAGGAACGCCCCCATACGTCATCAAATTCTGGAACCTCCACACCCAACAGCATCATGGATCATGGCATCATTCCGCCCAGTGCGCCCCAACAACCGTATATTCTTCCTGTGTTGGCTTTCGCATCGGCTTTCCTTCCAGGCCATCTTCCATCTCACTCAACCCATCCCCCGCACCCGCCACCGGGTCATCCTTTTTAAAACTCTTTAAATCTCTTTGTTTCTTTTCCTTAGCAGTTCCACATTCGGCGTAATGATACACGGGTTCTGGGTTTGATGATAATGGTTCCTAGTTATGTTTTCAAGTTTGGATTTTGCAGTCTCTAATGGGCATTTATGCATAGCGCAGGCTGGAGTAATGTTTACATGAGGGGGCATGACGGGTGGGAGTTTTGGACATGCTTCTGCCCACTGATGCGCACATATTTGATACCTTGAATTATAGATACAATGAAATGACTACCCTTGAAATATGGCGTGAAGGCTGCATATTCTGCCTGGCCTGATATTAATCATATGTTTTCGGGTAATGCATGCCGCCGTCGGACGGCAACGGCCATGTGGGCAGCTTAGGTTCATCACGGTGCCCATTGGTGCGGCCACATGACTTGCGGTGTAGTCGAGTATGCCACACCAAGAGCATCTTTGAAACCACCGAGAAACAGCAACAAGAGCGGTTTCAATCATCTTGACGTAGGAAATACATTCGATACACGTGATTACGCAGACAGAGCCGCAGAGCCGCCTCATTACCCCGCTGACTCTGCCTGCGTCCATGTAGGGCCAGCCAATAGCGAGACCAGGAGGTCAGATGACAAAGAAGGGGATGTCCAGGGCATCAGAGCTACAAAACCCAGGAAGCGCGCTCGTTGCCACATGTCAAAAAACTCTTTCCAAAATGTCAGGAGAATGTTTCCTAATCGGCAGAACCTGGCCTGCACTTGTTACGAGAACGTTGGATTACGGATATCTAGGGTCTGGACGTCCACAGAATAAGACGCCTGTGATTGGCTCGGCGACCCACATTTTCCTATCTTGTGGTGCTTGCCGGACGTTTCTAGAGAAATGCTGCCATGCCGACGCAGGTTCCGTTTAAATCTTGCTCATCCCTTCGCTCACGCTTTTCCGTTACCTTTTACACTCCTTCTCTTTGGTTCCCGTCAGCGGCTTACCAATTGACTTCTCACTGCTTCTTCAACTTCAGAAAGAAGTCTTTACCACTTCAATAGTTACCTAGCAATCACACTCGCAAAACCGAGGTACTCTACGACCCGAGTCTACCCAACGCAAGTCAGCACAATGGCATCGGCTTCTCGAAGCTTCACCCGCGCTCTGCGCACTGCTGCGCCCTCCTTCCGCACCACTTCGACTCGCGCCTCTCGCTTCGTTGCTCCCTCACAAACTGCTTTCCGCTCTCAGTGGCAACGTGGATACTCCACTGGCAAGGAGGATGGTCCAGAGAAATATGAGGGCAACCCATCTGGCTTGATCTTCGGTGCTGGTGCTCTGCTCCTTGGTGCTGGTGTCTACGGCCTGTACACCCAGAAGCCTGAGCTGTTTGGCCAGGAAGCCAAGAAGAGCAACTTCGTGCCCAGGTTCGAGGACTACCAGAAGGTTTATGACGCTATCGCGAAGCGTCTCGAGGAGAATGACCAGTATGATGATGGCAGCTATGGCCCTGTCCTGCTCCGTCTGGCATGGCACGCTTCTGGAACGTGAGTACCACTTTGCTCTTCTTCTACCCTTACACTTGACTGACAAGAGACAATTAGATACGACAAGCTCACTGGCACTGGTGGCTCCAACGGCGCTACCATGCGCTTCGCTCCCGAGAGTGACCACGGTGCCAACGCTGGCCTGAAGGCTGCCCGCGACTTCCTCGAGCCTGTCAAGCAGCAATTCCCATGGATCACTTACTCTGATCTCTGGATTCTTGGTGGCGTCACCGCCATCCAAGAGATGCAAGGCCCCAAGATCCCATACCGTGCTGGACGTTCGGACCGCGACCTCTCCTTCTGCACACCTGACGGCCGCCTGCCCGATGCCACTCAGGGCGCCAGCCATATCCGCGCCATCTTCGGCCGCATGGGCTTTGACGACAAGGCAATGGTTGCCCTATCTGGCGCCCACGCCCTTGGACGCTGCCACACTGACCGCTCCGGCTTCGATGGTCCCTGGACCTTCAGCCCCACCACCCTGACCAACGACTACTACAAGCTCCTCCTTGAGGAGAAGTGGTCCTACAAGAAGTGGAACGGCCCCAAGCAATTCGAAGACGTCAAGACAAAGTCCCTCATGATGTTGCCCACTGACATGGAAATCATCAAGGACAAGAGCTTCCGCAAGTACGCCGAGTTGTACGCCAAGGACAACGACGCTTTCTTCAATGACTTCAGGGATGCTGTCGTCACGCTCTTCGAATTAGGTGTTCCTTTCGCTCAGCCTGAGGACCAGAGGTGGACTTTCAAGAGCTCCTTCGACTAGGCTTTTCATATATAGAAGGGTAATATGGAGGGTCAACGTGGTTTAGAGAAGAAGCAACGACGTTCCTTGTGCGGGAGTTTACTTGATATCGAGATATCCATCTAGATCTAGACTAGACCACTGCTTGTATTGAGCAGGTTTTCCTTTGATATGTAGCTCTAATGTATACATTGAGTTTAGAAATTTAGATGATTATGATTTCGTTTGATATATGATTTCGATTCTTCGATAAGTTCATAACATTTCCGTCATTGACTGACTCCTTCGAATATCATCAGTCTTCGCCCAAGGCCAGCGCAACCTGCGCAGTCTTTTTCTTCCAGTACTCTGCATACTCTTTCTCCACCTTCTCCAGGTCTTCCATCTGCGCCCTACCAAGCTCCTCAATCTCCTTCTCGAAGCCCTCAATAACTTGCTCCGACATACCCTCCACAATAGGAACCGGCTCTTTGCGAATCCTCGACGGCTGGTACAAGAACCCAAGGCGCTGAAATTGCGACTGCTCTTCCCCACCACCTTCCGCTTCGAAAGTAACACGCTTCCTACCACTGGATTTCCTTGCGGAATCACCTCCCTCAGGAACGAAGAGCGTAGATTCTGCAGGCGAAGAAGGGGCCTCGTGGGTATTGCAAAAGAGTAGCTGTTCCATTTCATCTTCGCCCAGAACGTGAACACCGAGTTTCCAGATTTCGCCAACGATGGCCTCCCAGTCTGTCTCCAGCTTCTCGATTTCTGCTTTTTGGCGCGAGATGTAGTCTTCGTAATCGGTCATTCGGGTTTCTAGCGTGCCGATGATGTGTTCTGACGTTCCATCGGGGTTGGTACGTGTCATGCGAATTTGGTATTGCGAGATGGGTTGGCATAGTTTGTTGGCTTCGAGGGTGAGTTTAGCTGAGGTTGTGATTTGGTGAGGATTCTTTGAAGAGGCGGGGTGTAGAGTGCTTTCGTGGAGAGCGCTTAGGAAAGATTCGAGCGTCTTGTTGATGGTTAGGGCTGCGGTGTTGTAAAGGTGACGGCGATAGTCATTGCTGGTTTCTGAAGAGCGTCAGTTATTGATGTATCTTTGTGGGCAAGGTTGAATGCAACTACCTTTGTATTCTGTAGCAAGTGGATGTACTTCAGTTTGCTTCTTCGCCACCTTCCAGACTTTCTTCTGGGCCTCGTCCGCGTTGAAATTGCGATCATATATGTTCTCTGGGTTGCTCTCCAAGTTCGACTTTGGCTTGTAGGAGTCTGACTGTCTTTTAATGTCCTTGGTCTTTTTATTAGCATACTGCTTGAAAATCGAACCAGCAGAAATTGTTTTCTTGTGCGGATGCATGGACGCTGATTCCTTCTTACGAGTCGCCATGCTGTGACGTGCTTGTAATTCAGCTACAGGGACTTCAGCTTCTGTGGCGGCAATGAAATCTCCAGTAAATCAGGGTTAATATGGGTTGGAAGTATGGAATCAAAAATCCGATCGACTGCTGTCGCCTACGATTTTGGACTCATGTAGGAAGGCGCGAAGAGCAGGAAGGAGCAGTTCACATCACCTGTTGCACACCATTACACAGTATCAACTGCAACAATGAAATAGGGTACCATGTGAGTTGTGACAAGCTTAACATTTAGAATGTCGCGATTTGACATACTTGGTTGTGTATGATGGATATGATACATGGCCAAACGTGGGATGATTGAACCATATTATACAGCCACTAGACAGCTTCCTCTCGCAATTATCTGCCCCTCGGCTTTGCCACAGGTAGTCACGGCTTCTGCTCAGGCTCTGCAGGTACAACAACGTTCTTTTCCTCCAACATCTTCGCCAGCGAACCATCCTGATGCATGGACATAAGGATATCACAACCACCAACAAATTCCTTATCGACGTATAGCTGCGGTATCGTGGGCCAATCGGAGTATTCCTTGATACCTATTACAAATAAGTCAGTATATCGTTGCGCATCATTTGCAGACTACTACTGCCGTTTCCAGTCCAGAGCCATGGGATGCGCATACCTTGCCTCAATTCTGGGTCCTCCAATACATTGAAAGCAGTAAACTTCTCTGGATCTACACCCTGCATGCCCAAAATCTGTATGCTCGCTCTCGAAAAACCGCATTGCGGTGTCTCTGGTGTGCCCTTCATGAACAAAACAACTGGCGCTGAAGCGACAGCCTTATCAATCGCCGTGCGGACTTCATTTGAGAGTAGTCGCGCTTGGAAGGGTGTGATGAAGCGTGTGGGAGCGAAAGCACGAGATGCAGGTGTGCATGTACGAGTAGCTGCTCGGAATGCCTATCATTTGTTAGCTATGTACGGGCATGAAAGAACAAGAGAACCCAATGACTTGCCGAGGGAATTGCACGTCTTGAAAACATTATGACGGTTGTGAGGTGTGAGGTTGTAGTGATGAGAAATACAAGCACCTCCGCATTTCGCCGCAAATATTGGATGAGGTCACGACATGCCAAGGCCGAGCTATCATTGCTGAATATCACTGAACTCCCATTGGTACCTATACAATATCTTCTTACTACCAAAACCATGAAAATTTCTGTATTTGACATATGCTTACCAGAACCTTGATTTGTTGTATGATATAACCTTTCAAGAAATGTAATTTAATGCTGTTCGAACCTGGCGCGCTTTTCTGCTTGTCTTTACAAGATACTATCCAACACGCTCAATGTAGAAACAAGTATACATAAGGTCTTCGATACAAACAATCGACACCCACAAGTATTTTTTACCACGAGTCAGAAGATAGTCAGCTTCGCTCAATCGCCAGTTAGTAGTACGACACATAAAAACGTTATGCATTAGCCTTTGCAAGATGTGACATATGCAATACATCCATGGTTGTTAACGGCAAGTGACATAATCCCTGATGCCAATGTTTGCTCTTAATCATGGTAGTCTTGAGTATACTGGACAAACTGATTATACATATCGATTTCTACTGCATGTTATATAGACATGATAATCATCTCCTGTTATACGAGAAGAATCCCATCACGCAGCATTGAAAATCGGGAAGTTTATGACGCCACTCGTTAGACACGAGCTCTATCTCATTTAGGATTACAGACTACATAAACCCTTCTAGCGTACGAATTATGGTTAAACCATTCGTCACAGGGTCAAGCGTACTAAATGCCTGCTATACGTATACACATGATGATCGCTTGCCGCTCATAACATAGAACCATGCTTAAGAAGCCATCCGCCCAAAATAAAATCAGATGCTGTGCCCATGGTATCATCCGAAAACGCCTGAACATGAACCCATACCGCCCGAATCGTAGAGTCATGTTCATAACAGATGAAGACATGAAAGAAAATAGAAAAAAGGAAAAAGGAAAAGATACATCAAGGTTAACGCGTATATGGGCTCCCAGTTGAAGATGTATGTGAATAAGTTCTTAAGATGGGCATAGGTGGCGGTCCTGCGGGCTGAATGCTCATGCTTTCCCGTCGGGGTGCATAGTTTTCTGGCCAGCTAACTCGTTCTCGGTGCTCCACTGTCGGTGACAAGTCGTGGTTTGTATTGTTGTGCCCACTCAAACGCTGCTTGAACTTGCTGAATCGTCTAGTCTTTTTCTCACCCATCGATTCACGTCGCTTTTCTTCTGCTTCTGCTTCCGATTCGCGGCGTGATTGTTCATCGCGAACAGGATCAGATATCTTTCTAGCAGCTGGGACTGCATTGAGCCACAAAGGATACAATGTGCCAACAGCAAAGGCGATGATTATTACACAGAAACCGTACTGGCTGTTATGGACCTTGTTGGCAGCGAACATCATTGGAGGGAAAACAGCACCGCCCCCAATGGCAGCTGTGAGCAAGACTGATGCATCTTTAGTGTGGCGACCCATGCCTCGGAGACCTTGCGCAAAAATTTGAGGAAACAAAGGGCCTTCGAAGAACATGAGCATGACTATCATGGCGGCGCCGGTGTCACCTGCCGTTCTCATTGTTGCTGCAGCAAAAGCAATAGCTCCAAGATAAATGATAAACAGTCCGATACGCGGCTTGACCCAGATGGTCATAGCAGCAGTCAAGAATCGCGACACGGCAAAAGCGGTATGGCCAATAGCTTGGTGATTGACATAGTCAGTGGATGGCCGCACGCGTTTGAGGTATCCGGCGAAAGAGGTAGATGTTGATTCCTGGCCTCCGACATAGCAGAATTGGGACAAGACGGCGAGTCCGAATCCAACCCAAAGGACTTTGATGGATCTTCGTCCGACCTTGATTTCCGCATCTCGTGGGATGGATGTGCGAGCGGTAGCGGCCTCTAATTCCTCATCGGTAGCTTCAGGGAGTGGTACATAGAAGTAAACGATGGCCAGGAGTATGTTGAAGAATGATATACCTAGGTATGTCCATTGAACATCAATGAGGTTTTTGGCATCAGCGGGGAACAGTACTTTCTTGGCAAGCAAAGGTGAGACAATACTACCAATCGCCTGTACGCCTTGTGATATGTTGAGCCGGACTTCAGCATATTCAGGAGGGCCACAAAGCGCAATGAACGGGTTTGCGCTTAGCTCCAGGGTGGAAAGACCTGCTCCTACAATGAAATTGGAGACCAAAAAAGCGGGAAAGGAGTTTAGAACAGCAGAGGGCCAGAAAACAAGAGTCCCACAAGAGTAGACGGAAAGGCCGACCATATAACATGCTTTGAAGCCCCATTTCTTGAAAACGATGCGCCCGAACGTAAGTGGTCCTACAATGTATCCGGCATAATATGCGCTGTGTTGACCAACAGTCTGCCAATCACTCATTCTAGCAACTTGCTGGAATCGAGAATTGAGAACATCTAAGAACCCGTATGCAAAGCCCCAGACAAAGAAAAGAACCGTCACCATCATGACTGGGTATATGGATTCGTGAACGCTGCGTAATGTTATGTTCTTCTTTTGGCCGGTATTTACAAAGTCGAAAAATGTCATGGATTGGCGCCTGGCAGTTGTCGAATATGTCAATGCAGTAGGTGAGGGCCGGAGTTGTGGCATTTCATTCATGTCCGGTGTTGTCAGGAAATCGAGCATGCCTATAGGTTCATCCGGGTTACCGCGTGCCTGTGGTGGCTTTCTTAATGGCGATTCTGGAGGTGAAAGCGGATCGGATCTTCTTCGTGATTCTACGATATCAGGATGGAGAACTGGCTCGTCGCTTGTGTGAGTCGCAGAACCATCGCGCATGGTTGTGTGGTCGATGATCCAGCTCGGGAGGAACCTTCTTGCAAGAGGCTTCATTGCTGGCACACAGCCGCACATGATGCCGAGATTGATCTCCACAGTGCTCCACATGAAACAAAGTGATGCATACCACGAGAAATCGCCCGTGTTTCTCTGGTCGTTTCCAGTGGAGTGCTGTTCCATTTCTACAGCACTAAGTGTGGCCCGCTGTGCGCTCTGGAGATAGGCAATGCGAATGACATCTACCACGGCGACAAAAATACCAAAGCCAAAGGTTATGACCAAGATGATTTTCTGCTTCTTCGGCAGCCGCATACTGGTAAGAATTGGCATAGGAAGGAAGAATATGGCCAAGTCGGTGATTATGTTGAGAGGAGCTGACGAGAGATAAAGGGTGACAATGTTTGTACAAGAAGCCGTCGCAGGTACAGGCGAGGCCCACGCGGCACTGACAGGGCGACACTGTACGATATTGAGAATGGTGAGCGCCAATCCACCGACATTAACGACGATTAATGTCGCAATCGTCGCCCAACGAAAGACCTTTTCGTTTTTGGAAAGAGTCAAGTAGAACAGAAGGATGGAAGTTTTGGTGACCATCAGAGCTGGATTCTGGGGTTTGTTAGTATGGGTGAAAAATCATGTGCGCAAGATGGCATACATAAAGGACTGAGAAGACCCATGAGCTCTTCTTCATAGGCTCGAGCCATTCAGTAGGTATGTCCATCTCTTTTCTTCCCAGGCCTTTGCTTGCGCCATAGCAGATTGAAAAAGATGCACCAAAGGCCAATAACCATGCTAATATCATTGTATAGTCGTCCCAACCTGGTTTCCTTACGACGACAAATCTCGACATGAGTCGCAAACCCACGAACAATGAACATAGGGCCAGTGTCGCTGCCGATACGCCCATGACTGTTGGGCCCCGCGTGGCAAAGCCATCGTGGGGAGCGTCTGTCGCCATCTCGTGTACTGGGCCTCGTACCAGTCACTCGAGACCATAGTAAAGTGTGTGGGCGGTTCGTTCTATCGCGGTCGTGGGCGTCGAGGAGCGATTTGATGTTCAGGCCACAACATGGTGCGGCGACAGCCTGCTTGTTCAGTCGTGGGAAAGTGGTCTGGAGGAATCGAGAGGATCTGATGGCGAAAGGTCGCAGCGGTGCGTGGTGCGAGACTAGTCAATATCAATGGGCGCCACGCAAACGGGAAGTACGGTGAAGGGTCTTGCAACCCCAGAAATCCCGCACAGTTTAGCTGCAAAGGCGGGTCAAGTGGACTGGGCATACGCGAGTATGGAGGCCATAAGGTCTGGTGTTGGGTCGGCCGATGATCCGGGGCTGCCATTGGAGAAGACGTTTTTGGAGCGATGTGGAGAAAGTGCTATTCCGTCATCGTCGTCGCCGTTCATGCCAGCCGCGGCAAAATCGCACCGAGCGCCCGGCACTCGTATTCTCTTGGCCGACCACTCCAAAAGTCAAAAATTTTCCCATTTTGGACCCGCAATTGGAACGACCGCATTCTACATCTCTTACGCGTCTTCTGCTTTTGTTTGAGTTTGGGCATATTCTCTAGTTGCGTCATGCTGCCAGACGTTGGCCGTGATGTGCGGGGTTGTCCTCGATCCTGATCAACAGCAGCGCCATGGCGCTCAGTGTTGAGCACAAAACCCTTGGGCCGATCCTCATAAGGCATGCCGGTTCTACGCTTGCACCAAAGCAAGCCCCGAGCAACGACCCGCTCCACATCCCCAGTCTGTACCAGCGCCCAACGCTCAGTTCCTTGCCAAACCTACTTGAGATTTGGGCAGACAACAATCGGTTAACCTATCTTTGCAAGGCTAGAGTAAGCCTTGAGCGATCTCTCCACGAACGATCTCGACCGAATTGCGGGGTGCTAGGTAACACAGCCTTGACGCTCAGACTTCAGCTATTGCAAAACCCATACCAAGCGTCTAGGCGGTCATGTGAGTGGTATTTGGACTGGCTTATGGGGTAAGATGGATCCTTTCCACATCGCAATGCCTGACTGAAATAATACGAATAACGTGACCGCCTGATGACGATTAAAGACGACCAGAATCTGACTCATGAACAGCCTGGCCCTGCTGCATTGAATCTTGATTCCGAGTCTGACCGATGCAAATCCGGATTGGACAAGTCGCAACACAGGGATTCTATCTTCTATTAAGCAACAGGCGCTGACATACTAGCGATACCTATGTGAGTTAATCATCTAAGCTCATAGAAATTTGATCCAATGATTGAAGACCGGAAGTTGAGCCTGCACCGCGTTTACAGACCTTGTGTCCTCCGAATAAGCGCGCCGACCAGGCCAGGGACCAGATCGCAACCAAAATGGCGGAAATCTCCGCCAGGCACGTGCTTACTCGCGTGTGCTGGGAAGGTCTTCGGAAATTGGGTCGGCCCGAGATGTCTTAGTCAGCCGTTGCTGTCAATTTTCTCTCGATTCTCGCGTTCCTTTTCGTACCCATCAACAACATACATTGTCTCAACACATGCACTCCAAACTCCAAGTAGTTTCCCTCAGCTTCATGTCAGCTGGTACTGGGTCTTGCTAATTTTGAGTCGCTGGATTCATTCATTCTTTGTATTATGTAGTGTGGCTCTTTCGAAGACTCGGTGACACGATTACTCTCCACGGTCACGAGTTCAATTTGTAGCCTAGAAAAAGCCCAACGACCTGCCAAGGTCATCCCACTCGTGTTGCAGTGTCTGAGCGAAAGCCAAGACGACTTTGCGTCTAATTGTGGGAGACATCGTCCCAAGTAGCCATAAATTTTGATTCTGATTAGCTAAAGCTTCACCGGTCAGGCCACGGTTTGAGGTCTATTATTGCATTGTACATTTCATAGTAACTACAGCTCCTTCTTTTCTGAAGGTCGTGCAGAGGCAGGCTTCGCATCGAATGCCATGGCCTCCTGTTTCTCTTTCTGCTTTCCATCCGCGAGCGGAGTTGGGCGACGTGTAATCAGCACCCAAGCTGCTCCAAGTCCTTCTGCCACCAAAGCAATCATGCTGGCACAAGCAATACCCCATATGTTGATGCTCACGCTACCCAGCGGAGCTCTTGGAAAACTAAGAATCCACTCAACGTAATAAGGAACCCATCCGGCAGGCACCCAAAACATTGGTGACTTCGCGAACCAGAATTGTAGAATGAATCGTAGGCCTTGCGTACCGAGCCAGCGAAGTGTTGAGACGGCGGAAGTGAATTTCGTTTGATGAGACCGAAGAGAGCCATCTGCGATGAAAATGTTAGTCAGTATATCGGATCAAGTCATGCTTGGGAAAGACATACCAAGCTTCTGGTATTCGGCCATAGCCTTGTTGTGCTGCCTGTCCAATTTTGCCCATTTTGAGAAGTTGTCCTGCGGAGACGTGTTTCCAAGCTCGCGTTTTAGCTGAACAATCTCCTTCTTCAGCTTCTGAACTTTCTGTGCTGAACCTGAAGTAGGTGTCGGAAGCTTATTATACAGGATCCATAGCTATATAATAGTCAGTCAAACCAGCGATGATGAGACGTGTCGAAGCGGGGCCTACCAGTTCGTTGACTGTGTTTGCACCCACAGTGTTGATTATGTGAAGTAACAACTGCAGTATAAACACGACGAGGAGTAAAGAGGGCATGGCGTAGCGGATCTGGAGGGGTCACAGCGTCAAAATAATCTCAGCGCATAGCGTCGTGTCCAAAGTGTGAGGCTGCACCTGCGTCATGGGAACTCGAAGTTAGTATGTGGCCCGTGCAGTCGCTTCCACCTTTCACTCGGTACGGACTATGACAGCTGGGTACCTTCCGACTGAATTAAAGCAACATCGCCTATCTAATTAGGCATAAGCAGAAACCCTCACACCTAATCAAAAGTAAAAACTATATCAAACAATTCCTTTCCGTCTCTTCAACCTATTTTGACCAAAGTCGAAACACTGTTCTGGACAACTTTCAGGTGGTAGAAGATGGCCTGAGACAGTATTACAGATACTTTCACGGATTCGTTACCATACAAGCAATGATGATGTCCGGAAAATCATCTGTTGGCCAATTACAAGCCACGGCTTATGAGAGATTGAGTCATTACTTCTCCTCACACCAGGATCAACGTATCGAAATAGAGATTCTACCCCCGGCCATTCAACCACCAGACGGCATTCTCATGGAGGATGGCTTTAGCCTAGGCATCCCAAAAAAGATTCTTGCCCTAGCTTATATCGAGGCCCGAAAAACATTCTTTGCAAATCGTCATGCCGCTGATGAGACGTCTCGGTCAGACGCCCTGCTGGCGACCAAAACAATGCTCCTGTTCGACCCCGAACATCTCACAGCAGCTAATTTCCGCAAACGAAACTTAATTGAACTTGAAAACCATAAATCGCCGACAGCTCAGTCTGTGTACCTTGAAACAGTACGACACGAGTTTTTATTCTTGGATTCCATACTCACTTCACCGTTACATCGTCAATCCAAATCTCCAACCTTGTGGTATCATCGTCACTGGCTCTTGAACCTCAATGATACAGACAATAAGGCGGCCTCGTGTAATGAAACCCCAGGGTTTTGGTCCGCGGAGATCAATGTGGTTTGCAGATCCGGTGAACAGCATCCAAAGAATTACTATGCTTGGCAGTATGCTCGGAGGCTGATTGGGGTGGTTGACAATGACACGTTTGTTTGTGAGATTGCCTCGCGAACCAAGGATTGGTGCTTTAAACACCCCAGTGACATATCTGGCTGGTCTTTCCTCATTCACATGCTTCTCGAAGTGAAACGTCAATCACACAGAGAGAGTCTGGTCCGTGAAGTGTTGCAATATGCTCTGAACCTAAGATCCGAGAATGAGTCTATCTGGATGTTCTTACGGACAGTATTAGCACAAAGTTTGTTACAAGACAATGTGCGTGTCGAACTCAATACGACTCTTTGCAAGTATCGCGAAGACCTTACAAACGAGGACCCAGCCTCCGTTCTCTTTGAACGCATCACGCATACTGTGAATTGGATCGAACAGCATAGCAATCACAAATGCCCATCGAAGTCGCTGCTTTTGATATGAAAAATGGGTTCATTATATTATGATTATCTCGAATGCTTTATATTGACGCAATGATAACTGCTGTCACGCCTTTGACGTCCACCCAAATCTGATCGAAGACTCGTTTCCCAGGCATTGGCTTAGTAGGAGCAAGCATAGGCTTGCAATCCTTTGGCGTCTTTTGGATGAATGCGCCAAAGTAATGCACCCTTATATTCCTCGCAGAATCTGGAGGAACTTGGGGTGGCGGATCAAGTTTACGGTCGATGTCAAAAACTTGCCTCCGAAAATCCGACTGGTGAAAGTCTGAGGCCTGTAGCGCGTTTGGTTCAGCGCTGTATTCCTCTTCATCTGTTTGGTCTTGTTCTTCCAAATCAGGTTTTGATCCCTTGACTGCCCAGTTCTCGAGTTGTGCAGCCGCCTCATACGATGTCAGTGTTTTGCATTTCGCCAGCATCCTTACAAATGGACCCCTTGCGAAACGGCAAGAATTTATCTCAGGCAGGAGAGGATTTTGAAACACTTTCAAAAGTGACCAATCGATTTTGTAAATATCTCGAATATTTACGTACGAGTCTCGTTGCAGCACCGCGCCGTCTGCTAGTTCAAGAGTCGGGAACCGTTTCTTCGTCTTGTTGGAGAGTGCATCTGGATGACCAGGCGTTGGAGCTATTGGTAGATACCATGTACGTCTACTCACGTGACAGTCTTTGTCATCTCTGAATACTTGTTCGAGTCGTCTTCCTTGGAAAGATGTGATCTGTATTGCGGGATTAACGCAGGGTTATCAGACTTCGTTATCTTGCACATACAAGGTTGAAGTGTACTATTTGGCGTTCTTCCTTTGGCCGCGAGATAATAACGACAGGGTGTTGGAATATGCCGTCTTCGATTGCACCTTTCCCATGTGCTCGCTTCACTGCATATCTTGGCAAACTCTCCTTCGAAGGGAGCCAAAATATCGCCCCTTGCTGGACATCATCATCCTCAATCGACATGTCCAATAATTGGACCATTTTTTCCGCACTTTCGTGAGTTTCCTTCTTCGCCATTCGTACGCTGTTGCTGAATTCTCCTTAGGTGTTAACATTTTGATCTTGGAGTACCTTTATATCATACTCGTTTAAATTACAGTTCTTGATTCACACGCATGGACTACGCGTTAGAAGGCACAGTCTTTCCAGTCCCAGCCCCAATCTTCAGCTCGCACGTTTGACATTGCCCTGAGTCAATGGCGACTCAACGGACGCGCCAACTTTTGGTCAGAGTCCGGTCGCCTTGCCCACGTAATTCAGTCAAGCCGCTTTTATGCGGAACCGCCGAACATACCTCTCTGTATGGTTACCATATTGGCAAATGCTATATAGTGGTATTAATAGAAAATGTGGCGAAGTCATGTCAGACTGTCATTGGTCATATCGGAAAGGTTTGTGGCTGAAGACTCGCGAATCATACTGTGTGTCTAACCTAAACGTAACTAACTCCTGAGTACAACAGGTCATAACTCGCCGTACGGAAGGACTTGCTTGATCGTTGTTGATAAATCAAGTAGTTCGAATCACTCCGGCCAAATCGTATAGATGATCGACCTCCCAGGTTTTCGCCGTCCTAGTCTCATGCTACCCTTGGAGCTCACCCAATGATCCTACGGAGCGTACGGGTGCCGTACAACACTTCACGACGCGTATCGTAGCGGCGCAGCTCCAACCAAGACAAAAGAATTCTGGAGCAGATCAGGGATACGCGATGTCGTTGATAAGCGGTTTCATACACAGCACGGAGATTGTTGGATCCGTATCCCAAGATTTCTTACTATTTGCCATCGCCTTGCTGTTTCAATTTACCACATGATTGTCATTGCCTCTTCGATACTACACGTATATGCCTTTTTCAAGAGCAGGAATGAGAGTCATAGAAATCAAGGCCCCCACTTCGGCATGACCGCAGGCCACGAAACTCATCACTCTAAACTGCATCATTTCCATAAACCACTCATTCTCTCGGTAAGCCCTGATGCAATGACACTCAGTCTCTTACTGCCACTCCTGACTCTCCCAGCTTTGGGTGGAGAGTCCGATACCGAATCAAGTCTCGGTTCTACTGCTCTCAGCTCTAATTTATGGCTCACCACTTTTGCGCCCAGGCCTTGCAGTTGCCGTAGCGGATGTGCCACATGTCTATCCCATAAATCCTTACTGACTGGCTCATCATTGTGGCCAAAGCTTGCCTGCAACGGATGCTTGAAGCGATCAGCCGCTTCATGACTATTCCACTGGAAAATCATGAACAAAGTCTCATCATCCAAATCTCGCGCCCGCCCACCATCCTCCTCATCTTCCGGAAACGGCAACGACATATTCTTCTCCTCTGAATTCCAACTCACCAGCCTCGCCGACGGTCTCGAAAGACTTTCGGAACTCGAGGCAAACGAACTCGCATTCGTACACGGCGAAGTGGGATCCTCGTGGCGCAGTTCTGCCCACGCCCAAAAATCCTTGACCAGATCGCCTGGCCGACTGAACGCCGCAGACGGGCATCCAGACATATGCAAGGCAAGCGATGAGCGCTTGGGGTCCCAGCCAAAATGCTTGCCCATGGCTGCGGCAACAGCTGCGTTGGGCGCTTGCAATTGGATCATGTCGCATGCTACGCGCTGGCCAGGGGACGACGCCGCAAGCGACAGAATCGAGTAGTCCATGTAAATGTGCTGCACGATAAGCGGCTCAGCAAGATACTCAGCGATGCTATCGAACACGGGCGACGTGGTGGACGAGCACGTGTCCCGCGCCGTAGAGATGATGACTGCTATTCGTGGGTCTGAAAGACATGGCGACCACGATGTAAACGTGGTTGGATGTGAGGATGAGTCTTCGCTGTCGATGATATTATTCAGCACAAGATTCAGCGCGGCGTAGGGCTTGCTGTTTGCCCGCGATATGTCGGCTTTGAAGTGCAGTGTGATGAGGCATACGTCGAGCTCAGAGGGTGGCGCTGGGAAAGCGTGTACGGCGCTGTTGCGGTTGTCGCACGTCCGACAGCAAGACGCCATTGCTTTGCTGATGATTAGGAATACTACGCCCCAGCGGCGTTGTTGTCAATGCAAGGGAAAAGTCTTCTCGGGCGATGGTTTGACGCCACGATTTTCTTTCGCTCCTGTAGGAATAAAGTTGCTCTCAGACTGACTGCAGTAAGAACAACGGTAGATCTGCGGGAATTGCGGTCAACCAGCAGGTCTTTACTCCCTCCTTTAGTATTCGAGAAAAATAAATCCTGGTATTTCCAAGAGCGAGTGTACAGGAAGCAGGATTTGGACGATAGAATAATAATAAAAGAAAATATATCTTTCAAACAAGGGCTGACAGCCCACGCTCATCTTAATTGTCCATATCAAGCATGTGCAGCATAAGGCCAACACTGCAAGTCAAAGCGTACACAGCCCCCTTCCTCCGCCACCCATTCGATAGCCCGATCACACGGCCTCCCAGTCGTATAATTAGCAAAGCGAACTCGAGAAGGATCCAGCACTATGTTTCAGATACTGTACCTCAGAAATGACATGAGCATTAACAACGGGCTGTCTTGCGCGTCCGTGACAGCACAACGACGTCTTCGAGCATCGCCATTTGCTTGTGAGTACACGATTTAGGTTTAAAAGCACGTTTGCATGACATCATGGGAGGCGAAGTGGTGCTGGTGTGGTGTATTGGTTTTTACGCGTCCATGGGATTCTTATAGGTAGGCGGGGCGACGGATGAAGTGCGTTGTCGTGCATCGCGTTCTCGTGGTGTCGTTTAGCAAGCGCGGACTAGTCGGTAAGGAGACAAGCACGACAAGTTGGTGGATCTTCAGGCATCCCCTCTTCCTCTCTCTTTGGCTACGTCACTTGAGTCCGGGGGATTTGTATGGTTGTTTGGGGATGCTACTTGGAAGATGAAACGGTAATCATGTTTTGGAATTATTTGATACTGCTTTTGTTGTCACGCCACTGGTTAAAGGTAGTTTTTCGATAGTGGCTTTCTGGATATATCCAAGTCATCCCAAATATTGTTAGCAAGGGGGATAGATAGATAGGGCACGAATAGTCATCTGCACAATGATGAAAGCTGCTTGCAAGAAGGCCAGTTGCTAGCTTAGCTGGTTGGACTTGTGTAATTCCAAGTCTAAGAAATAATAGTACAGGGTGCTGGAGAGCTATCCGTCGTGGTGCTCCATCTACAGCTTACTCTAATCTCATGAGATTTATCTCAAAAGCCCATTATATCCTCATATAATACAACAGACAATCGTCTTGAACATATTTCTCAGAAGAAAGCCAATAATAGGAAATGGGTATAATATCGTAACATGAGTCGAGAGGGTACCGTGACGCCTGGACTGTTATGTGTACCTTATGAAGTTCTCCAATCATTCGTATTCGTCTAGAGGTCCTATACCAGCTGCGTTCAACACACACTCGACAGCTTCTGGACGGTCCCAAAAGTATTCCCGCATAAAGCTTCGAACCATGTCGAGTGCTGAGACTGCTGAATTGCTGCTCCATATATGCTCGTGTCGAATCCAAGGTGAGGTTTGCCAGTTTGTGCCGGGATATCGCTGTCTGAGCGCGGGTAGCAGGCTTCTTGGAGCAGATGCTCTTCTACTATGTAGAACACCAGTCTGTACAAGATGCAGAACCCCAGACACAATACTGAGCAAAGCGATGAAATGAGGACTTGAGCATTGCGAGGTGATGAATGAGATAGCCGAAGCTGATAATTCGCCGGTAGTAAAGGATCCAGGCATAATCAAGATGTCGAATTGTGGCGAATTCTCAAAAGAGTTCTATAGACCCGTCAGTGTTTGTACTTTTCGGGATGAACTGGTGTGAGCGAAGGATAGGAGCAGGGGCAAATGGTAACCTTTTCTCCCTGCCAGATTGTCTCAGATGGCTGCCCATACGAGGTAGTCAAGATCAGGCGAATCCGGCGCGACCGAGAAGTGGCTTCTTGGCCAGGAGGTTGGCTCGAGGGGTGTTTGGGCGGTATCGATCGTGCTAGCAGTGTAGCAATTTGAGCTTTAGCTCACCGTCGTAGGGATCCGTGCTCCAGAGCTGATTGGAAAGGATCCCTCTCCATTTGCAGTGACATATCGAATGTCCACCTCGTCGACAGCCTCATCAATGGCTATCGTGGCAGCATTCATCTTACTGATCCTGTTCCTGCCCATCATTGCCAGCAGGTCCAAGGCAGCGAGATCTAGTAGTTGAGTTGGTGCTTGATCGAGAATGACCACTCCAATCTTTAATGATGATTTTGAGGGAGGTGTATAGTGAAGGTTGAGATCCTCTGCAGATGTTGACGACGTCGTACAGAAATAAAAAAGATCTGCGTCACTTGGGAAGGTTGTGTAGCTACTTGGTGACGGCATGGAGAGAATGATGAAGAAAATTCTGGAGGAACAGAAGAGATTATGTGAATCAAGGTAATTCTTTTGCCTGAGAAGGCCTGTGGTGTAGGTATTCTGGCAGCCTGAGGATTACGGTTTTATATAAGAAACAATCTGGTTGAAGTTGCATCATTGCAGGTAGACATGCTGCACTAAATCGAGCGGATCCAATCCGCAGGGGTCATATTGACAGTGAATCACACGCTTACCTGAAACCTAGCATTATACGAGAGTTTGCATTGGGAAACCTAGATGGCTTTGCGCCTGGACGCTTGTCGACAAGGCCACTCGCTTGGTCATCCGAAGTTGGGACGCGAGAACACCCGACTATTCCCTTTCAGCAAAATTGCGAAGGCTGCAGCGAATCAAAACATGATGAATGCGTGGGATTCCACCATATTGCACCAGCCCCTGAGATTGCGCAAAATGTATTGCGTATATGTCTGCCTGCTCTTGTCTGTTGGCAAGAACGATTGCTTTGAGGCTCTAAGGCAGCACAATTCCCCTTCTCGCGGTTGGTCGAAGGCATCTGGGTTCGCGGCACGAGTAACGGGGCCCGCGGGTGTGGGTAAGCACTTGAGCCTGTTAAGATGGTGGTAATTTTGGTTAGCGATAGTGGCTGAGGGCATAGTTCCTAAGGGACAAGTCGGAGATGTGGACTCGTAGCCGGCGGCTTATGGGTCAGCAGCAAGAATCGAGGGTCATCTGCCACTGAAATTACATCAGTAGCGGAGAATTAAAGCCAAAAAGAAGGATGCGAATTGTCGAAGCCGAGTCAAGTTGGTATGGCTTTAATGCTAACGGCGACGCGATCCGGCTTCAACTCGTGGCATGTGACCTGGCTGTTCTGAATTTGGAAGCCCGCCCTTGGGTGAACACCGAGTCGCCGTTCTCGCGGGTATCCAAGTGCAACGTGCCCTGTACCAAGTACAAGGTAGTACTTGATATAGTATCAGTATGCAGTGAATATGTTTGTTGCGTTCCGAACGATCCAGGATTACTATCGCACATTCGTTTAGTGAGTATGCATTGCAAATGCTTTTTCAACATGTCAAGGAGGCGCATATTTGTGGATGTGTCATAGGTTTCAATTCAAACTGCCCTAGCATGGTATATATATTCCAGCGTGCAAGCTGGTCAACATTCAGGGCGCTTTGCAGGCCGTTGGTGAAAGTTCTCCCGCTGTGTATAAAAGGTAATCCATCGCTTGCTACCAGGAAATTCAAAGTCGTCAAGAAGTATTGCTCTGCCCCGCTTAAACCTCCCTTGGCTGGCCATCGGCCTCACCAGACTTGACAGTCTTTCCCGTCTTCTTGATCTTCTCGAGGACAGTATCGTAGTCGAGTGAGTCTGCAGCGACGATCTCGGCGGTCTGAGTCTCGAGGGAGACGTTGTAGGACTCGACGCCTGGAGGTGTTCGTTAGCTACTGCGCACCCAATCACAGCATCGTGGAGCGCATGGAGCAGGACTCACCCTCGAGCTTCTTAAGCACGCGCTCAACAGCGCCAGAGCAACCGCCACAGCTCATGGCAACGTTGAACTTGTATGTGTGGGTGGACATGTTGTAGAATGTGGGTGTGGTGTGATGTAGTGTAGAGTAGGTGGGGTGCGAAGCTGGATGGTTGTTCAAGTGGGAGGACTTGAGGTATTTGTGCGGATGGTTGGGCGTGAATGTATGCAGCTGTGAATGACTGCCGAGGAGAGCTGGCGGGTAGTATATATAGGCAAGACTAAAATGCAGTTCAGTCAAAGAGGGGATTGCGCAAGTTTCAAGATGGTGTTGTAATTCGGGCTAGAGTGTTTAGATTATAAGAGCCCCGCTGACATATCGAGGCTTTGGAAACCATTCATCGCATTGCTGGAACCAGTTGCGCATCAGCGCTTGCCTCTTGTCTGAGCATCTGCCTATTTTGGGCACAAAACTTGCTCATTATTGAACACCATGTTCAGTTCGAATGCTAAAGGAAATGAATCGGTTTAATAATCCGACGAGAAAGGGACACTGTGTCTCTGCAAAGTGAGCGCGGATCACCAGCCAGGACGAGCACGACATCGGGTCCGAGATCGTGAGCAAGTTGTGGCTTCTTGGGGGATGCAAGGACGCCCAAGTCCGATGAAATGATTTTGAAATTGTTTGATAGGGTTGTTAAATCACATTGCACAGGTCTTGGATGGTCGCATGCTCGTTCCTGGATCGGCTGGGTTCTGCATCCTGGAATGACGGGCAGACGGGCAGCTGGCAGGAGCCCCACGCCCAGGACCCTGGCTCTGCCGCGGGGCACCTTCCGCCGCCAGAACCCAAGCAGTGACGTCTGCTCATGTTTTCGCACCCAGACCAGCCAACAAGGCAAAGAGTACGGATCAACCGACCTCCACCACCACCGCCGCTATGGCTTCGTGAGTCTCTGCATATCCTCTATACACAACACAGCTGACAGACCACGCAGGAACATACTTTTCCTCCCCTTCCGGCGCTCGCATTCGGTCAACCTCACAGAAGCCATCAAACAGTACATATCTTCCAAATATGACCAGCACCCGGATATGTTCACCAAGGATCTCGAGACAATCGAGAAGCTGCGGTCACAAGCTACACACGCACAGGAACCTCACCCAAGTAATATCCCAAAGCTCCAGCAGTATGCTGCCCAGCTGGTATGGTTGAGTGGGAAATTTCCGGTTGATATAGGCGTCGAGTTCCCCTGGTATCCTGCCTTGGGATACAACACGAACCGCCCAAGTTCACGCAATAACCTTCGATTCGAGCTAGCCAACATCATGTTCAACCTTGCCGCCATGTACTCGCAGCTGGCCATGTCGTCGAATCGAAGCACCCCAGATGGTTTGAAGATGGCTGCAAACAACTTCTGCATGGCTGCTGGCGTCTTATCACATTTGCGTGTTAGTGTGCTGCCAGAGCTACGCACAGAACCTCCAGAGGATATGGATGTCATGACACTGGAGTCTCTTGAGAAGCTCATGCTCGCTCAGGGACAGGAATGCTTCTGGCAAAAGGCAGTCAAGGATGGCTTGAAAGATGCAACTATTGCGAAGCTAGCCGCACGCGTATCCGATCTCTATAACGAAGCATGCGACGCTGGCATACAATCAGACTCGATTAGCAGCGAGTGGATACACCATATGACTGCCAAACACCACCACTTTGCTGCTGCAGCACAGTATCGAGCAGCCTGCGATTGCCTTGAAAAGCGCAAATATGGAGAAGAGGTTGCACGTTTACGCGATAGTCTTGCTTGCGTCAATGAAGCCCTCAAGGAACAACGTTATATCAACAAGCTGGTGCTCGCAGATCTCAATGGTTTAAAGAATCGAGTCTCGGAAGACTTGAAGCGTGCAGAAAAGGACAATGACATGATCTACCTGCTCCCTGTTCCACCAAAGGCGGAGCTGAGCATATTAGATCGTGCAAATATGGTAGTGCCAAGGGTACCCAAAGAGGTGGCAGAGTCCAATTCCATGCTCGGGGAGCGTGGCGAACTGGGGCCTGCACTATTTTCCAAGCTGGTCCCCTACTCGGTGCATCTGGCTGCGAGTATTTACGTTGATCGTCGTGACCGATTAGTCAATAACACCATCGTCGAAGAACTCGAAGCGCTCAATACTCAAATACATGAAGTGCTGCGCAGCCTAAATCTTCCTGGCTCTCTACAGGCTCTTGAAAAGCCATTAGGCCTACCTCCTGGTCTCATCACCCATGCTGAAGAGATTCGACAACAGGATGGTATCAACAGACTGTTACGATCGATGGAGGATACCAAAAAACTCATGTACAGCGACCAGGCTATCTATCAAGAAGGTGTCAACATCCTCAAGTCAGAATCAAGTGAAGACGAAGGTGCTCGCAGAAGGTATGGTACCGAGCTTTGGACTCGACCAACAGCGGAGCAAGCTGCACCTAAGCTATATGGCCAGATCAACGAGATTGACGGTTATTTCAAGGCTGCCTCCAACAGCGACAATATTGTCAAAACTAAACTGAAGGAGAACGAATATTTCATTCAGCTTCTGGGCGGGCCAGACCACGAACTAGAGAACTATGTGCCGAGCGGTCGAAGGCCTGCAATTACGGGAGATGTTGAGCGAGAGGCGGGTAAACTACGCGGCTGTTTCAACGAGGTCAGTCGATTGGAGAGCAGACGCCGACGGAAGATTGAGGCCTTGAGAACGAAGGCGAAGCAAGATGACATAAGTAGGTACCGCGCTACCTCCCGCATGTTTATGCTGACCATAGTCTAGACCCGGAACTACTTCGCGAGGCTGCTCGCTTAGAGCGGGAGTATCCTATGCAATCTATTGAGGCTGTACAGTTCGAAAGCTTATTTGATAAGCGACTACAAATGTACGATGCTGACCAGGATATGGTTCAAGAGGAGGAGCAAGAACAGTCGGAAGCTATCAAACGCTTACAAGATGCGAATGCTGCATTCCTGATAGCTCGTCGAGGCGACCAATCAACCAAGAAACGTGAGCAAGCTTTGCAGAGCTTGGAGAACGCCTACTTCAAATACAAAGAGATCATCTCAAACTTGGATGTAGGACGTAAGTTCTACAACGACCTCGCCAAGATCGTCAGTCGATTCCGCGATGACGCGCGCAGCTTTGCATACCAGCGCAAGTCGGAAGCATCGCAAGTGGAAAAGTAAGTTGAAGTACAATGATCGATTGCAACAGGAACTGACATTGATGTCTTAGTGATCTTGCGACTCGAATGAACTCTCTTAGTCTCCAACAAGCTAATACAAGCTCGTTACAACAGCAACGGCAAGCAGACGCTCAAAATCCACAATATGGTGCAGAGGCACATGCAGAGGAACCGCTGACAGCGCCAACACCTACCAGAGTAGCACCTCCTCCATCTGGCATGTGGACACCTGAGGTAGGGATCAGATTTGGTGGAGTGCCCACGAATTCTGGCAATGCCAGGCCATCTAATGGGCCACCGCAGGATGGCCGGTGGGATCCTACACAAGGCTTGAAATTTGGATAGGACTGGGTGAGACTGGAGTAACCATTGGCGCACAATGATGCCATATGTTGCGCGGCACAAAAATGTACAAAATTGCCCTTTGATGTGTTTGACTTTGTGTAAACAGTGAAAGTTGGTATGGTTACGTGTGCAGTCTGCCTTGTGCAGAGTCAGCAGAGTGAGCCTTGCGACGGCGTGGCAGTGCAGACATGCTGGCTCTACGCGACCAGTTTGATGACCTGACGCGCTACGTAGGTGTTGCCCACTGTAATATTTTTTAAACGCCAACCCGTTTGAAAACTGTAATGAAGTCCTCGCGGTCCAATTGGCTGGGGGAACGCAAAGCGACTTAGTGCGGCGAGTGTTCTGTGACAGCTCGGCGTCAATGGGATGGGAGTCTACCAGAATTGAAGCAGACTATTTGCTAAAATGGCCTGTTCGCTAATTTCCTGCACGGCTGTATCACTGGCGGATAGTTAAGGCGGCCCACGTCTTGCTGCCTGTGTATAAGGCTGGGGGCGCAGCAGCAAAACCGTCGTGCCATGAATCTCTGCCTCAGGTACCAGTGACAAGCTTCTCCAGACATCCTTGGTGCCAAACAAGACCCAAATTCACCCAAAGGCAATCGGGCGGCGACTCTTCACACCCAGCACTGGCACTGGCACTGGCATATCGAAGCACGTGTTCGCGCCCACTTTGTCACCTCGGGGTGTTCGCACGAGCATCGTCTCCCACCGACTCACCCAATCTGTCGCAGTTAGACGACCAGTGCATAAACGGGCAAAGGCACGGCTGCTGTTTCACGCTTTTGGTCGATCGTCTGAAACTAGTATTGTAGAGAGGAGGACTGCGACAAGGTGCAAGTCGTGCCGGCGGACAACCATCAGCGAGAAGCTGTTAATAGCACGGCTAGCCGCTTTGGGCAACATCGTAGGCGCAGCACCACGCTCACGACAAGCAGGACAACACAGCCTCCTTCACCCACCAGCCTCAGACTACTCCTCCCAAGGACATTGCGCGTTCACATAGGTTTTCCGACCACTCACCGTGTAGCTTGAGCGCAACAAGCCACACCAGAGTCCCACCGCTCGCCTGCTCAGGCGCTTTTGAGGTTCCCGGTCAAAGCGCTTTCTCTTCCCCGCGCGTCCACGAGAATAGCAACACTCGACAGCGGTGCATCATGGACCAGACGCGTGGGCGCTCTCCCTCTGCGGGCCAGCAGTCCCATATATCAAGGCAACCTTCGCCATCTCCTCATGCGCCTTATCACAACCCCGTGGCTGGCCTTGGATTCGACCCAACGCTGACCAACCCCGCCAACTTCACTGTCACGTCTGCGGGCTTCGACAACTCCCAATTCCTCACCACCACGCAGTCGCAGCAGTTCCCCCAGCAGACTGCCCTCGACCAAACCTTCTTACAGGCCGGCCAGAACCTGTCGCAGCACAACACTCCCCTGTTCCAGCCGCAAGGCAGCAACCACATTAGCCCCGATCCCCTCGATCTGACCAACACCGATAACAGCAATCCCGACTTCAACAGCTTCTTCGCGGGTAACGACCTCAATCAAAACCAATCCCTCAATCCCTCATACCTTGGCGCCACCCTCGACCCCCAGCTGCTAGACTCGCAGCCGCAACAACACCAAGCTGTCAATCCGTCCGACTTGATGAGCCAGATGGCAACCACACAATCGCATTCGCCCACTCCGCCCCACCTACTCCCCACCATGAACAACCAGCAGAACCCAAGCCCGCATGCGTCGCCAAATTTGAACCAGGGTGCGTTTCCTTCGCCAGGGCATTCACGAAATGCTTCGTTGGATCCAAGCGCCGCATATGGACAAGGCCAGAACAGTGAATGGGGAAACATGGCAAACTTCCGCGGCCATAGAAGAGCTCCTAGCGAGACCTATTCTGATGTGTCCTCGGCTCATGCATCACCCTACATGGTCCAGCAGGATAATTTTGACGAGAATCAGCCATCACCGCTTCTCAATGCACAGAATGATCCTCAGCTCTTCCACGACCCTGTGATGCAATTCAATCAATTCACTTTGAGCGAAAGCAACGCACACATCAGCCCAGGCCATAGCCCACATATTTCACCACGTTTGATGCCCTCTCAGCAAGCACTTCCCCCGTTCCAGCCTGGTAGTTTTGGTTTGGAGCAGCAAAATATGAACAACCAATTCGGACAGCAGGGCATGAGCGCTTACACCACCCAAGGCCCAGAGCCATTCCCTGCCCTGAATCAAGGTGGAGAATTCAACCATACTGACCCAATGTCACCACCGGAGATCAATATCGACTTTGCCCCACCCTCTCGGCAAACAAGCTTCGAGCCACCGAAACCCGAGCACCAAGCAGATGCGCTGAGCCCACCTGATCGATGTAAGTTGCTCAAGCCGTTTGCGCGTGATATACTGATCGTTTTGTAGCGCGGAGTCGCAATCGCATTCGCGCCAAATCCGACCCCTTTAGTGGTGGTAGCTCACGCGCTTCCACTCCAGGAACAGATGTCAATCGCTCCTTGTCACCTAACGATGCCAAATCTCGTTCCCCATCGCCATCTAACAAGTCTTCGCGCCGTTCGTCCACAAGCAGTGTACCTAACCGTGATTACATTTTGGATCTTGCAGATCCAACTCGTCCTGCTCCTGCGGATGGTTCAAATCCCAAACGGACTCAGAAACATCCTGCGACCTTCCAGTGTACTCTTTGCCCCAAACGCTTTACCAGAGCTTACAATCTGCGATCTCATTTACGCACTCATACAGACGAGCGTCCATTTGTGTGTAGCGTCTGCGGTAAAGCATTTGCCCGTCAACACGACCGAAAGCGGCACGAAGGCTTGCATTCTGGGGAGAAGAAATTTGTTTGCCGTGGCAATCTCAAAGACGGTAACAATTGGGGTTGTGGCAGGCGTTTCGCCCGTGCCGATGCTCTAGGCCGCCACTTCAGGTCAGAAGCAGGTCGTGTTTGCATCCGGCCGTTGCTCGATGAAGAAGCCCAAGAAAAGGGCAACAACTGGGATGCTCAGAACCAACAGATGAACAACGGAAACGGCATGTTCCCGCAAATGCCTGCTCAAAACTTCAACGGAGGCATGATGGCACAGCCAGGCTTCGAGCCATTCCCTCCGGCAGGCATGAACCAGGCACCACACCAGTTTTTGCCAGCTGCATTACTCGCTCAGTATCCTGCTCTGGCAGGCATTCAATGGGACCAACTTCCGCCAGGTCCGCCTGACGATGTTGAAGGTGATATCAGCGGACGTAGCAGCTTCGATGCTTCCAGCGGAGGCGAATATTTTGAAGAGGAGAGCGATAACTACCAGGGCCAGCAACCCCTCTACGGCGGTGGTGATGGAGGCTGGGCGAGCGACTCTGGATACCGCTAAGAGTGTCTTGCTGTTGGGCACTGTTTTTATTTATTTTCCACTTGCCCCCTTTGTATGGTGGAGGCCCCTTTTGCTATTCTTGACCTTTTGTCCCACGTTTTACGACTTTTGGAATGACGACCCCTTCCTTCGCTTCATGTTTTGGATACCACTTTCTTCCTTTCTTGCCCGATTGTGCTGGGTGCCGAGATACCCTGGGTCTACGTCTTTATGGAAGTAGCACGGCAGCACCTTTGCTTTGTGGTCTGCTTGGAGTTTCTGGTAGATGGTAGAACATCTGATACCATGGCAGTTGTCAAAAAATACATTTTTAAAATAATTGCTCGACGTTTATTGAAGTAATATTATGTGATGATATGCGTGTCATCCAAGATGTAAAAAGCAGAGCAGATGCGGATCCCCTCCTTGTCCTGATAGCGGACTGGTTGGCCTATGGCTATGCTACACTGCCCCTCCACTCCTAGTCCCAACCAAAAAGAAACGCAAAAAAGAAATGGGCCTGGCCGGGATTCGACTTGGACAATGTTAGAACTTTATCACATCACACACGCTGGCAATTGCAACTTACACCCGGGGCCTGTCACATAGAAGACTCTAATGAATCCAGGTGTATACAACCCCTGCTTCTTGTTAGGAGCTGGGCGAGGCTAAGTTTTCTCTTTACAGGGCTTGCTTACGAAGCGACAATCATACCACTAGACCACCAGGCCGATTTAACATGAAATCGTGGAGTTTATAGCAATTTTTTAAATTAGAAGTAATATGTCGTAGGTGTGGCGGGGGTGGTAGAATGTGGTGCTGGTCAAGGGTTACAATGAGTCAAAGTCGGGGCTGCAAATCGAACAGCAGCTCGCTTACTGACGGGTAGTGGGGCCATGAGTCCCTGACACTAAACGGCGCTGGCCTTTGCCGTTTCCAGAACACCTTGCGAAGGACATGTTTGGTCGCACACCACCACATTACACAACGAGGCTGCAAGTTGTTGAGCGAGCGTTCGTGCTAGGTCTTATCTCTCATCAAGTTCATTTCCAGCATGCTGATTATGATGATGCAAGACATTCGACGGCTATCGATCTGAGATGCGATCTTGACACGTTGAGAGATACGGTCCCCAAGCTTCGTTGGTATGGGCATGGTCTGGTCTGGTGACCCTTCGCCTCACTTGGAAGCACGACTCACGTCACGCTTCTTTTTCTTCTTTTTTCAAGAACGAGGATAGCTTACGCACGGCTTTTGCTCGGCGGAGAGCCGATCATACAGGCACAGACAGCAGTGACAGGCACAAATGCTTACACAGACCCCCCTCGGAAACGCGCCCGAAGTCCGACCTCGCAATGGTGTGGCTGACCTTGCCCTGACCTGACCTGGCTTTGCTAGGCTGGCTGGGCTGGACCAGGTGAAGTGAGGACCCCTGACGTGCGCACCATGCGTTCAACAAAGCGCGCCGACGCACACCGACATTCGGGTGCCGTGACTCTGGCGCTGGATGGCACGAGAGTTTGGCTGTGGCCAATGTCGCGACTGGGGGAAGAGGAATGCTTTGCAATGGACCCGGAGTTCCTATTGGGAAAAAGAGCAGCGCAGTTTCAAGACGCATCTCAAAGAGTATTAAAAGTGCGGGGTGGAAATAGAGTTGATCGCCGCCCATTGGCTTGGGCTCAGCGCTGTACTACAACAAGCATAGCACCATGCCATTGCGGTGTCCAAGCTCCCAGCAGCATGCATATCGCCTTCAACGGGGAGCAGTACCGCAGCCCCATTCTCGTCAATTATGGTACCAATGGGAGCGCTATGAATAATGTGCCTTGACCCAGCGGTTCCAAGCTGTTGACCGCTCCCCGAAAGCCCCTCGAGCCAGGCCAAGATATCCGACGCGTGGAGTGCTTGAAAGAGACAGCTTCCCCTCAGCTGCATGCATGCGTCTTTTTGTCCTCCTCTCCTCCATTCCTCACTCGCCCGGAGTTAACTCTGACCTGATCTGACCTGATAAGTCCATCCATATCCCCGAGTCGTACCGGATTCCGAGTTTCATTCTTGATCCCGTCATCCATCTTATCGTAACTTCCTTATCTTTGTACACTTTCCCATTCACCCCAATCCTCCATCACAACAATCACAACCACAATCATGTCCGCCGCACGAGTCTCAAGCCGCGCCCTCAAGGCATTGACCTCCACCTCTACCACACAAACCCGGTCTTTGTCAATGACGGGTCCTGCCACCTTCTCCTCACTCCTCACCTCTGACAAGCCTGCCCGTGGCTCCAATGCGCCCCGTCAAGTCAACATTCCCGTCCCTGACACAAATGACACTGGCAAGCCCGTAAGGCATTTCAACACCAGCAGGAGTCTCAAAGCCGTAAACGACTCCTCCACCATTGACTTCATGTACATTCCCGAATTCAACCCAGACATGAGCCCTGGACCAGTCGAAGTCAGAGTCCCCATCCTCCCCTGGGCAGAAGGCAGCTGGGCCGCGAGAGAACAAGCCGCTGAGACAGAGCCAACTGTACGTTCTCCTCATCCATCCCTCCAACTGTCCATTTATTAAACTTCCCAATTCAATTCCAACATCCTAACCCTACCCAGGTCATGCTCCCCACCATCCACACCGTCGCCGCAGACGGCACCCACATCCACGCCCCAGCCGCCATGTCCGACATGACCGACAGCGGCGCCATCGACTTCCAAGGCATGGCCTCCTCCGTCGCCGCAAAGCTCGCTACCCCCGTCAACGAAAACGCTGGCATGGTCAGCACCATCTGGCGCGGCTTCATAGAAGACGTCCTCGGTCCTAAACAGCCTCAACCCGCTAGAACCTAGGCTTTACCCTACTCTTTTCCCCACATATCTTACGTAGTGTACTTTTGCCGGGCTGCGCACGTGCGGATCGGATCGTTCTGGCATGTGCGTGTGCGTTGCGGGATATGTCGGGTCGGGTAGCCGGATGGGCGTGTACGAGTTTGTACCGGGTGGGATGAGAGATTGGTAAATTCCATCGTCTCATTCAGATATAACCTAGGTTATTTATCTGCTTTTTTACTTTTCTTTAAAGATGGCTGTGGTGGGTGGGTGGATATTTTCACGATTCGGTCTAGCTTGAAGTGCTCGAGCTTATGAGATTATGAAAGGAAATTTATTTTAATTTTTTGTGCTTGAATTGTACTACTATGTCTATCTTGAGTTTGGTTTGCTGTGTGAAAATTATTTTGTTCCAGTGATGGTCGCGTGCTTTGAATGCGGTGTTGGTTGTTTGTCATGTAAATGGCGAAGGTGATTGTTGGTGTCTAGGTGGTGGCGTGACTTGTACGCATCGAAAGTTCAATTCAAGAAATTTAATTCTGATACTTGTAATGTAGTTGAAAATGATAAGTAAGTCATGAAGTCATTTCCCATACCTCAATCAAAGCAAAAAGTACTTTTCCCCATGCTACCCGATAATGCAATACAAAAATAGCGTACAGTGCGTTCGACCCAAAACACAGAAACGCTTCATGCGTATAAAAGGTGCTCTTCATCTTTGAACAAAGAGCCATATTCACTGCGTGAATAGTGGGATGCAAGACGTAGCTCCCTGCTATATCTGATGTGCATGGCGTCGCAAGCCTCGTAGTCCTCAACACCTTCGTGCTCCAAGTAGCATTTCTTTCTGGGACCAAGTTCGCCCATTCGGTGCATGGCTCGCCTGTTAAATGACATGGGAAGTCGACCCATATATTCCACAGAGGGTAGCTCAGGGCCGACTTTCCATTGCTCGCAATACAAGTCTATCAGGCTCTGTACGATAGGCCTCTCTGGTGCGATAAACTCTGTGGCGTAGTTGGCGAGCTGCACGAATGCTTCCTTATCGATTTCTTGTGAGCGTATGATAGTGTCGAGGTAGTTGTTCACCCTTTTGCGGAATACCGGGGCGTCAAATCGGTCGCCTAGAACGTAGGCTTGTAACAACACCAGGTACTGTGCCCCGGTGCTGTGGCTTCCCCGGATCGCCTCTGGATCCGGGAAGCGTTGAGTGTACATCCACTCGATGAAGAGGTCGACTAATATGGTTGATTAGTCGTAGCATTCTTTGGAAGTGGATCATGCAATATCCAAAGGATGGACCGACACGGCGCTATCTCTACTATTTCTTTCAGGCAAACTACAACGCACTCATCTACTAACTGGCGATCTCTGTGCGCGTTGTAAAAGACTTGCGAATGATAGCGGAGGAGGGCGAAGTGGACGTATTTCTTGATCTTTTGGGGTCCCAGCTCGAAGAGTACCATTCCTTGCGATGCGGCAGATCTACCAAACTCAGCAAAGAAGTCAGGCAATGATAGATCTCATACTCACGACACGCTTGGAGGCCCAACCACCTTCAATTCCTCGCTCGATAATATGTCAAGCTCTCCCATCGAAATATCGTTAATAAGATTGGACATGTCGGCTGAGATGTATTGGTGAAGGGTGATAATAGCAAAGATTCAGAGTGATAATAAGTAGGAGAGTGGTGTTTTGATGTAGGAGAAACGAATTTTACAAGAGGAGGCTAAGCAGTCAGTCTAAAACGGCAGGTACGGGATGTTGTTGTGACAACGAAATCATGTATTATTTGTGATTGTGCGTTTGCGAATTTGAGGTGAAAGTGACTTGCACTGATATCGATATAGAGTTGACAAGAACAGTCGAAATCGATACTCTACTCGTCTGAAGCACTTCCATAACTGAATTAAGAGACTTTAGCTATCAAAACTTTAAGCTTCCAAAACAGATGAATAGATTCGGTTCTTGAGTGCAGGATGTATAACCATAACTCTACATCGCTTCAGAGTTACAGAAGGACCCACAACACAGGACAGCTCTGCACACTGACCCAGCCCCAAGCCCCTTGGAAGAAAGAAGCCCTATCGTACTGTATCTAACTCCGGTAGCCATCCACCATTCACCGTATAATCACCCTCCCACCATAAGGCATATACACACTCGACGCAGCCCTCGCATCAAACCACGTATATTTTTGTTTACCTCCCTTCTTCTCTTTCTTCATTTCCTTCTCCTTGACATCGACTTCTTTGCCATCTCGCAGCGCATTACCCCTCGCAACCCTCAGATTCCCCTGACTATCGCCCTCAGGCCACATACTCACTCCAGTCTCGAAACTGTTCCTGCGTGCACGGCTCGATGAAGGACCTGATTGGTTCCCAAGCGCCGGGTCGGCCCTGTGGCTACTCGACTGGCCGACCGCGGAAGGATTTACAAGTCCAGTGGAATGAAATTCAGAACGCACGGGGCCAACGTCTGGATGTGGCCCTCCACCACCAAGATCTGTAGCACGGCCTTTGCCCTTATCATTCCTACACATCTCGCTGAATTCCCTTGGCCGACGATTCGAATACGTTTTCAAATCCGGATCGGATGGAGCAGCAAGTAAGAAGCGGGCAATCTTGCCTGCGACGTGGACACCTTGATCCCAGGAGCTCTTGGGCGGTTTGTATGCCGCTGCCTGAGCGGCGTAAAGTTGCTGTTGATGGTATGCGTCGAGTTGTTGCCAAAGATCGGGCTTGGTCGGTTGAAGAAGATCGTGGTAGATTATGTATCCGTCAAGGGTGCGCATAGCTTTCTTGATGGCGGCTGGGTCATCGAGGATCTGGGGTTCAGTCAGTTAATAGTAGCGAACCAAGCTGACTTAACTCACAGAGTATCCCGTATCCTCTGCTGCGCTTTTGAGCGACAGTTCCATGGATGTGTTGTACTGGGCTGCCTGCTTGTCATGAAATTCTTGCGTGATCTGATTCAGGCGTAGCGCTCTTTCGATACTTGATATGTTCGCATTGTATATCGCCATGATTTCTTGCATGCGCGCTTTGAATTTTGCCTGTACTTGATCTTGCCAGGCTTCGATTTCCTCAGGGGTTGGATCAGTTTTTGTTTCTCGTGGGACTGCTTGTGGACGAAAGTGGTTCGGGTAAATATAACCTCTAGCCTGGCCAGCAACGCTGACTGACTCACCAGGTATAAGCGACTTGATGTCGGAATCATCGTCGTAATTTGACTCAATGTCTTTCCGTTCTTTTTGGAGATGATTGGGAGGTAAGTATTGACCAAAAGTGGGGTGCTTTTCAGTAGCGACCGCTGGCACAACAGAATTTCGCAGTTTACGCCTAGGATTCATCACAGGAATTGGAGGCGTTGCTGCCATATTTTCACGGTCAAGGCTCATGGTGGGTGTTTCAGTCAATCCTTTCGCTGACCAAGTATGTTCACTGTAGCCTCGAATCGATGGCTCACTGGACAAGCAGACTGGCACCTGTGCATAATGACTTCCCATGTTTTGTGGTTGTTTTGACTGAGTTCTTCTGCCTTGAGGATTGCTATTATTATGATCTGGCAGTGTACTGCATTCGGGATTTTGATTTCTTGGCCTGTCTCTGATAGGTAAATTCGAACGTCCATAATTGCTGTTGATATTGGTAAGAGGACGAGTTCTCGCTGGTATAGGTATTGATTCTCGTGGAGGGTCTTGGTGGTCGTTCTCATTACACGACCTTAAGATGTCACTGTTTGCTGTAATTATCTTGTCTTTTCCATTGCGGGCAAATCCAATGTTATTCAACCAGCTGCCACCACCTCTTAGGCTGGGAACTGTACTCAAATTCGAAGCATCCATGATAGGTGATATTATGGGCGAAGTTGGGGGAGATTTGGCCGTAAAGTAGTCTCGGGTATTGGTAGGGATATAGTTGCCATACGCATCCCGGCCATTGTTCAAGGGTGACAGTGGTGACAGCGGTGGCAGTGGTGAAACAGAAACATACTCTCGCTTATTCGTGATTGGTGAGAATGGAGGGAACAATGATAAACTGGGTGGAGTTCTGTTAATGGAAGATGTACTGGGATTATAAGAGCAAACGCTCCCCTCTGGTGAAGTCGTGAGGTTTCCTCGTTGGAGCCAAGTCCCAGTTGTGACGCAGCTCTCCCCTAAGGATATCGATGACTCAGGTTCTTGGTTGCAGTTCGATTTACAGGATGCGGGCAAGGCAATTTCAATGTTCGTGTTTTTCGTTGACCTAGCGCGTTTCCCAGGTTCACCAGTCTGCAAACCTACCTTCTCTACATGTTCCTCCAACATAACCTCCTCACTAACGGTGCCCTGCGTACACATGCCTTTCGATTCCATTTGACACCTCTTGACTACAGCCTGCGAGTAAGGATGAGGAGCGGAAGGATCAATCATTACAGCTTGTCTTTTGGCTCGAATGACTGGGTCTCTGTGATAGAAGTTATGATGAGGCATAGATGCACATATCAGAAATAGCTCAGTTGACGGTTTGTGCAATGTACCACTGATATCTGGTGACGCTGTCTGTCTGGCTGGTGGCCTTGGGATACTGACGGAGAAAGAGGTGGGCAGTTGATGAACTTACCATTCATCTGGGAGTTTCGTATCGTGATATAGTTTGCAGGTGAGCGGTATTGGGAGTTCGGCATTGAATTCCAGCAAACGATAAGTCTTCATGAGGCCGTTAGCACATCAAGACCAACAAGCGGTGACGTGGGCCACCAATGTTATGTTATAAATACGTTTGTAATGCTCAACGTGTGATCTAGAATCTGGTAAGGGGCGGGGATGAATTATAAAACTATTCAATATTCATATCTCCGAAAACATGCAAACAAAGTGGTACACTGACCCGCTAAACAATGTCCCAACAACGACTCGTGGGCCGAATCGTATAAACGCCGAGATCTCGAATGCTACCGTTACCCATACTAAGACACTGATGTGTATATACAGACATGAAATACGTATAGAAACGGATATGCTCTCTTCTAGACTGCTTCCTCCGATGTATTACGAACGCTGCGAAGTGTATCTTTACCAATCAGTATTCGATCAGGCCTCCGAATTGGCAGTCATTGCTCCTCTAAGATCCTGCGTCCTTCATTCTTCATCTTTTGGTGAATCATCTTCAACGACTCGAAAGTCATCATAGTCGTGACAGCGGCAGGGATGGCTCGTACCATGTTCGTGCCCATACCATTGTAAAACGCTCTCCACCCTTCTTCCTGTAGAATGACCGAGCAGGTGCGAATTACGCCCCGATAGCGTGGTATGTTGATCATACCGTCGGATGATGCAGTACCCGGGGGTCTCGTTTGGTACCCAATTCCATGCTGGCCTCCTTGAAAAGACACATGGTCATGCGAATGCGATGGTAGGGATCGCTGCTGAGTCTGTAACCTGGTACGCAAAACTTCGTGGGGATATGTCGCTGATGTTGCAGCAATCTTACTCAGCACCGTGGCACTGGCAATGCCGAACCAATGGATGTCTTCACTGGTCCCATCCGTCTGACCCATTTCCAAGCCGGTAAACTTCATCTTGAGAAATTCGTAAAGTGGAAACTGGATGGCAACATGCGTGAGCCCAAGAAGGGCAGGCGTCAAGCCAGAATAAAAAGATATGATGCCTTCTTTGGCGTACATTTTTCGAAAAGCATCAAATGTGTTTTTGTAGTGCCACGGTGGGCGATGGTCTTCTGAAGCGCGTGAGCTGACTTGAGACATGAGCCGGGTCTTCACGACCCATATTGGATTTGTGACAAGAGTTGAGCATCCGCCAGCCGTGACAGAAGCGAGTATCCGAGCCAGCCATTTGTTCTCTGCCAGGATCTGTTAGCACTGCTGTGATGAGTTTTCGTTGAGGCCACTGACCCATGCGAGGATACAGGAAGTCCTTGGTCGACTCGTACGTGCTCATATAGACAGCCCATGTAGGAATGTAGCCCAGTAGCATAGGGCCCAATCCTCGATACAGTCCTCGGACGCCATCATCTCGCCAGATGATTCGAGCAGTGCCCATAAGACCTTTGTATACTGCACGAGTGGGCCCTGCATATGTTCTTGGGCGAAAAGAACCTTGTGCCTGCAATCGAGTTTTAATCACATCGAGCGGGCAAGTCACGATCCCGGAAGCGATACCGGCGGTGGCTCCGCAAAGAGCATTGATAGGGCCATCCGGCAGCTTTGCTACCTGGACAGCTAGACTGGCGAGGGGTGCGCTCCAATTGCTGTTGTGGTGGGGGACAGACATGTCTCGCGGGGGGATCGTTATGGGGGTCGGCGCATGGTGATCGTGAACTGGATTTGGGGACGGCGGCTCAGGATCGGTATGCGCGGACATGGTACGGGCTGCAATTACATCGCTATTAGTAGTCTGTACAGTGAAAGCAACAGCAACAAGTAGTAGTCGGACAGTAAGAAATTGGCATCGTACAGGCCGTCGTCCCCTATGCAGTGCCTCAGTGCGCGGAAGCCCCGCAGCACTCGAGTAACACGATAGCTAGCGCTTTTGCGGCTCCATTGACATGCAAAAGGCAGCGCAGGAATTGTCGTGATCGGGGTCGCAGATAACGGGTATACAGTTGTTGGTACTCAGCGGCAGGCAAAGGCGGTGCGAATAGCGTGAGGCTACGGGCTGTGGTGGTGCAAAGGCTTGGGTGTGGCAGACGTCACAGCGATGGAAGCACGAGGGAATCTCGGTCAATGAGTGGGGAGCGCACAAGGTTGCGTGCTGACTAAGGGCTTCGGGCAGGTCCAAGCTCGGCCAATCCCAATTCAGATCTTTCGCCTGACAGAACAAGACGACGACCTCACCACTCCGATAATCTGCAATTGACGGCAGCCCACCCCTTCGACACCCGCACCCGACCGTCGACTCTCCGCAACCATGTCTGCGCCGTCTCTCGCCCCCTTTATCAGCAAGCGCCCATGGCTCCAGCGCTGGATGAAGCCCCTCTCCAACTGGTACTGCAACGCTGCCGGTTACAGGCAGCTCGGCTTGAGGTACGCAGCCCTCGCATCCAATTGCATCGATTTCGAGGAATATCTTGGGAGGAGAGTTGGGAAATGATAAATTCAGTGGACCGAGCATGTTGTGAACATGTGCTAACGCCAATTGCCTACAGGGCCGATGATTTGATTCCTGAGGAAAACGATGTCGTCCAGAATGCCCTCAAGCGTCTCCAGCCCCAAGAAGCCTACAACCGCGTCTTCCGCCTGCGACGCGCTATGCAGGTACATATTGGTTATCACTCCGAGGTCACGATAACATGGAATTAACACTTTGCAGCTCTCCATGTCGCATCAGCTCCTTCCCAAGGAGGAGTGGACCAAGCCAGAAGAAGTAATTGAAAACGCCCGATATTCGCAATTTACAAAGCTGACACACCTTCAGGATCAGCCATATCTGACCCACATCATTGAGGAGATCGAGACCGAGATGGCCGAGCGTGAGGATCTCGAATCGATGATCGTCTCCAAGAGGCAGAGGAATGCATCAAGCCGACACTAGACGACGTATATATCGGATTTGAAATGAGCATTTGGCAATTGATGTGGCGGAACTGCGGAAGTACGGGATGTGCAATAGAGTGTATAACATTGACACCTTCATCTCAAATTATTCTCCATTGCAAACACAAGTATAGTGCAATCATGACTTGATTATTTTGCCACCTGATGTCACCCACTAGAATCCTCATGTCCGTTGTCTTGCAATTCAACCATCAAGTGATCTTGAAATGCATTTGGCACCATTATGTATTTGACATAGTCCTGGGCCTTTAGAGCATTTCATCGGATGAATACTATGAAGCCCTTTAACAAGCCTGCAAATTTCTCTAATTGGAAGTTCTCATGAAAGGTTTCTCACGTTGGTGCGTAGAAGTCGCTGAAAGGCAACGGGAATCATACAGTCTTAAATAACGCTTTGTTTGAAGCATTTTAATTTTGTAAATATAATTTACTTTATATAACAGGTTTGGAATACATCACATGATATCTATAATAACCATAGTCTTAGAACCAAGTGTAAAAAAAAATCTATGTAAGACTATGTCCTCCAATCTCACTTTACCAAGTGGATTCACGATAGGATGAATGGGAGATGCTTGAATACAATCACACTACAAAGTGGTAAAACTTACTAAATATATGTCTTCACCAACAAAACATACAACTTGAAGACAAATTCATATATATTCAATGAGCTTTTGTTGCGATTACACTTCATCATCGAAGATATATTAGAATTAGTCAAACTTGTCATTGTATTCCAAAGTTGGATGTGTCAGCACGAAGTCATCTGACCAGGCGTCAGCTCCGCAACAGGTTTTCCCCGCGTCGCGCGTCAGACTGCGATCGCATGGACACCACATTGTCTCATGCTTTGGACCACAAGAAGTAGCTTGCTTGTGTTCAGAACTAAAGTACGCATTCGCGATTTTTCTTTTATTGCATTACTGACGTTGTGACGTCAGATACCCCAGCGCATCCCATCGAGTATAGCTTCCAACATGTCTTTGAGACGTTCAGCGCGAGTAGCAAGCACCACAGCAACAAAAGAGCCAGCCATTCCAACTGAAACTGAAACTAAAAAGAAAGCAAAACCTGAAAAATCTACAAAACCAGCTCCAGCCCCCAAAAAGCGGAAAAGTAAACCCTCCCTCACAACACAAGAGAACCCCAACGACACAACCATCGACACCAACAATGAACAAAACGACACCCTCCCAACCCTCCCAACAACCCCCCTCCCCAAAAGACGTAAACCAGCCCTCGATCAAGACTCCCCCATCAAACCCCCTCCCTTCACCCCCACCCCCTCAGGCGTAGGCCACATCACCTCCTCCTCCTCCACCCACCTCATGGACACCCTCGCCTCCTCCCGCCCCGCCGAACCACACGCCACCAACGCCGCGCTCGCAACACCCGGAGGCTCTCACGTCGTGGCTTTCCCCTCGTCGCCCGCCCGGCCTGAAGACCCCTCGCCCGTGAAGAAGCGCAAGGCCAAGGAGCTTGTTCCGCCGGATATGGGGCATAAGAAAGCCGCGACGTCGGATACGGATATGCTGCTGAAGGATGCGGAGGCGTATTTGATTAGTGTGGATCCGAAGCTGAGGGGGTTGATTGAGAAGCATAGGTGTGAGGTGTTTAGTCCCGAGGGGTTGAGGGAGGTGGTGGATCCGTTTACGGCGTTGGTGAGTAGTATTATTGGGCAGCAGGTATGTTCTTTTGTTTTCTGTTTGTTGGAGTTAGTTGTGGGTGGAGTAGCGGATGGGGTTGGATCTTGAAAAGAGTTTGGGGACGTTGAGAGCTTTTGGTATTCCTGATTATCAGGCTTGATTCAAACTTCGAAGCTATCTGATTGATGAACCGGATAGTTTCATCCGTCAAGTCAGAAAGATATAGTCGGTCACAGAGCACTTCGACATCCCTGCATGGACTCAGCATCACATTCAAGACAGTCGAGATGTGAGAAAGATAGTCAATTCCTAACAAAACCCTCAGGTCTCCGGCGCGGCCGCCGCATCCATCAAAAAGAAATTCACCGCGCTCTTCCCAGAAACCCACCCTTCCTTCCCCTCCCCCGCCCAAGTCATAACCAAAGACATACCCTCGCTACGCGCAGCAGGCCTTTCCCAGCGCAAAGCGGAGTACATCTCCGGTTTAGCCGAAAAGTTCAGCTCGGGCGAGCTGAGCGCCCAGATGCTCGTCAGCGCAAGCGACCCGGAGCTGATAGACAAGCTAGTCGCAGTAAGGGGACTGGGACGCTGGAGCGTAGAGATGTTTGCCTGTTTCGGGCTTAAGAGGATGGACGTCTTTTCCACGGGCGATCTGGGCGTACAGTACGTTGATCGTTCTCTTTTGTTGTTTTGTTTTGTTTTGCTTGTTTCATGTCTTTTTCCCACCATCGTCCCCATATATTTGTCAATATTTGCTTTTTCGTTTTGCACATTCGCAGACCGTTGATTTCGCTACACAAAATGCACGTCAGACTCTCCTAGCATGTCGCGCATGAGAGGTCGGTGCGGAGGCAGTTTGTTTTGTGTTCATTTTGCTGACAGTGTCTTTTTTTGCTCTGCACAGGCGCGGTATGGCCACTTACATGGGTCGCGATACAAGCAAGCTCAAAGCAAAGGGTGGCAAATGGAAGTACGTATTCCCCTTTGACCCACACATAGTGTTGTGTATATGCTTTCAGGCCCGACTTTTCCGTCTGAACGGAATCACAATACCACGACAGCCGCAGGACCCAGGGGCTTTGTTGTAGCGGGCCCTGTTTTTCTTCAAGTACCTTTTCCACTGACCGTCATACCGCTCCAGATACATGTCCGAGAAGGAGATGTTGGACATAGCGTGCAAATTTTCGCCTTACAGGTGCGTGCATATCCGCTGTGTCATGTGCGACGGTGACACTGACAGCTTACCTATTACAACTAGGTCATTGTTTATGTGGTATATGTGGCGAATTGAAGATGTTGATCTTAGTGTTCTGCAGGCTAGCTGAGCGCCGACTCGAAATGGATACTGCTGCAATGACGGTTGCAGTAAACGCTTCATGTTTGGCAGGCTGTTGTGATCGTATGAACCGTCCGCACGAGGATCCAGTGGAGCCAGCTAATGTAGTTCTAATTATTGCAGTAAGAGCGCATTTGGTTGAATATCCTGCACTGACGTCTTGTTTCGCTGCCATCTCCTCTCAGTGACGTTTTACCGCCTGGAGCTTTTCTCTTACCCACACTGCACAAAGTCGCTTTGAACAGATGTAGGGAGGGTTGCAGTACAGCATGTTTCGTGATACAACAGCGGTACTTCAAAGGATGGCTTTGGGTTGGTCCACCTCGGGGTATAATTAATGCGTAGACATACGGTGGGCATGTCCGGACTGGTCTATTGGTAGATGTCCTTGTAGATTACGGGCAGTTACGGCCGAAGAGACCGTCTTCTGGAGTCAGTTGAGACGGCAATCAGCTCCGGATTCGTCATCTGCAGACCAGCCAGCGCTTCTTGAAACTTAGCACTGCCAGAAATCTTTCGTAGAAGCCTACCAGTTCAGTCGGTGGCAGCCACAGATTTTGCTCCGTTCAACTGTTAGTAAAGATTATTACGCTGAGCTTTGATCAGCGCCTACGTGATTTACTACGCCAAAGGCAGACTTTGCTGACTGTCGTGTCACTTGATGAAGAGAGCCAAGCTTACAGAGTCGACGGGCAAAACCCCGGGCATGAGAACTTGACAATGGCTTTCAGATGGTCAGGCTTCCCCGGACCCCGTCGCGCCAATCTGATCAGGGATCAAGATCAGGCAGACCTGTCCCGACTTTCGCAGACGTACCCTGGGGCCATTATTGGTAGATGGCGGTCAACGGTGGACACCTGCATCTCTTGCTCGAATACACTTCGATCTCCCGAATAACTGGCAGGGCATAGCAATGTCTTGCTTGAGATGTGGAGAAAAGCCGGGGTATGAACCATGGTTGAGCAGATGCAGGTTGACGGATAGGATATTTTTGTAGCACAATTGGGCTAGTGCAATTGCGAACATGGGAAATCCAGAGCGGGCGCGGCACCGGGAAGATTGAGGATGGCCACCAAAGTATTGAATAGCGACATGAGGTGGACTAATGGCAGTTGCACAGCAGACATGGCGCGCGGTAACCAAAAATGATGCGAGGCGCGTACGAGGGAGCGTTCAGGGATGCACATGTTGCACAGCACAAACGGCTGCCTGCTGGATCTGTCTTGGATTGGAAACCAGCAAGCTGTGGAAGAGGTAGTCTTATTCGTTGAGGCTGTATCAAGGTTGAGGTGTCCAATGACGCTGCATGTGCTGCTGCCAAAATTTAGCACCATCGACTGTTACACAAACTCGTACTTTTTGGAATGTGGCTGGAGCCTGAAACAAGGGCAGGAACAAAAAGGAAAATAGTTTTCCTGAGATAGCAAGATACGTGCGAACCAATGGTGAGCTTTACCGCCAGTCAAGAGCCGGTTCAGAAGGTACTCGAATTTGTATGATGATTGAGATTCGAAGCTAACTATGGTCGAGATTTCAACACGGCTCTTCTCCGACTCGAAGATCTGAATGTCTACTATGAGGGGCTGGCACCAATTGCTTGGGATGTTGTTGTGACGCGTCGTGCTTGACATTGGCATCTTGACAAAAGCGTTGGAATGCTACACGCCCTCTGTGACCTCAGGGCGCTTGGGGCAGGATTGAGACGTGCTGGTTGAATGTGAGAAAGAGCTGAAAGTGTGACATGACGCAGCGAAGTGAGTGCAGGAGCCACATGAATATTTTCGAAGGCGCTGTGGGGCGGAGCTGAGGCGAATTGTGCGTGTCTGGGCTGACTACATAGTAGGTAAGTTTTATGTAAATGTAAAATCAATGCAAATGATGGTAACTGTTACGGCATCCATTTTTCGTATTGCTATGTTGCGGTGGTTATCGAGAAAGCCAAGCGTGTGCAGTTACATCGAGTGTGGTCAAGATGCTATGTTTAGCCAAATCATCCTGGATGGCAATCCCTGGACGCTGGTTGGTCTGAGCTGGGCGTGGGAGGAGAGATAGGAGCAAGCATATCAGAAGGAGATGAGGCAATGATGAACGATGTCATTAATCTGGGGGCGGAGATGAGCCGAATGCAAGGCTGGGGTATGCATTGGAGTCGAGGAAACAAACCAAGCTTGTTGTAGTTATAGGAGAAGATGATGATGCAGGCAGAGGATCAATAAACGGTGTTCCAAGATTGCGAACGGCCGCGCTTGCCCAAACAGGGAGAGGCCCACTTTTCCGGCAGGCACGACTCGCGCACGAGCAAGATGCAAATGGTGGGAACACGCAATCGTGCGACCCGGCAGCTCCGGCTCGCGACATGATTTGCATAACTGGTCTTGTTGAGGCGATTGTTTGTCTTTGGCCCAGAGGCCTCGCCGTAAACTCTGCGGCGCTGGACAATGTGGTTATTACAGCCGTTACAAGGCACGCCAGGCGTCGAAACATGTTTGATAAGCTGGCAGGCTCACCATCGAGCCTCACTGGGGCGATCGCACGACATGCAGCATGGCGGGTCGCGGGAAGGGGGCGCTTTCGCCTAGCCGTGTGGCGTCCAGTGACAACCACGTCCAGCCGCCACCTTAACGTCCAACAAAAGATAGAGAATTCGTCTTGTCCTGTGCATGTGCTGGCTGTCTTGTTGGCAAGCGATGGGCACTGGGCAGACATTTGGCGGGAATTGCGCTGCGAGCGATCAGCACTTTTAGACTTTGAAGCAGAGGGATTAAGCAGCACAAGCCCCTGGATAAGGTGAGTCTGAGGGAATCGCCGGCGCTGTCCAAGGTTTTTTCCCAGGTTGGCGTGCCTGTCAAACGCATGCAGTATTAGGGACCGAGTGTCGCCCCCGTCTGGCACAGCACATGTCAGTCGGCCAACGTCGCTCGCAACCTCGTCGACGGCTGTGTCGTTTCTCAGCAGATGGATGCATCGTCGTCCAGCGCAGCGAGGGTGCAGGAAAGGAAATGAAGACCGTTGTTGTTGTTGCCAGCAAAGCGTGACTATTGGCATTGGCATTTCACCAGAACGAGATTCAATGCTTCTCGATGCCAAGCCGCCAATGATTGGGTCCCCACCCGACGCTAGCCCCCTTTCGCGCAGTGTGGAAGGCACGTCCGCGTCCCGTTCCTCCTTTTTACAAGAGCCTGTCGCACTCTGTCCTTCCTTAACCTCATCCACTCTCGCTTTTTGCAGACGGTCGACCTTTCCCGTCGCCACCAGGGCCTCCTACTATTACACCTTTTAATACTCTCGTTGACTGTTTCTTCCTTCGCTGCAGCATCTTTCTCCCCATCCCACAAAGCCCTCCCGCCGCCCCGTCGAGCGTGCAGTCTTAATATCTCCAGGTGAGCGAGCCCGCCCTTGCGTGTCCATTGCTCGCAACACGCGCCACTAACTCTCGACTTGTAGTTACCACACAGCTTCAAGCAACTCAACCATGCTTTCCATCCTGAAGATTGCCCTACCGGCGCTCGCCGTAGCTGGCACCGCCTATGGTATGTTTGTCCCGTATCTTGGTTTTTCGGCTTTTTGCTCACATGCGCCATAGGCCAATGCAGCACTTCCGCCACTGCAACCATTCAAAATGCCGGTGATGCCACTGGCCTCGCTGGCTGCTCCACTTTCTCTGGCAGCATTGCCATCGCAACCGGCACAACCGACGATATCGCTCTGGACGGCATCAAGACGCTCAACGGCAACCTTGTCGCTGGTTCCAATGGCGACATCAAGCGCATCAGCGCCGCCAACCTCGAGGAGCTGAACGGTGAGATGAACTTGAACGAGCTCACCCGCCTCTACGCCGTCGAGTTCCCCAAGCTCAAGAAGGTCGACTCGATCAAGTGGAATGCTCTTCCCAACCTCCAACAGATTGGCTTCACCGCTTCAGTCGAGAAGGCCAAGAAGGTCCGCGTTGAGAACACTGGTCTTCGCTCTCTTCAGGGTATCAACATCCAGCAAATCGATACCATTTTCATCGCCAACAACGGTTACATCAACGAGATTACCATGCAATTGGGCAACGTTTCTGATGCTCTGACCTTTGCGGACAACAACAAGGCTGTCAAGGTTGAGCTCCCCAACTTGATCTGGGCCACCAACATGACTTTCCGATTCTGCGGCTCTGTCTCTGTACCCTCTCTTGCCAGCTTGAACGGATCTCTTGGTCTCTACAACAACGGCTTCGAGTCGTTCTCTGCACCCAATCTTACCCGCGTTGGTGAGGCTCTTGCTATCGTCGCCAACGACGCTCTCAACAACCTTACTTTCCCTCAATTGACCAAGATCTCGGATAACCTTCAGATCGCCAACAACTCTGCTCTCCAGTCTATTGATGGATTCCCTATCCTCAAGAGCATTGGTGGTGCATTCGATATCAGCGGTAACATGTCCCAGTAAGTCTTTCTGTATTCGTGCTGGAATTGAAAACGTAACTAATGAAATCAGGGTCGAGACTCCCAAGCTTGACAGCGTCAAGGGCGCCTTTAACCTCCAGTCCACCGATAACGTGACTGCTGCCTGTGCTTTCTACAAGCCTCTCAAGGACAAGAAGCTCATTGAGGGAGGCTACTTCTGCCGTGGCAAGGTTGAGGACCCCGGTACCCAGGGCCACAAGCCCAAGGACCAAAACGGCAGCACTCAGAAGGGTGCCGCCTCCACCCTGAGCGCAGTCAATGGCGCCCTTGGCCTCGCTGCCATGGCTGCTGTTTTCCTGCTCTAAATGGTTCATGACGCTGGCGTTTCCATCATACTTGCATAGACTAATCCAACGATCTGGCTTCCTTTGATAGCACATGGTATTCGAAGGAGTGAGCGCTGTCGTTTGAGGGCTCCAATAATCGGGGATCGAAGTGGATCGAGGAATGAGGTCATGGACCGGCATGCAGCACCTGTATGTATTACTTGGCTTGGGTACGAGGTTGAAATCACAGTAGATCATAATCATCAGTACACTGGCTCTACAGCCGCTCTTGGACGATATCGCTGTGGCATGAAAATTGGCTTGGCGTAGGATTTTTGTATATGCTCACTCCTTTATCCTTCGTGTGAATAGATTTTTACCACTTCATTGTCGTCTTCACTGTTGAGCGATCGATGGTTGTAGTAGTGAAATAATCACGTTTCTTCGCCGTGCATCTTGGCTCGTTCGCTTAAATCAGCCATGGCTGCATTCTCGCTGTGCTACGTCCTCTCGTCATATGCAGCTGCTGGCCTGCTCCCGCACCACCCCCGTCTCATCAAGTGCTCGAGCCGATGTCCGGGGAAGAGCGGATGCAGTGGTTAGCGTCTGCATCGCTCTGTGCTCACATCTGCAGTCCATGTCACTTTTTCGGATCCCCAGCCTGTCAACCAAGCCCAGCCATGTCTCTTGCCAGACGCCGCTCAGACCCCCCCAAATCTAGACAGCCGCCGTTCTAGTGTTTACGAATTGATGAGCCTGCAGCCAGTGGTCCGCGAACCGGGCGAGCGGTGCTATCGAGAAAGGATCTTCTGCTCGATCTGACCGAGATTCGAGACGCAAGCCACGATCCTACCTTGACCGTGGAAGGAAGTCGTCAAGATCAGTCTTCTCTCAATGTAGATGGATCTTCGCCAGAGACCTGACCTCTCTCGCGTAGCAACAACAACGCTGCTTCTGCACGTTCTGCATTACCTGATATATGCCCTCCTCGCATCAATCAATCAAAGCCTGCCGCTGCTCGAACTGCAGACTATGATGGCGGTGTGTCAGCCTTGCATTCACTGGTTGTCGATGCCAAAAACTTCCGTAGCTTCTTACAAGGAAGACCTTGCCTCTGACCTAGCAGGGCATCCTGTTTCACACGCAATATGCAAGGGAGAATTGTGGGAGCAGTAGCGCTTCGTCTGTCCCCACACCCGTACTACTGCTCGAAAGGCACTATTCCCAACCTTGCTCGGCTGAGCATGCCCACTACTACTCACTTTTCTTCGATAATGCTGAACCTGCAAAATGGGTGCCGGACGCAAAGGGTTGCAATGGCCTAACTGGTTAAGCCACCCGTTTCCGCGCGGTTCGACGTAAACTGCATCAAGCTATAGCCACTCCTGTCTGTCCCGTATAAGAATACCACCTCTGCCACCAATTCAAAGGCTTCGTCCTATATCATCCTACTTTTGCTCTACTCTCAGGTGCTCCCTTAACATTTACCTCCTGCATCACTGCACTGTTATCAACATGCCCAAGTACTTCCTTCCCGACCCTCAGAAGACCATGTCCTTTGGTCAAGGACGTGAGACGATGGAATCTATCGTCAGGTGCCGCCCAGCTTTGATGTAAATCATATCCAGCATCACGATATGAACATCAACTAATCCCTTGAGCAGAAACCCATTACCACCAATCCTGTGTAATCCTTTCGACCAGAATGCTTTGCATAGTCAAGATATGGAAAGAAAAGCATCTCTCTCGTCCGCGTATACATCTAGTCATTCAGGCTATACGCCATCAAGGTCGACCTCGCCTAGTGCCCTCCATTCACCACTTGGCCAAGCTGTATCGTACAACATTCCATATCGTCAAGCAAGTCCGTTTCCAAACGAGCGCCTCGTACAGGGACCCCGCTGTGCATCTTGCCTTGAGCGCGGAGAGCATACTCCCCTCGAGCCTGGTCGACCTTGCCAGGCGTGTGGTACCAATAGCAACGACAAACGAAGCAAAGCTTCACGAAAGAAGCGAATTGATAGGCACCAGTATTCAAAGTCCAACAGCCACGGTACCAGGATTGAGAAAGCTTCCAAGGACAAGACAGAAGCAGGTCGCCGCTTCGACCATACCTTACAGATTGGAAACTTACAAAACCAATTGTTGCAAATCAACTCACGCTTGCCCCAAGAGGCTCTTCCCCACGCCTGGAAGGAGCTCAAAAAGAACAACCAGAGTGAGGATGTTGGTGGCCATCGTCTTCGATACAACAAGGAGAACATCTTTGTCTCATCACATCGAGTGATTGAAGACTCTTGCAAAATCATCGACGATGTGATCCAAGAGCGGAATGCTCTTGCAGCTGAAGCAGCAGCTCTTCTTCATCTCGACATGTCTCCAGCTGCACTGAGCTTTGTACAACGCCTTGCACACGATGGATGGGCTGGCCGGGTCGCCGAGTCGGCTTCGCATCGGGGCTCACACCGCTTCGAGCGCCCACAGACGTCAGGACAACGTAGCCAATGTCGACTTTGAATCACGAGTTTTTCTAATCTCAGTCGAGTGTATTTGTGCGTATTTTCGGGGTTATTATTTGTAAGTTACATGGCGTCTAGCGAGCATGAGGCGATAGCTTTTATGAGCATTGCCTATCAAAAGTTTTGGGTGGCATCGTGTTTTCAGCACTTGAGCGCAACTCAGGACTCTTTGTCTTTCCTATCTCTGTACATCAGACATCCTAAAGTGGGGTGGTTTGCATTTCCTTTGGTTCAACACTACATGGAGTTTTCACGAACGAAAACGCTAATGACGACACTGACGAACTTGGCAACTTATCATGATTTAATTTGGCAAATATGGGTACAATGGACGTGCAAACACATAGCATAATAGCAAACATGCCGTTCTTAGGCTTCACAGTACATTTTAAACACAATAAATCTTATATTCAAAACAATCTATATGCACTTTGGCCCTCAAACTCTACATTTACCCACTTGTCGACAATCCGTCAAGAGAAAACCCACCTATCCTAGCGATTGAGGTATCGACTCAAGAAACCTAGGTGTGTCTCTCTTTCTAGCGTCAGTTCACATTCCAATGCACGACCTACATGTAGCTAGTAACTAAGCGACCGACAAAAACTCGCTGCGATATCTCACATCCATCGGACCCACCGTCCGAACCACAGACCAGCACGCTCTAGAAAGACGAGCGGATAAACCTTGCGGGAAGCGCTGATCACTTTAGACGGACGGAAGTAAGTTGATGTGGTTCCAGCCTTGGTCGCAATAGGCTCGGACATTGTGCGGTTCTAGATGGGGACTGAGACGTGCGACTCCCATCAACAAGTCGAGATCTCTGTGCGACGGCCGTACGTGAGAGGGGTCAATCCGGGCGGTACGCTTGTGCTCAACGTTTACTCAAGCGCTTCTCTTGGGGTCTTCAGCTTCCGTTATGATTGCGTAAGGTTTCTTGGAGAGAAAAGAGGGAGAGAAAAAGGCCCCCCGTTGAATGATGACTCTGTTGTGGTCAGTTTGCCACGATAGCCCATAGAGGCCCAAAAGGGTTCCAACATATATGACACAGCAGAGAGGAAAGGTGCAGCACAACGTGAGCAATGAAGTAGCGGAACGTGAGAATGAAGCTTGTCTTTGGGGATTGTTGTCCTACACCATATTGTCCTACATGGTTTTTGGACGCTGCAGCAAATGCGCAGGCAGGATGCGAACCACCGCACAGTACACACACCAACGGGTAGGATGGGATGGAAAATTTGGCCGCTCAACAGGCTGGGATCACCATTGTTCCAAGGGTTGTTCCTCCATCAACGAGTATACGTCGCTTTTCTTCTCAGTTTGCGTTCACGCCTCGTGAGCTGAGACACCTGACTGGAGTTTAGTCTGCAGATCGAGCCAGAGAAAACACCTGATCTTTGCGTAGGATACGAAGTCTCAGCTCGCTCTTTGACTGGAACGTTGCTGTCCTAGTGCAGTGAGGTTCCATTCTTTGCAGGTCTTGCATATACTCAAACAGCCGTTTGGACGCCCATGCGGACGATTGCAACCCTATCAAATAATTCACCGAAGATGCAGCGCTTCGTACCAGCTCTATACCAAACTTCAAAGATAGGGCGGAGTGGGCTCCGATACGCTCTTGGAGATTGTGTGTTACCATAACAGTCCGCTTTGGATGGGACGTATTGGCTCGTCTCGAGTGGCACCCAATCCCTCCTGCTGGTGGAAAGCGTAGAAAGGGCAATGACGGGGGGAAGCATGAAGGTGTCCCGCGGCTGTCCTTACAGGGGAGCTGCAGGACCCAACGGTAGATTTTGTGCCATCCTGGAGGATAACCCAGTCGAGTGCATGCATGCTTGGCCATGCTTAGAGAAATCCGAGGTTGAACAACGGTCACCCACACACCCACAAATTTTTTTCTCCTCTCATTCTCTTTGGTGACCCAGTTGTATTGAATGAAGTGAGTTTTGTGTCTCCGCGCTCTTTTACTGGAATTGATGATAGTTGCACTTGGAAGTCGTGAAGCCCAACCTTTTCTGCAGGGCACCTAACGACATCTGTGGTGCGATATGTGCAGTTTGTAGAACCTGGGGTACACTCCAAAGCCTAACGGTGAAGAGTCTTTCATACAGCTGCCAATAACGATACTATGGAGCCCATCTGGAGAGGAAAGGGGGGAGCGATTCGATAAGTCGCCTTTGGCAGCAGCTCCATCATGCATGATTGCGACTTTGATTATGCAGCCCCACGCATTCGACGAGATGTTGACTGAACAAGTTCCGACCAGCAACACAGGACAGTGACCGATGATCGGGCAGCCATGCGCAATGATAGATTAGTTGATGCAGGAATAAGGGAAGTAGGATGGGTATGTGTGGCCATGTATACCTAATGTAGGCAATTGATGGTGAAGGGTGTGTGTCGACGAGGTTATTGGCCGACTGAATATGGAACAGCAAGGCTGAGACACTTGCAGCCACGGGCTACACACATAGTCTGCACCAAATTCCATTCCGATCAACGCACGCGCTTTCCAAGTCAGGCGGGCCGCCTTTTTCCCGATCAATCCTGCAGGCCACTAGGCGGGCGGACGGTTGCACATCAGGCGGAAGAGTACTGCCGAATGCTGATCGCTGTCAGCACGTTATTCTCGCTGTGCGTCTTCACTCTGACGTCGATTCGGCACCCCCTTTGGAGAAAGAGATGGATTTTGGTAATTGTAGAGACCGCATGAAGTTTAATGAAAGGCCATTTCTTAACGGCTGTGACGGCGGCGACTAGTGTGGAAACCATGGATTATTGGCAGAGACTCTGACGTATGGCGAGCAGGGGTTTATCGCGACCTCGAGCAACGGATACGCGTTTGTTTGTTTGTCCAAGATGGGCAGAATTGGCAACGAAACTTGGCTAGAAGACGGCGCAGACGAGTGAATTGAACATTATACTGGGTCTATACCATTTCATATATTGAATATCAATTGATTTGCAGTCACAAAAATCATCAGCGCAAACTCGTCTGTCACAACAAGTCTGCGTGCAGCTGGTCAACAACAGAAAGCTTTCACCAATCGCTCCTTCCCTTTCACCTGGACAAACAGCGCGCACCTTCCTCGCCAAACTAATTATTCTTGTTGCTTCGCGCTCTGGCGCAACCACCGCCAAACTGGATTCTTCACCTTCCACAACGCCCCTCCTGCTGGTGTCCAAACGGCAACGAAGCAACACAGCAGACCTTCGCGATCGGAGTGTATCAGTTCGTTTATCGCAGGCAAGAGGTGACGAAGACGACAGCCACCATCAAAGCGGAGCACCTGGTGACGAGATGTTGCTGGGTAAGGGCTATTCATGGAAAGCTGCTACAGCTCGATTAGCGCCTACGCGGCAGGTATTGCATACCCTGCGCAGTCCAAAGTTTCTGTTATTCTTTGGCTTATTTGCGGTGGTGGGCCTACTATGGCATTCAATAGGCTCAGCTGCTGGAGAAGTGCAGAGGTATGCGCCACTGTGTTGCGAAACCTGTCAAATCGCTAACACTTGATGCTAGATTCTATTGTTTCGGTCCTGCCGAACCGCCAACACGGATGACAGCAAATGAGGCAGAAGATTGGCATGCTCATAGCAATACGCCTGTCCTTTTCAACCACCATAAGCCAATTGAGGTCAATGGCTCTCTTATACAGCATGTCGACCTCAATAACGTACGATCAACGCCAGACGCAGTACAAAACAAAGAACATGTGCTTATTCTCACGCCTCTTCGCGATGCCACACAACATCTAGCGACATACTTTGATCTCTTGTCACAACTTACGTATCCCCATGAGCTGATTGATCTGGCATTTCTGGTTGGCGACACTAACGATGATACTATGGCTGCGCTAGCCATGGAGCTTGAGAGGGTGCAGAAGAACCCAGATGTTGCGTTCCGTTCCACCATGATTGTCGAAAAGGACTTTGGTGTTACCTTCTCTCAGGGCGTGGGCGATCGACATGCCTTCCAAGTACAAGCGGGCCGAAGGAAGGCTATGGGTAGGGCAAGAAATTATCTCCTGGCCACAGCACTGAAACCTGAACATAGCTGGGTGTATTGGAGAGATGTGGATATATTCGACAGCCCGGCTGAAATCATTGAGGACTTTGTCGCGCATGATAAAGATATCCTTGTTCCAAGTAAGCTCATTTGACAGATCTCCAGACTGGTGTTAATCGTTTACAGATATCTGGTTTCATAGGTACGAAGAGCAAAATGGCGTCATGGTAGACATCGAAGGAAGATGTAAGTCTACCCGCTTTTATAGTGCATTGATCATTAGCTAAGTCTTTTAGTTGATTACAACTCCTGGCAAGAATCCTCCGAAGGCCTCGAACTCGCTTCTACCTTACACAAAGACACCATCCTGGCAGAAGGCTACAAGCAATTCCCCACAAATCGCAAACATATGGCCCTAATGGGCGACTGGCGCGGCGACAAGGATGAGGAGATCCCCCTCGACGGCATCGGCGGCGTCAACATCATCGTCAAAGCAGATGTGCATCGCTCAGGCATCAACTTCCCCTGTTACGCCTTTGAGAATCAAGCCGAGACGGAAGGATTCGCGAAGATGGCAAAGCGTGCTGGCTATGGCGTGTACGGACTGCCGAACTATGTGGTTTGGCATGTTGATACAGAAGAGAAGGAGGGTAACTCTGGATGATATATCATGCCAGAGCTGCTTGGTGTTTCCTCCGTGATTGCGAGCATTAAGGGTACATAATCCCTCCATTATGTGAAATGAACGGTAGGTTATACGGTGTTTGTGTGTATATTGAATATTGGGAGGACTGGGAGGATGGATGCATTATCATGATTCAAGCATTCATCAAGGCGCTTTATACCATTGGGCATCAGGACTTTAATGGACTGACTGATTCTAGTCTATTTAGACTAATACAAGATTTTCTTAATATCGTATACATGTTCTGTGACTTTACTTGCAGACAATTTTCAAACAAAGTGTAGTTCCACGATTCTCGAAGAATTTCATATCATATTACATAGAATCTATCCATCGCTCTCGAAGAACACCACATGAATACCACATGAAAGGATCTACAAAAACACCATACAAATGCAACTCCTTACTCCATGCTCCAACCCTTATACACATACAACAATTACCACTTCACATCAATCAGCAAGAATAGGCAAATCACAAAACCAGTGCCCCTAGCAAAGCAATCAAACACCCAAACCACGCCGTCGAAACCTGCTTTCCACTCACCCTCACCGCACCATTCTGTTTCACCGACGGACCGCAGCATTTCCGATTATACGTGACGCCATTCGCTAGCGCTGCGACTTCGAAAACAGAGCCATTTGTCGGGCCTTCGTTGTAGAAATCGACGACGAGGTAATTTGGCGGGCGGTCGTATTTTGCTTTGAAATATTAGCCAAACTTACATTCTCCTAGAGGGATAGGATCACACATACCAGTACATTGCGTAGTCATCAACCCTAAACTCCCATTTCCAGAAACCGCATTCGTCTCTTTAATCTGCGCGACATTCGGGACGAGGATTTCAAACGAGCCGAATTTGATCTCGGTGTTGAGATTGTGATTTGCAAGATACAGCATGTTCTTTTGCTGCTGTTCGCTTATGCCTTCCGGTCGGCCGAGTGTGCAGGGGAAGTCGAAGTTAGTAGGGGAGAAGGGGGTTTCCCAGACGTTGTAGAATTCCCAGAGCATGTAGGGTACGGCGATGGTGTCGAAGTTGTAGTCTATGAAAGTGACGACGCGTTTTTGGCTGAGGATCATTTGGCCTAGGGTGGGCCAGTCGGAGATGGCCATTGCGTTTTTGGGGGGCTGGTAGATGTAGTTTATTAGGCCTGAGGAGCGGATGACTTTGTCGTATTGGACGGAGGTGACGAGGGGTTTGCCTTCGGCGTTTTTCTTAGACCAGTCGTAGTTGCCGAAGATGATGGTTACGACGTCGAAGGGGTGTTGTTCGACCCAAGTCAGAACTTCTTTGAGGTAGTCTTCAACTGTGCCGGCGTTGAGAAGGTCGCATGATGTGTGGCACATGTATAGTGTGTCGTTGACCCAATGCGCCTGGGTTACTAATGTGCGGATTCCATCATTAAGTTGCGAGGTGACGGGGTAGTCTTGATTGCGTGCTACGTTATTTTGCCGGTAGAAGGGAGAGTTGTGTGCAGCAACTTGAGTGATGTTGGAGTACTTGCGATTGCAGAGTTCAACATAGTTATTACATGGCTGAGTGTTGGAAGGGGCTGCTGAACGGGTTCTAGTTGCGGTTACAGAGGTAGTTCTGTTAGCACCGCCAATGTTGGTGACAGGTACTGGAGTTGATGTTGGCGTAGATGATATTGTTCCATTGGATGCTCGCGAGATACTGGAGAATTGTGATGGTTGTGATGATTGTGAAATGGTTACGATGCTACTGCCCTCAATAATTGAGGAGAGTGTTACTCCCGGAAGATAATCTCCAGTCAAAGTTCTTTGAGAGCCAGTCAATGTGATAACTTGTGGTGACTGTGAACTACTCTGCGCTGAGGTGTGACTTGCCAGCCAGAGTAGGCAGAGTATCTTGCTCTTCATGATCGCCTCTAATTTTTGTTCTTCTCAATCAGATTTTCTCTTCTATTGATGTGTAAATCAGGTGTAGCCCTGTATATTTTCTTTCAACTTGTTCGAAAAGTTCAAGCCAGAAGCGCCAGGTCCAATGGTGATTTGCTGGTTTACAGCATAGGCAAACTCCCGCCTGATAATTACATGCAGGAAATAAGCAAACTTGAGGTCTTGTTGACCTGAAACGAAACGAAAAGACAGCACACACAGAGATCGAATTCCGAACTATCGCAGCGAGGCCTTCCATTTTGTTCATGAACCTTCGCAATGCACTAGCTATTACGCGGCCATGGGTGACGTCAAAGCCCCACTCAGTGCTAGTTAAGCTTTCACAACGCGCGAATCCAACCAACAACATTGCTGGACATGTCAGATCGTCGCTACCGATGTTCTTGGTTAAACGTAACTCCAAGATCTGGTCGCTTCCAGCCTCGTGGAAAGTTCATTGACCGGGAGCCCCGGATGCGGAGCCTGTGCATATCCCAACCCCAGCAATTGAAGCTTTTCAAGACAATAACCGCCCGAAATCCATAAGCACGATACCAATACAAGATCTTGACATGAATTTTGGTACTCAAATACATATTATTTACAGGGATACAAGAAGGTAACCATTTTTCGACTACCTCAGTATATTCTTATAAGGAACTGCTGAAGAATTCATCAAACTTGCTCTTGCCCTGCAGCGTTTGAATTTCACGCTTCAACGCGTCTATCCGGTAATTCTTGTATGCCTTCTCTATCCTCGCCCTTGCTTCGGGATCTTGTGTGATGGTCTTCGACGCCGATGCGGTGCCAGTAATCAACCCAAGCTCGCCTCCTAGAAACAACCCGCTGATGGAGAAGAGAAAGTACGTCGCTGCGTCTCCCCACTTCGATGGCGAGAGTTGGGCTGAAATATCAGGAATTGGTTCTGTCGCGATATTATATCAGTATCCGACGCAAGGATTACCAGAAAAATGGCAACATACGAGTTCTTCCATCTGCAAATCGGACCTCTACAGGCTTCTCCATCGCCCGGAATGCCTGGAAATATGCCACGCGCATAGCTCGTAATTTCACTGCTGCGTATAACCCTAGACCAAGGCCGACCGCAGATGCAATGCCAGTATGTGTTGAAACTTTGCTACCTGCACTCTTAAGTAAATCTCTATCTCCCTGGTTCAAACTACTGATTGTCAGCATTATTGGCTTGAATACTTTCGCAGGCTCGCGTCTGATCTTACTCATGTTGCAAGTGCTCCTCTGCGAGCTGCCTCAGATCCTTGCTCCTACGATCGCGGAATGCAGCCAATGATTCTGACATGATTGCAGTAACGAGTGTTGGTATGATCTGCGATCTCAGAAGCTCAATTAAAAGTGATTGTGTTGTGTGCTCGGGGATGCCAGTCGTATCATATGTTTTCGTGTGCCGCGAACAGCAGCTAAAGATGACATCATTCGGAATCGCTAGGAACAACAGGTCTAACCAAGGGCAGAACACGAACGCGCAGACATAGTCAATCGCATGAAATTGCCTTCTATTATGATTACGCTTTGAAGAATGTATTCTGTTCATAATATATGAATTTGATTTGTGAACCCGCAACGTTGATACTGTCGCCGCATTCAGCCAATTTTGAAAAGACATTTGCTCTCCAGCTATTTCTTAATTATAAGAAGTCGTTCAGACTAAGTAGAAGACGTCGCAAACTAGCTATGTCGTAACAAAGTAACTTTTGGCTTCTTTAATGGTAATAGAGTCGCGAACTGGGACTAAAGAAATTGGACTTTGACATTTGACTTGAACACTCCTTACATATAATGCGTATCGCAACATATGGACTTGCAGCATCCCTGATGGTTTTGGTTCCTTAAAAAAAGGCAATGAGAAAGTCTACCGCGAGAATTATGAGAATTGGTATTGGAGGCAGGAAGTGATGGATCTATGAGAACATCAGTAAATGCAAAAGGCCAGGCTGGAATTTTGAAGTTTATTTTAGCCCTGACTGCAGTGACCCATTATTATATATTGTTATAGGTATGAAGTATGAAGTATAAGTATAAATGGACATTATAGTAGGGAATGTGCGATGTGCCAGTTGCTCTATTTGTTTTTGGATTGCTGAGGGGCTCAACTGACGGCACCCTTGATAAGGACACAAAGATCAACCTCAAGGGTCGTACAGTATAGTTCCTACAAAGACACATGTCCCTGAAAGTGTTACTAGTCATGTTGAGGAATGGTTACCTCTGAGGATTGTATGTGATGGCCAACATGTCATTAGCCGCACATGCATTCGCAATGACCAGGGTACACTGCAGATCAGGATAACACAGGGTATACACAGTAATAAGCAAAATGTTGGAACAAATAATTGAACCGCTGCGTGCTTTTTGTGGGGTTACCTCGACGTCAGTAAGCACCGTTGGTGAAGGAAACTGTAATATGAGTAATAAATCAAAACCAGGTGGAGATGTCACTTGTTCAGCCACTGTTGCACTTTTCGATGTATTTCATTGAACCCGCCGACCTATACATGACTCATGACGCCGTCATTGTGTTCTCCGAGAATGCCAATATGCATGCCGCCTCACGTAATGGTCGTGACTGTTCCACCCCAGCATTGGTATATGCGGCTGATCCTTTTTGAAGCACCCCGAGTAAGGCAAATGTCGAAGAAAGAACGAAAGAACACGCTTAGTCGAAGAGACCGAAGCCCATGTCGTCGTCTGACTCCTCCTTCTCTGTAGAATTGGTTAGTCTTTGTCTTGCAGATACGCAATTCGGTATGTGCAAACGTACCCTCCTCCTTCTTCTCCTCCTCTGCGGGTGCGGCATCACCGCCAGCAGCGGCGGCACCGGCACCACCGGCGGGGGCAGCGGCAGCGCCGCCACCTGAGCCGACGTTCAGGAGCAGGTCCTTGACATCCTTGCCCTCGAGAGCCTGTCCACATATCAGAATTGTCTCCGGAATTTCGATTCATCGTTGGATGCGCACCTTGGCGAACAGAGATGTCCAGATGGGCTCGACGCCCTCAACACCGGCGGCCTTGATCAGCGACTGGAGCTTGTCGGACTGTTAAAGTCAGTATATATTACAGCCCACAATTGCGCCAGGAAATTCGTACGGTGATGTCGACACCGTCATCGGCGAGGATGAGGGCCGCGTAGGAAGATGCGAGCTCGGAGGTAGACATGTCGAAACTTTCAGTTGCGATGTGAAAGTAAAGGTTCCGCGGTTTGGTGGTCGTGATCGAGGAAGGGAAACTGTCGGATAAAATTGGTGGTGTGCAGTTCGATACAAAGTGCGCTAAGTGGGTGGGCCCGCGCTAACAAGCGAGTTCGTCTGAGATGCCCGGCTCACGTGACCGACCCTGATTACTCAAGGTGAGCATATTAAGATCGACGTTTCTTGTGTGTGTGTGAGAGGCGTGGGAATGGATGAGTGAGCAGAAAGAATTGGAAGCTCTGTTTTCAGAGGCTTGTGTCTGTGTGTGATGGTCACTCTGTCTCTACCAGATCACTCATCTGCTGTTGAAGGCAGGCAACACGATGATAGAACAAATTTACTCGAGAAGAATGGGATCAATTCAATGAAGATAGCACTATAATACAATGCGTTAATGAGAACCATCTCAAATGGTGGCGATAGATTACATATTCTCTCCGTCTTCTTCCGGCAAAATCGTCTGACAATAGCTCGTGTTAAGAATGTACTAGGTACGGGGCTTCCATAGATTCATGCTGAGGAGATATTATATATAATCAAACGATACGAGATAAAGCTGAGGTAGGATCTGTACATTTAAGTTGCACCTTTTATTCACTCACCGCGAATCAACATAAAGGTATGGCAAGCTTTCCATTGTTAGCCGCGTGGGGTCCGAGCGCAGGGCTGTAACTGCCAGAGCTGACCCGAGCAGTGACGTTCTTCCCCGCCATAGCCTTGGCGTCTGTTCGACGGATCACCCGCACCAAACACTTTCCAAAAGACCGCAAAAACTGAATCATCAGCTTCTTTGACTGTTGTTAGCATTCAGGGATTGCCAGATCGTATAATCTACTATGACGGACTCGCCTCTACCGCGGATTCCGTTGGACCCGAAGGAACAGCCGATTCTCGATAGGTTGCAGTCGATAAGGACTGAGCTGGAACTGTTAAAGCGAGACCGCTCAACATACGTCAAAAGTCAAGATGTCCTGAAGCTCTATGACCAGGTCATCGAACAGGTCATTATTCTCAATGAGATTCGAGAAACTAAGCGCCTGGAGCAGAATAAAGGTTCGTTGCAATAAGATGTGCCCACAGGATTACAAATCGCTAACAATCCCACAGTCGATTATATGCTCGATGACTGCTTCCAGCTGATATCACTAGCATATTTGACCGTAGGAAAGAATCATGAACCGCCGGCAGTGTAAGCTTGATTTCCCCTTGATTTTTCTTTTAGCTGACCGCATGATTGCAGATATTCGTATATCTCAACAGTCAAGGTATGGGCGACTTGTAGGCCTTTTCGACGCTACTAACAAAGCAAAGCGACTACTGGATCACCTTAAAGAAGCCATGTTCTACTCGCAGAAGGATCTTGAGGCTCTGAGCAGAAATCTTTCTGACTGTCAACGTTATGTGGAGCATGGACGTGAAGAGTACAGCCCACATCTGCTCACTCTCCTCGATGCACGTATAAAAGTGTGCAAAGAGACACTGGCAGATTTAGAGTTGAATCTTTCGCAGCTCACACCAGAGCTGACCCCAAAGTGGGAGAAGCTTGTGTCGATACTGAGGTCATTGGCAGGGTGCAACGCGAGATCAAAGGTCAGGCAGCGTCAAGGAGATTTTGGCCATTATACTAACCCTCAGCAGTTTCCTAACGACGAAGTTGACGCTTACAATGAAGAGCTGCTGAAACTGCAAGAAGAGCTCAAGGCAGATGGCATCCTCGCTTACGAGGCCACCGGGTCTACTGAAGAGAAGCTGGCAGAGATGGTCGACAAAATGCAGTTCACTGCTGCCCATCCCGAGCCTGCACCCGCCCCAGAAAATCTTATTGGCACCTTGTTACGGCGGAATCTCCTTTGGATTACCCTTATCAAGTCAAAGTACGTTTGATCATCTTATTCCCGGTAGTTTCTACTGACACGCATGTAGACAAGGTCAAATTGCTCCGGCATTCCGAGGTTCATATGACAAATTACTTGCTATTCGTAACAAGCTCGAAAAGCTCACCCTAACCCAAGCATGGTCTCTGCGTGAGACAGACCTCTGGGATTACCAACGCCAACTCGACCGCATTGATGAGGCACGAGTTGACGGTAACTTTTTCGATGCCTTGGGGAGGCCCGCAGACATTTACGAGCAACGAGTTAGTTTTTTTTGGCCCCCAGCATGATACAAATGACTAAATTGTGACCAGACTTTACTCTATCTGCTGCGCAAGAGTTACGCATTGATATACCAATTACTTCTGACTTCTGAGCCAGTCTCAGAAGCATTATTGCCAATATACAATCAGCTGACAACTCTGCGAAAATGTTTGTTAGAGGTCAAGAAGTTGGGTGGTGTATCCTCTCCACGCGAGTTGTACCCATATAGCATGAAGGTTCGTGGTCTCTGTGTTGGATATTTGATTGCCCGTCTAATAACTGCATAGCTGAACTCAATCGATAACATGCGTGTGGACGGAAAGTTCATGATAGGGGAAGAAATACCAGATGGCCAAGGCCGCGTCATCCAGTTGCTCGAGGAATGTTTCGACATCGCCTATGATTTAAGGAATGACGCCGAAGAGGCCAGCTCGGCCGAGGCAACTCCTCAGAGTGAAACGCCAAACGGTCCTGTGGCTGCATAGCAGCGTATACTGGCGTTCTTTAGAATTTGGGTTCATCCCGAAAATCATGGGCCGGCTTCAGTCATTCGTATGCCGTTGTTTGACTCGTTTTATTTGCCTCTGGAACCCGGCGACGATGTCTTTTCAGCCTGTATATTGTATTATGCCTAGTTCTTCTAATCGACATGTATCTGGAGAAGCTGTTCTAGTTCCGTTTCTGGTGGTGGGGGTATAGGCGTATCTGCGTCCTTGAAAGTTAGGTGGTCTCCATAAGATATACATAGTTCTTCGCCAGCCGCAATGTCTCTAGAGGTTCGATAGGTGATGATAAGCCGTTCAAAGTCACGCTCCCAGACAACATTTTGGTCATGTGCATGATTAAACATGGAACCGAGCCCAAATATAACAGCCTGAGCGACCTTCTTCTCACCATCTGCATTGAAGCCGGGCCAATTGCTGAGGAAATGTTAGCTTGATGAATGATCAGCTAATGCTCAACGTACTATGTATAATGATAAAGCGATGTTTTTGTTATGTGTTCCAAGTTTTCTTCAACTCCAAGAACCAACACTGGGCAAACATCTAGGATAGTTTTGGCGGGTATATCTTGTGTTGCGAATACACCTCGACCTGGAATCGATCAGCTTGGTCGTCTTGACGAATTCAGGGCAGGTCACCGAGATTCAACCTTTCGGCGTATTGCTCCTAATCTCCAAGCCAGAAAATCTCAAAAGTTTGATTCCTGAAAAATCTGCAATGATACCCATATTTTCTTCTTTGGCAAAGTTCAGTGTTAAATTTGATATCCTGATGCAGTTCAAGTATGCCTGACAAATTTGTACATGGTGAAGTGCACGGACCAGTCCGGATGCAGGCGTGGGGCAGATGTCCAAGGTCCAGCTCAAGCTACCTCCATTCGTCGCAATGCCATCACTCCCGCGGACTTGATGGCTCACCAGCGCAATCAGCCCTCCATGGGCGACTCGCTCAAGTCGCCACATGCGGTGAGCTTGAAAGTTCTACGGTATAACTCTTTCTCTCAGGCACGCAACAAAGGATGATTAACTAATTGGGGTTTCTAGACTCTCTCGCCCATCGCTTGCAACGCAATACCCGCTGCCCAACTCTGCAGAGTTAGGAATTTCTCCTAAAGCTTCTCTCGCGTATCCGTCCGGAGATCATGCAGACGATAACTTCATCCTCAGCCCGGCTCTCAACCTTCCCGAGGCCTTTGGTAGTGCTTATGTAGGGGAGACCTTCTCTTGCACTTTATGTGCCAACAATGAGCTCGATCCTTCGAACACCACAAGGGCTGTCAGCGGCGTCAGAATACAGGGAGACATGCAGACCCCTTCGAATCCCACAGGTGCGCCGTTGGAGCTCGCAGGAGCAAATGTTGACAGTGAGGCAACTGTGTCGCCAGGGCCTGGCGAGTCGCTACAACGCATACTGAGGTTCGAGCTTAAAGAGGAGGGCAACCACGTGCTTGCTGTCACAGTCACATACACGGAGACAGCATTAGGGGAAGGCAAGGCGGCCAGTGGGCGCGTGCGAACTTTCCGCAAGCTTTATCAGTTCGTTGCGCAGCAGCTTTTGAGTGTACGGACGAAGGCTGGACAAGTGACCCAGCCGAATGGACTACCAAAGTATCTGCTTGAAGCCCAATTAGAAAACATGGGCGAGTCTGCGGTCTGCTTAGAGGTAAGTGTATTGGTTTCCAGGGTTTGAAACATCCCGGTTTACCCGAAAGTTCGTCCCTGTATCCCTACATTTCATTTACCTGCAACGGAAAATCTGTGTTTTCGGTTCCATGGCGATGGCTCGTGAAATTGCCAGATCAGGTCTCCGGGAGCGATTTGGTTGGAGGTTAATTTGAAAGAGGTGAAACAAATCCGGGGACATCAATTTGACTAATCATGCATCTAGGCCGTCAATGTAAATCCGAAGCCACCACTCAAATCGACATCTCTCAATTGGGACATGCACCCTTTGAAGCAAGGTCAACATAGCGCTCCCATATTGAGTCCACGCGACGTTATCCAGGTGGCTTTCATCCTAGAACATGACCCTGATGGGAAGAAATTAGAGCCCGACGACTCGAATGTGACGCCCGATAATCGACAAATCCTTGGGCAATTGGCTATTCAATGGCGAGGAGCTCTTGGCGACCGTGGCTCTTTATCGACAGGCTGGCTCACAAGCCGACGCTGAAGCCTACGGCTGAGCGTGGCTGCATCATGCATCACGAAACACCCGGTGGTTTTTGGCCCACACCTATGGAAGTGGCCTTTCACCTGCATGACGCCGCTCGCAGACTTTATGTTTCCTCTGGTTGCACATGCTGTTCCACTGTCACTTTTTCGAACTGCCAATAATACCTGGAGTCTTTTCCTGTACACATCCATCAGGGCTCCTTGGCGCGGACATTTCAATTTCCTAATACGACCTGACGAATATACAACAAAAGCGTTCACCCAGATTGCAAATTAGACGCATTATGATGCACTTGTGTCTAGGGATCAAGGGGCGATGGATAGGCTCAGGATATGCAGGGGAAGGCCCAGGAAGCTCTTGCGAAGACCTGGTTGCTGGCCTTGTAGCAAGGATAGAAAATCGGTAGACTACTGGCATCTATATTAAGTAGCGGACTTGAACCCTACGGTGATCAGCAGGGGAAAGCGATAGTCCGGTGAGGCTTTGTACACTCGGTGCCTTGAAAGCGAGGTTATAGCTATTGAAAACTTTCTTGTAGAGGAAAGTTTGAGAGAGCCAAGCAGTCATGAGCAGTAGGGCTGTAGGGGAGAGGGTAGTATACAGGCAGCACCTCGGCTGGCGAGGGTGGAAAGGAGGGGCCAGGTACCCCAGATGGTGATGTGGGGCGGGTGTAACGGCAGTGGTGAAGAGAGCAAGGCTTGGGCATCTCAATCTCAGGAACTGTCAAAGGGTCCCATGATCGGCCATGCTCTCATCTCATCTCGGCACAAGTGCGGCATCTCACGGGTCCAGGGGCGTGGTTGCGTCAACTCGGGCGACTGCCAAATCCTTGTGGCGCGACCGGGAGAGGTAATGCTTACGTAGGATTGTGTGTAGGTACTACTATGTATGTACTGTGTATGCGAGATGGAGGGCAAGATGGATGTCTTGCTGCCATGACTCGAGGATGGCGTAGGTAGGTTGGAATAAGCATGCGAAGGGCAAGGTGTCGGGTGAAGAAGGTTTATGAGCCCAAGAGTATATGCATGGAAAGGCGGGGCCTTTTTGCTGCACCAACATGTGCACTGCATATTCGAGGCGTCGAGACATGGAAGGTGGTGGTGCAGAGGCTTTTTGAACATGGGCGTGTGAATGGATTGGCGTATGCATTAGGGATGTGCGTGCACTAGGTTCTGTGCAGCAGCTCGAAAACGAAGACGAAATTAGGCGCAATTACATTCCATACCTATGACAGAAAGATGAACCTGTGCATAGCTTGTGCGGTTGTACGGAAGAAGTCATAAATCGAAGATGGGTTGTGATGCATGCGTGCGCTCGAGAGGATAATCAGGCCATGGCTTGGACAAATCGACAGCCGAGACGAGAGAGACTAGGGTGAATGCATATCAGAAAGGCGGGCGGCCACAGTTGTACACGAATATGTAAGACATGGAGCCGCGGGAGGAAGCGTATTGTGACGACGGCAGGATACTTGACAGGTGTTGGACGCCCCCCTTTTAGACGGTAGTATTGATTCTTGGAGATTCCATGCTGGCGATGGGAAGAGGTCAATGTGAAACACGGCACACGAGGGTGTTGTCTATATATATAGTAGCATACACACACAGACAGGCACACGGGAGGCGCTACGATATGGCCTGTGTTTGGTGGGAGCGGTGGGAGCGGTGGGATTAGTAGAGGTAGTAATGGTGGTGTGGTGGTGGTGGTTGTGGAGAGAGCATCGGTGGCTCTGATCCCCCCCTGAACACGTAGCATCCCAAAGAGGAAAGGACGTGAACGCGCCTGCCCAAAGAGTGCACAACGCCCCCCTGTCATTCACCAGGGTCAATGCAGCAGCGTCGAGTGATGGGCGGCCGAGCAAATGCCATGCACGGCGTCTCATCGAGGCATGGACAATAACTCGGGATGAATTATTTGCAGCATCGGAATTGGCACACGAATCTACACGAGGGCAGGGCAGGCGAGGACGTACGTGGAGCAAGTCAGCGGTGCCTTGCATGTCCACGGGAGAGAGTCTGGTCTGGCCCACCGGCGTCTCCCAAGCTCGCAGGCGTGAGTAGCGAGAGACGAAGCGGGCTGCCCTGCGCGCTAATCCCCAAGCATCCGCGATAAGGTCGCAATACGCAACCGGGAGCGCGCCAGGAGGCTTGTGAGTGAATCTGGCTAGTCGCTGCTTTGGGTCCGCCTTCCTGCTCTGCCTGCTGCTGTATGGCTTGGATGGCTTGTGATCGCCCCGAGCCCACTGAACCGCATGGAACCCTTTTGCTCAAGACGCCAAAACACCACCCACTCTCTTACCCACTTGCACTCTCGCTCAGACTTTCTCTCTGCTCTACTCACCTCCACCTCCACCTCTCCTCACCACCCCCCAACTCTGTTCCCATCACGCTTCAGGCCAAGCTCTCCCGTTCTCTTCATACACTGGCGGCGCCCGTGCAACCTCCTCCCACAGCCACCCCAGCGCACAACAGCATCCTTTCCCGTGCTTAACCTGCCGCCTTGTACGCCCACCCTCACGCAAACCGTTGGAGCTGGCGTCCAATCCCCAATGACCTAAGCCACCGACCCACTCAAGCCCTATCACCCCCGTGACCGCGCGCTCCACGCTCCTCCACAGCCATTGATCTTTTTTGGATTTCCTATGATCTAAACAACTACCATGGCTCCAGCACCCTCCACCGATGCCTCGTGTGCCCCGCTTGCCGACTATTTCTTCATCTCGGGAATCGAGTCTGCTCAAGTCTACGACGAACGCGCACAACCCAATGGCATTGCTTTGTCGAGTTCCCCTCTCGCGACCCCGCCCGTCGACGAGACAATTGAGGAAGACCGCGCCCTCGAAACCGACTCGATTCGCCCAACCTCGCAAGATGGCATGCCCAATGGCGACTCCTCACGGCGGCGCTCCAGACGCATGAGCGAGCACCGCAGTTCAGTCGGTACCATTATTGGCCCAGATACTAAACAAACAGCTAGCAATCGCAGCAGCACAACAATCAAAGGCGTGCCTTTGCTGGGTGGTTCTGGCCTCAACGATCAAGACTTCGAGATTGCTCTGCGCAAATTTGCGACGGAACGCGATTCATTCCTCGAGGAGATACAATTCACTGCTGGCGTCACCCAGCAGAACCGTGCTAGTGCAACACCCACCAAGCCGCGCCCACGGCCACAGCGAGTGCAACAGACCAATAATGAAGAAGGTGTAGGGAATTTGAGATCTGGTGTGGGCAGTATTCGACGGCGCATTTCGACCATGCAGAGCAGTTTGAAGCGCCAGTCTTCCGTTGCGCGACAATGTAAGTGGCCATTGTGTGGATGCTTTGTGGGGGTGGTGCGTTGTTTTGAGGATCCTCGAAATTCGCTTTTGTTTTTTTGGTATCTTCGATTACTGACATGGGTGTAGCATCTATCCGAACTTCGAAACGCATGTCCGGGTACAACTCAGTTATCCCTGCACCACAGCCATTCACGCCAGACCCCAACATGCACCCGCTGCTTCGTCGTTATGAGCCTGTCCTATTAGATCGATACCCACCAAAGAATATGGTCGAGGAATTGAAGCGACGAAACCCCTTCCCCGATTACGTACCCATGTTTGCATTTCCCAACGATGTCAGTGTTGTTTCGTCCGACGAACGGCCCAAAACCCAATGGCATGGTTTTGCCATGACTAGCGCAGACAACTCCAAACTTTATGGCATCTGCGTCATCGTTTGGCTGCCATTGAACGCCGGTGCTGCTGAGGGTCTTGAACGCCAATGTGAAGAGTGGAGGAGACTGCACATGAACCAAGAAGAACGAGAACTGGCTAGCAGCCTGGGTGAGCGCCTTGCATTGGAGAGGGCGAAATTGTCACAATTATTGACCAAACTCCCAACTGTGGCGCCCGAATCCGAAGAGCGTGAAGAACTGGAAGATCAAATCGGTGCAGTGGAAGAAAAGATTCAGCTCATGACGGATCTTCTCCGTCCCGTGCGACATGGTGCTGCATCCAAAATCGAAGGACTAACAGACGGGGAAACTGGGCTTTGGATTCCTCGCGCTTATGGTGTCATGGGACGAGATGCCAGTCTCACTCCTTTTTGGAAAGAATGGCTCAAAGCTGTTGTCGTGCCCATGACAAATGGAGCAATTCTGCGGGTTCCTGCAAGCTCTCCTAGAGTGGGCATGTGGCAACCACTTGAGCGTTATGTGGTCAATCTGTGTGCTGAAGCTCTTAGTCCGATTACTTCTGTCACACAGGTTGAATTGGCTGTACGCGAATTGCGGATGTACGCGCGAAAGGAGGCTGTCAATGAGATTCCTGGCTCTCGCAACATTGATATTTACGCCCTCTTCAGATGTCTATCCAATCACAACATCATCACATTGTTCGAATACGTGCTCGCAGAGTCGAAGATCATCCTCCTATCTTCACATACAGCCATGCTTCATCTGGCAAGTATGGCGATTGCCAACCTGCTTTATCCTTTCCAGTGGGCTGGTGTATTCATTCCAATTTTGCCCGCTCGCTTGGTTCAGACGATTGAAGCGCCATGCCCATACATTGTTGGCATTGAGCGCAGGTATGAGCCTACGGACTATCCTGAAGATGATTATGTGCTCATCGATCTGGATAACGACTCGATTGTATCCAATGGCGGCCCACCACCAGCTATGCCGCGTCAACAGCGACGAAAGCTGTTGTCTCTCCTCCAACACTCGGCCCCTCATCACATTCGATATGGAGTGCCGACTGGACCGCCCGCTTATGCTGTCGAAGCGTACCCATATGACACCTTTGCTTCAGAGAACCCTGGTGTATTCTCGCACAAGGCACATCCTTCCACAGTTCACACCTACGTTGGCCTCAATTCAACATCTTTTGGCTCTGTTGGAGGCCCGCCTAGCTCAAAGCCTATCATCTTCAACGCATTCTTGCAATCAAGTGCCTCGAGTCGCGGCAATGACAGGCCATCCACAGCTAGTACCATGAAGACGCAATCGCCACCCTCTCCTAAACTGTCGCCTGTCTCCACAGTATTTCCGCCTATGCCTAGTACTCCAATCTCCCGTAGTGACTCAGGATACGCCTTACAGGTTCAGCAATTACGGGAAAAGCGATCAGGTCATTTCGACAGCGCTTCAAGGCGCAGCTCTTCTTTTGGCCATGATCGCGTACCACCATTACGGAGACCCAGCCAGCCTTTCCTTGGACATGCACAGAGCGCCTCAACATCATCGCTAAGCCATGAGTACCATGCAGGATCTTCTTATGCACCATCAGTCTATGCACAATCAACCCTGGCTGCTTCGACGATTATGCCAGGTATGGCGATGCAGCCTGTGCGCAACACGTCGACTACACAATGGCACGAGGGTCACTGCATGCAGTACAGGCCCACTGAAGATAAGGCCACTTGCTCAATATGTGATGAGAAAGCAGACGAAGGACTTTATCGTTGTACTGGTAAGTTTCAAGTTGCCCCAGTGTAGATCTTGATTAACGTTTCGCAGGATGCACTACATATTCGCACGGCAGGTGTCTCGACAGCATCTGCATGGTCTGCCCCAGCGCCTTCCGACCCGATCAAGTGCGCGCATCTTTCGTGCGATGCTTCGCTAGTCTTCTGTACACCTACCGCCGTTACTTGGCCCCTGCAACTGGCGAGCGGAAGAAAGCAGGCATGCTGTACGAGTTCAAGATGGATGAATTCATGAAAAATCAGCCCAGCGAAAACATGCAATACCTGGCTACGCTGCAACAGACGCAAGGTAGGCTATTGGACCCAGTTCTCAATGCTTTAGCTAACAGGATCGTAGCTTTCAATGAGTTTATCCACGAGCGCGAAACTAAGCGCCCTGACGATCCCTCGATCAAACTGTTCGATGAGGTCATTCTCGCAAAGCGCAATCGAGGCAAATCCTCGTTCTTCTCCAGAATCAAAGCAGACTTTTTGTCCGATACCAGTGACCATCTCTGGCGCACTGCATCGGCTACTCCACCCAGTTCTCGATTTCCGGGCGACTATCGCGCTGTGATCAGTCGTATTCCCGCGAAACTTGACCCCACACTTATGAAAGAGCCACGAGTCATTCAAGGAGTGCCTCGTATACCTGTAGCGAAGGCTCGCCGCAAACCAATACCTTCCATGTTGGGGCCCAATGGTAGCTCGAACTCATAAGTACGATTATTTCCAATCACACATGCATGTCAACACGCACACTTCACGACGATCCGACCATAAACATAACAACACTCACGCCTCTCGCCCCTCTTTCTCCATCTCCTTGCCCCATCATTACATTGTAACATACTAGCGACGGAGTTGTGGCGTACAACTCTTTTTACCATCCAATTGGCTGGGTCTCATCGGTTCCGATTGGTTTCTGGAAAACGCAATCTGGTTTCCTATTTGCATACACAGGTAGTTCAGGATCATCCCAGGCCGATGTTGGTTCGGTCTAGGGGAGGGAGACATCCTCTTTTGCATACCTAAATGGAGAAAACGGTCTGCCTTTCCAGTATAGTTTGTAATGCAAATTTCTGCATCACTCGTTTTCGCCCTCGCACATAGGTCAGCGGATGGGATTGTCATTGTATAGTAGTCCTTTTTTAGATCCAGAACAGGGGTGTCAACCATGACCACCCTTGCGCTCAAAGCAATTCGCGAAGAAATTGTTCTCGTAGACGAATCCACAGAATGCGATGGCTTTGCGTCATTAGTGTCGGACTTGATTTACAAGTGAATGTTGAACGGACTGTTTCTATTCTTGCTTTGCTCGTCAATGCAGGAACCGTACTTGGTTCCTGACTAACCGCTAGCGCCAACGTAACAGGATTAGTGCGGATCTATAATCGGGATCGTCTTGGCATTATCGCCTGAGCAGCCTCCTGACGCCTCTTCGTTTCTTGACCACGACCAACAACAGCACTTTTGTTGCCATTCTTTACCGTCATTACCACTGTTACTTGTTAGAAGTAACTTACATTCGTTCAAAACACGCTCACTCGCTTTTACCCTTGCCTAATCCGCAATCTCCACCCTACTCAACAACTCCGAAATCTTCGAAGCATACCCCAGATCTACCAAGCAACGATTCAAGATGCTCGCCAAGACCCTTTTCACCGCGACCTTGTTCGCTCTTACTTCTTTCACCGTCGCTTCGCCTCCGGGCTGCCTCCTCGGCGCTATCAACACCTACAGCAACCCTGCGGATGTGAAATCTGTCTGCAGTGAGAAAGACGTCAGCAAGAACATTGCCAAGTTCTGCGGTGACTCGACACAACAAGCCCTGAGCGCTTTCGCTGATATCTGCAATGGCGCCGGCGTGAAAGTTTGTATGTATCTCAGACAAGATGAGATGAGGGTCCATTGCTAATCATTGCGTTGTAGCTACCGATCTTCCCAAGTCCTCTGGTTCCGCGTCCGCTACTCCCTCCGCATCCGCATCTGCATCTGCATCTGGCAGCAAGGCATCTGCTACAGCTAGTGGAAGTCTCGTCGCTCAACCCAGTGGTAACTCGACCGTTCCCGTTGCAACCGGTGGCCCCAAGCCATCCGGAGGTGCCGGAGGTGCAAGTGGTACATCGACTGGTGGCCCAGCACAAGCTACCGGCGCCGCGGGCAAGCTTGAAGTTGGCATTGCTGCTGCATTCGCTGGTCTCCTTGCCATCGCATTGTAAATGGGGGATGAACATATGAAGACGATTTCGAAACGATACATAGTTGCGGATAGCACGGATGGTCAATCCATGTAGGAAAATAATTGCACATAGATGGGGTTTTTGGGTCACGGCGCAATCAATGCAACGTGATAAATAGGGTAAATAAATGATTCTTTTCAAACATCTCTATGACTTCAAAAATGAATCAATGCGTACATTTGTTCTACTAGCCCCTTGATAAAGCAGATGTTATACTCAAGCCCATTCTCCAACTTCATCTAATCTGTATGTACCTCAACATACCCAGCAAAGCCCACATACTTAAATGTGGATCCCCCCAACTCTCCAAACCCACAAACCATCTCTCAAAGAAAACAAAAAACCCCACTCCACTAACCATTCCACATGCACCTAACCCAGCCCAAACCCCCACCCCACAAACAAGCCCCCCTACTCCCATCAAACCACCCCCTCCATCAGCGAGTATATATCCCAACATACTTCCCTCTTGCTTACTAATCACACTTCCCACTTCCTCCAAGCGGAAGACAGGTGAGATGGCCGAGCGGTCTAAGGCGCTAGCTTCAGGTGCTAGTAGAGTAATCTGCGTGGGTTGTAAGTTCGATTCCTTGCTGAGGCGGTGTTGTTGTTGTTATTGGAAGGTGTAGATTGGAAGTTGGAAGTTGGAAGTGAGGCTAATGGAGGTGTAGCGAATCCCACTCTCATCAGTATCGGAACTTTTTTTTTTCTTTTCTTGAGAGCGTGAATTTTTTGGGAGGGGGGAGGGGGGAGAAAGGGAAGGGTCTGGGTATCTAGTCTTACGAAATAGATGTTTTATGCAGGGAGGGGAGTTGTGTAAGGAAACCTGAGTGGGTGGAATTTATAGAAGGAAGGGAAGGTATGGTGGTAGTCGAATTTATGGATCTGGAGTGTGATTTGTAGAAAGCGCTTTTTGGTTGGATGTGTGAATCAGTGCAAGCTGTGTACGCTTTTTTAGGGAGGTGGTTATTCTTCCTTTTTGCCTGAATTTTGAGGCTTGGAGTTTCTAGGTGGTTGGCGGGGAAGTGACAGACTCGGTTGTAAGCTATGACGGGGCCTTAGTTTGACGACGTTTGTTTGGGGGTTTGAAAGGATGTTTGAAAAGCTGGATTTTTGTTGTGATTGGATTCTTGCTTATGGGGATTATGAAGTTGGAGATGATGAGAGTAGGTTTTTCATGGGATTTTGGAACTGGTCTGGTAGCTTGCTTGGAGCATGGTATGGGGCTGAGTTTCTGCCTTGGGTACATGTGTGCATGTAGGAACATGTCAGATTACAGAAGTAACGAAAAAATGGGATGATCGACTAAAGAAGCGCGTTTTGCAAATATCCGCTCAAAATGTAGTGCCTAATACCTCTGGATTCAATTACATCAATAACTCACGCTACAATGCAACTTCCCCTGATCACTGAGCCAAAACGCGCATCACAACAATGGAACCAGATCAGATCACACTCCGTTCGCTTCTAAATCACTTCGCTTGTGACCCTTGACGGCGCTCAGTTCTCCGATGCCGATATCGTTTGATCTCCGTAGATCGGTGGTTGGCACCCAAAAACAAGGCCCAGGACCATCGTGATGAGGCTGCGACCGATCGACGAGCACGCATTGAGGAGAACTCTGGGTTTACCCGAAGAATATCTGCGGATGTTACCCCGATGTGGTATGCAGCGTGGGAGAAGTTTCCAGCCTCTCTAGGAAGACTGTGGACTGGTATTGCCTCATCTGAACCGTGGACCACATAGGTATGTGGCAGTTGCGGGCGGTAGAAAGGATTTTTCTTTGCGGGAATTTCAAGAGAGAGCATCCAAGGAATTGTTGTTTTGCATGAAACCTGGCTGACCCAATTGTTGACATGGCCGAAAGTAATATTGCAGCGATTCTGGTCGATTCCATACGCGATGAGTGGATAACGCTAAAGGAAGGTGACCACTGAAAAGCATGCTGCCATATTTGTTACAAGGTGTATATCAAGGGCTATCTTCGTATGATTAGTTGTCACATTTACAGATGACTGTTAAGTAGATACCGAATTTCGAGATTCACTCTCAAAGCATCTCATCTTGAATCTGCATACTGTATTTTTGAGCATAGAAGATGATTGATGTGTTTAAGTGGATTCTTGGGCGCGTAGAAGTAGCGAGAATCTGTGGAGGGTCGTTGCCCGGCCAGCCGTCATTTCCACGGTCTTCACGATGCCTTCCGAATTTGGATGACCATTCTTCGGAACTTCTGCCGTAGCATATTCCCGAACAATGAGCTGGGAAATTTGCTCAAGGGTATTCACTTCGTCCCAGTAATTGGAGCACATAAGACAGTTTTGACGCCTCTGATTTGATTACATGATAGAAGGAAGAGTCACCCAAGGTTAAGCGGGAAGGTATCAAAGCCGATTTTATAAGACATTAATAGGAACCATTGCTACGCATGCTACGGTTCATTAAGCTAGATTTCATGAAAATTCATAATAATGGCCTTCATTTCTTTCGTCGAATGTATCACACTATCTCACTTCTTACTATAATCGACGGAATTGTCTCTATCTTTGTGATTATCATGATAGAATTGAGCTCCCTTATACTGCTAGATGATTCCCTCCTCGGATTAGAACTGCTGCTAATAGTATAGATTAATCCCTCAGGATACAGCTATGCTGGTAAATGTTTCTTGGGTTTGTCCAAACATTGAGTATCTGAAATTATTGAATTGCCCTGTCATACTTGGTACTGGGAAAGAAACGTAAAATACCGCATTCCATCAGATCTCTAGCTTTTGGTTTGGTTGTCAACCGTACTGGACTTACACCATATGAAGTTTCTGCTTTGCTACATTTGGTATGATCCATCGTAACGAATCGAGTGGAACAGCTAGATCACAGCAGTATCGAGGCATTGTTCACGGTACCAAAGAATGATTAGAGGCGTTAAAAGCAAACGTATCCCCCCGCAAATACACGCATTATCTTCATTCAGATTCTCTCGTCATTATCTACTATTACCAAAGAGAATCATTTTCATCTTTACATTACCCTTTGCTATCACTACACTAGCAAATACTTATTATCATTTATCATCTATAATGGCCCAACCACGCACATATTCATGGGGCCATGGACGAGAAAGCTCTACTTCCTCGAGCGATTCTTGGAGGAATAGGAGGTCCTCGAACTCTTCTGCCAACTCGTCTTCGGACGACAAGAGTACATCACCGTCTTCACGATCCTCCAACACCACAAAGAAGACTGCTGCCCCCAAAGACCTGAGTGGCAACTGGCGAGCTACTGCCAGATCGTTGCCATCAGCACCACTACCTGCTGAAGGCAGCACGGGGCAGCAAAAGCCCAACTTCGAAGACTTGGAGATGGGCATGGTATTCCACCTGCCTGAGCCATCCCAAGAGTCCCGATTGCACAAGCAAATACTCGGGAGCAACCAGACCCCCTGGGGCCATCCCGCAGTAGCTCTAAGAAAGTGGATGGAAGACGGAGAAGACCTCGTAGCCATCCGCCTTTGCACAACCTTCGGAGGGCGTTCAATAGAGGAAGCTAAAGCGCCACATCTCCGCAAGCTCTTCATGCTTGCTGAGAACGGGCAATACACTCAACCCCACGGGGATACTCGCCTGGCAACAACAACGTCAGGAAGTTTTGTCAAGCGGACATATATCAACCTCAGTCTAAACTCCGAATATGTCATCGAATACAAGCACCTGGCTACCTTCAACAGCCAGGTGCCCATAAAATTCGATGCCGCTTCGGTGGAGAGGATGAGGTGGAGCAACCCCTGAAGGGCGACATAACAATACCAGCTGCCGTTGGCTTCGGCCTGAAAGTCCCTGGTACAAGTTCACACTTGACAATGCCTGCTACCGATGGCTTCGGCCTGAAAGTCCCTGGCAATTATATACCATTATCGACAACACCGGACCACCGCTGGCACTATAGCCTGAAGGTCCCCGGTATGCTTTGTACGAAGTTTCAGTTTATTCTCACAACTCTGAGGAGGTGTTCATGTTTTTGTTGTTGTTTGAGTTTTTAATGATTGATGATGCGTATACCCCACGATACTACATGAGTATCATGCAGTCAATGTCAATTCTGTTCTGCTTTTCTTCTGACTTATGCCTACCCATGTGACTGAAACGATATTGCCCAGCTGTAGTCTCCGCGAATGACTATTTTTATTCAACGAGATGTGTAGCCTCCATCAACTGCCAAAGCACTGCCTGTCACAAATGAGCTTCTTCCGCCAGCCAGATACAACACAGCATCCGCAATCTCCCTAGGTTGACCCATTCTCATCATTGGCACTGCACTTTGAACTCTTTCCTCCATTGCCTTCAAAACATCAGGATTATTCGTCGTCATCGGAGTTTCTGTATACCCAGGGCATACTGCGTTGATCCTCAACCCATCTTTGGCATAATCCTCGCTAGCGGACCGCGTCAACCCCAAAATTCCATGCTTCGATGCTGTATAAGCAGTGCTGAGTGTGATGCCTACAACTCCCTGAATGGAGCTGAAATTTACAATCGAACCACGTTGAAGTGGTCGTTGATCGATACTCGAGAGGATTGGTGTTTGGGCAAGCATAATACGAGCAGCAGCACGAAGAACGAAAAATGTCCCGGTAAGATTGACGTTCAACACGTTCTGCCAATCGCTAGTGGTCGCGTATGCTGCGCCGCCAGCATGTTTGAGTGCAATACCAGCGGCGTTAACAACATAGTCAATTCGGCCGAAGATTTTAGCTGCTGCGGATACAACCTGGTCGACCTGTTTTTCGTCGGTTACGTTGACTGAATATATCTCGATCTGGCACTCTTGCTTGCGATCAGTTCGGGTCTGAAGTGCTTCCTTAATCTCTTCTCGAACGATCGCTAGAGCATCAAAGTTGAGGTCGAGTAGTGCGATTCCGGCGCATCCTTCGTTTGCGAAAGCATGTGCGCATGCTTTGCCAATACCCGATGCAGCCCCAGTGATTAGCGCATATCCTGGAACGTCCATTCTGATGCTTCCAGAGAGTTATGAAAACGTTTTTAGAGTATTGTGTAGAAGGTAACAAGCTCGAAGCATTCGACATCACGACGGAAAGGCACCTATATAGTGCATAGCTGCTTCGCACAGCGAATCGGTTATGCTCGGATTGACCTTCCCAATTCATATGCGTCTATGCATTCACTTGGCGGAGCTCAAAGAAGTAAAAGCTCAACTCAGAAATTTAACTTTGTGAATCCAACACTACTGTGCTTGGATGAGAGATGGGTTTAATCTACTGAAAAATGAAATCCTTATACCCCTGACTTTTGCACTGCTCGCATCTTTTGCGGTAGTCAAGAGAAGTTCCAAGATACCTAGCAACTGTTCTTTCCGTCTTGCCTTTGACGTTGCGGTTGACACCTGTCATCCAGCTATCTACTTCATTTGCTAATCCAGACTTGCCCAATTCTAAAACATGCTCAGTCCAAGCATCAGCAGCTTTTGGAGTAGCTTCCACATATGTGTATCCGTTTTCCTTGCAAAAGTCTAACAGGTCGCATACCACATTTACAGTTTGCTCGATATTGCGAGTTGCATTTCCATACGCTTGGTGTGGGCCAAACACCATGAACATGTTTGGCATCGCAGGAGTGGCCAATCCGAGGAACGTCCATGGGCGATGGTCAGGCCAGATAGCCTCCTTGTACTGCTTCGTCCCCTTGTTTACGATCAACGGCCGGCCATCCTTTGCATGCCAGTCAATAGCGTTGAAAGCGCCAGTGATGGCGTCGAATCCAGTGGCAAATATGAGCACATCAAGTTCATGCAGTTTGTCATCAGATGTCCGGATGCCACTCCCCTCTATACAAGATATTGGTGTCTTTTTAAGGTCGACTAGATGTACGTTGGATTTGTTGAAAGCCTCAAAATAGCCACTCTCGAGTGGTACGCGTCGAGTGCCATAACCGTGATCCTTGGGAATCAGACTTTCAGCAATGGCCGGATCATTTACTCTCTGGCGGATTTTGGAGGCTATAAAATCCGAATAAATGCGATTAGCTTCCCTGCTGGTGTATGTGTCACTAAAGACACCTAACCACTTGCCGAAGCCTGGCTCATTGTAGAGCTTTTCAAACACTTGTAGTCGCTCATCTTGACTCATATCTATAGTCTTACGAGGATCAGCCTGGTGCATGAGATATGACGGCGTTCGTAAGCAGTGTTTGAATAAAGCATCATATGATGTTTTGGCTTTCTGCATGTCCTCGAAGGATATTGCAGTATTGTGTAGGGGTGCAGCCCAACTGGCGGTTCGCTGAAAGACGTGAAGTGAGGCGATATTCGGTTGTTTCGACTAAGCTGTGATTGTCTGGACACCGGTAGCTCCAGTACCAATTACGCCAACACGTTTGTTGGCAAAATCGCGACTGATATTAATCTCCTCTGGCCAACGTGATGTGTGGAATGACTGTCCTCCGAAATCATGGACTCCTGGAATATTAGGTAGGGTAGGCGCCGACAAGAATCCCAAGCAGCTAACGAAGAATCGCGAAACAAAACTTTTTCCATTTGTGTCACAAAATGCCCAGGTGCGATCGCCGTTGTTCCACCACGCGGATTCGATGCGAGTGTTCAACTCGATATCTTTGTACATGTCATGCTTTTCTGCGACTCGGCGGATGTATTTGTATGTTTCTTGCTGCGACGCAAAAGTTTCACTCCAGTTCCACTCATCTAGAAGCTCTTTATCGAACGAAAAACAGTAAGAAAGTGATTCAGTGTCAATTCTGCATCCTGGGTACTTGTTCCAATACCACACACCACCGACGTCGGGTCCGGCTTCTATCAATCTCACTTTCCATGATGGAAAACGTTTGCGGATACTGTATAGACTATAGATACCGGAGAGCCCGGCACCGATGATCAATATGTCGAAATCCTGTGTTGGTTTTGGTGTCGTAGGATTCATTGTGTTTCGATGCTTAAGACAAGCCAAATTTTGTAACGAAACGAAGCCTCGGGCAGACCATCACCGATTTATAATTTTCGCCTCATATCAGATTTCGATTCAAAATCTTTACATCATGTCGTCTAGTGAGAACAAATGAGGTTAGGGTGGAAACTTTATCCTCTGCATATATTGCGGATGCAGCCGGGACAGCTTTCCTTTTGTCTTTTTACATGATTTCAATGCATCTCTCTCTACTTCGGTCCAAATTACGGCCTTGACCTGTGCGTAGTTGTTCAATTCAGGGTGGGGATGTCCAGTGTTATTTGAGGCATTCAAGTTAGCGTCTCGATAACCTTTCTCTTCGGTAAAGCAGCTTTATAATTGGTTGTGATAATTGGGCATCGCTCGTACGAAACAACCTCCGTTAACTTTTAACACCGAAATATCCTGACTTGTCCATAATCCAACCCGCTGGATTCATTGGAAACCCCTCATTGCGTCATTTGTGAGGGCTCGTACGTGGCACTTACTTGTGGCGGCTATGGAAAGGCCCTTTTCTTCGGATCCCATAAGCACATCTTCTTCAATTCCGGTTCGATTTCTCCGGTTGATATTCGCAGAAAATGAGCGCAGTTGTCTGAATAAGATCTCGCTGGCAAGAATTCCAGCGGGTCGAACGATTTCGCTTGTTAAAAAGAATGATGAAGAATGTTGAAAAAGCAAGTGATGTGGACGGCTTGAAATCCATTTGGCCCTTTTGGGGACTTTTGAGTGACTGGAGTGCTTGGATTGACATTGGAGCTCGTCATCTGGTCTATATCTTCGACAAAATTCAGAAGATAAAAGAGCGGAAGAGAGTAGGAAAATCAAAGTCCCTATGAATAAACAACTTTCTCAGCTTTATATCATACGAATATACCGTCTTCTTCTCTTCATCGTTAACCATGGTACCATATGTACTTGTCCAAATGCAACTCGTTCTACAAAGACCCCCCTTTTTTTGACGAGAAGAACGTTAAACATCCAACTATCGCGAAAACGTTCCCCGTCATAGTACTGGCCATCATAGCTAAGGTCCACCCATCGCATTACCCGAGAGCCCACGCGACCTTTCGCAAAGGTACCGTCGTGGTCAAATTTCCAATGGGGTAGTATGTAACGCGACTCTGACAGTAAGATAAGCGAGAATTTTGTATCGCTAAGTTGGGCGATAGATTCAGGCGAATGTAGATTCAAAGGGAGAGCGATTATACCACAGCGCAAACGAGACCGACCGTGGCAAATAAAGTGAACCGATTCTTCAAATCCCAATGAGAATTGATTCATGGGCGCCTCTTCAGCCCAGAAATGAAGGCACCCATCTGGTAATTCACTGATGTCGATCATTGGTGGAGGCTCGGAAGCGCCTTGTCTGACTTGGTAGTATGGGCTAGTCTTCTCGGTACAATGGGGCTGCGAGTTAATTTGGTTATCCCTTATGATTGTTGAAGATTGGCGCTCATTCATGACGTAGAAATTGGATATGAATGAGTTGACGACGTACGGGGCTGAAGGGTAACCGACAGGGTCGAAAAAATTGTACGTCGAGCGTCCCGTCCAGGCTGCCCAGGACCAGCTTGGTATTTTGGAATTCGCTTTTAAACCCCTTCGTGCACCTGATCCAAGATTAATCCATAAGAGAGCCAAGTCAAATGAGTTGGAAGGAATGCCATAATGAAAAGTCGCCCTATTTACACGTGTAATGGCTCCACCCAAACCGTGGAAGGCGGGGAGAGTATCCATCTCGAAGGATAAAGTTCGTCCAGTGAATTCGAAAAGAATACGTGCAAATATCTCAAAGTATTGAAGCCATTGAAAAGTTTTTGTATCCCACATTCGCCGATCTGGTACACGCGCGAAAGAGAGCGGATTCATCTGCCAGAGCATTTGAGATGAAACCTGTGTTAATTCTGTGTGAGTGACTTGAGTAGAAGGATCTTCGTTCTTGTAGCGAGTATTCCAGTCTTGTGCCCATTCCTCCCCACAAACAAAGGTCAGATGTTTGTTGAAGAAGTGAAGACAGCGATGACTTAATAATACTTCTTGATGAGTCCATCCTCGAGTGCTATGAACTGAACTGTTGAGCACTTTTGGCGTTAAGAAACTTGCTACAGCCATCATGATAACTGGACCTACATGCGTTTTAGTTGCTAATAACGATCGAGATCCTTGACGGACACCAGGTAAGCCGGCATTCGCATCGCACCCGCTATGTTGAACAATGGTGACATATGCTGCGGAGTAAATCTCATGCATGTTGATTATTTGCGTGTGTTTTTCAACACGATCGTCTTGAACGATGCACAATGAGTCGACCCACAGATAGCGTTGATCTAAGCTGGCGACGAAAGTCATTGCATCTTGGACGGTGCGAGGTAAACTTCCTGAACGGGTTCGTAGGGCGTTTTTTTGTTCGAGTGTTGAGATGTTGTTTTTTGTCGCCTTGAGTTGACTCACTCCGCCCCAAACATAACTCAATGCGATGTATCGGTAAGCTAGAGTTGCTGGAACAAGGCGTTGATCGATCACATCAATAAGGCGGATTTCCATATCTTTGCGTCCAGATGCCCGATTTATATGGCAGTGCTCGTGGTATTCGTTACATCGACGCAGCCAATATTTGACAAGGCGGTAGTCAATATTTGTGGTCTGAACCCAACTTGAATTCAGACGCCGCTTTCTGGAAAGCTTTGTAGAAGCCCATACATGAGATTGAAGGTCGTGGTCGTTGTTCTCTTCTTTATCCTCTTTGACAACTTCGATATGCCCTACGTCCTGCCACCAGTTGCTAAGTGGTTGTTTCATCTTTACTGATATCACCTCACCAGAACGATAGTGCATGCTATATTCACAGCCTTTTAAGGTTGATAATGGTTGGTCCAAAGCCCAGGTGAGAAGAGATTTGATAGGCAGCGGGCTAAGCAGGTGTAAAACGAGCATGCAAATGCGACATTTTGGGCGCGTCAAGAGTTGCAACAATGTGCCAGAAGGTAATTTTTCTGCCAACCAAACAGGCTCGGCTTTTTTTGCTGTACCTTCAAATTGGGCCGCATCTTGATGTTGGTATAGTTTAGATCGTTTCCATGTTAATGCGTTTTCCCTCAGATCATCCGCGCCGGGTACAATAGTCCAATTAAAGGCGCTGCATTTCGAGCAAAGCTGACCCGATAGCAAAGGCTTAGTCTCAATAAGCTCTTCGATTAGTGATTCAAACTTGGCAAACAACCGGTTCCGAGATGCGTAAGCCTGAAATGGCAAAACGTCTTGCACATGCTGCGGTCGATGAAGTCGCGCAATAACCCTTGGAACCCGCGGTTTTGTTATTGCTGCGACATTACTATGCAACTTTTGTAGCTGCCTGATATCGTTTGCAGTATCGCTATCACAATTTCAGTTTTGGCCCCCACGGTTGGCAGTGAACACAATACCTTGGTTCCATCACTCATACCTAGTCGTTTCCCATCAGCGCGAGTGCTTGGAACAGACGACTCGGACGGGCCGAAAAGGCTATGACTGGCAGTCGATAACGTTATTTTTAAAAGCGAAGAAGCAGTATAAAGGATCAAAAGCTGAAAGAATCAATGTAGATGTATGTAATCATATAAGCTGATGCCCGAGGCAAGCGCTAATTAAAGCGCTGTGATCCTTGTGAGTATTGCGCCCCTTGCTAGAACATATTGAAGGTAGCACAACATCGGGAATTGGTAATCTTAGGCAATCACTGTAAGATGCATCTACCTAGGTAGTGTCCCAGCCTTTGTTATGGAGCTCCAAAGAGTCTAGCTCAGAACTCCCTGCGTAACTTTTGGCAGTGATGTTTGAAAAGAAGCCTATTCGTTGTTCGCGTGCAATTATCTGTTCAATGGCACAGGATCTGGAGTCTGGTTTATGAGGGCTTTCTCGTCCGCAAATTTGACATACTCCCTTGAAGCTTTTTTTAAAGCCGTATTGACTACACTTGAAAACGAACTTGGTCAGGTTAACGATACAGTATATAAGTTTTACGATCCAGAGATTCGACAGTGTTGAAGGATGTACCAAACGTTGATATAGCTTTGAAAGACGTAGACGAAATAGAATAATAGCATATAGAGAAGCTTACCGAATCAATAGCTTATGGAGAGGACATCGTAAGTTAATAGCATAGAAAAGAATACTGTCTCTAGACGAGGGCTGAACCAGAATAGATTGCGAACGTAATTGCGTCTCTGTTTAGTGAGACAGAAAGTTTCTTCCCTGGCGAAGTGTGGAATGTTGGAGGTGAAGTACGTTGAAGCCACTCTTTATGTACATTGATAACAACATTTGGCAGTCGAGAGTTACTTATTTTGGTTTTCTGGAGCCCATGATTCGTCTTGCTTGCTTTCGATCAGCTCATGTACATCTAGCCGATGATCGACAATCTCTTGGCCATTCACGAGGTCGTTCTCATCCGCCCTTTTTCCAGCTTCTTTTTCATTTGCAGCAATTCCGGCTTTTACGTGTCGATACATTAATCGTTCTCTTGCCACTTTAAAGTCTACAGATACAAACCACAACTCGTCCATGAGATTCGCTGCCTCATTCCAAGGCTCTTTGTCGAGCGAGCAGTAGTTGCCTTCGAATATTACGATTCGAATCGATGGTGGTATCGCAATGTCGTTGTCGACAGGGTCCTTGATTGCGTGATCGAAGCTGGGAGCATACAACGTTTGTGTCTCTGGACATATGGGGTCGCGCAGTCTCTTCACAAGATTCAAAAATGACTTCCCATCGAATGTGAATGCTGCCCCTCTTCGTGCATGTGCATTGGCTGGGTCTGGCATAGCATCTAGTTGAGCACGCGACAAGTGGTAACCATCCATGGGAATGAAGGCCGATATTGGGCTGCTGTTGGAAGTCCCTGGTGATGCCTTTTTGTTCCTCTCATTTATTCTTTTGGATACAATGGCTGCAAGTGTGGTTTTACCTGTTATTGTTAATCAGATAACAGTCACGATGTGGCGCTGAGAGGAAGTTTACCTGAACCAGGAATGCCAGACACTGCATATAATAACCGCTTGGAAGCAGATGCATCTTGGTACTGGCCTGCGTTCACATTAGGATATATTTCATGATTGCACATGATTAAGATTGACATACTCCAAACTTTGTTAACGAGGCGGTCGACTTGTTCTTCCATGTTAGTGATGTGCTGAGCCACAGGCCGGGGTCTTCGGCAACGTCTTTATACACGTATGGCTTTCCACTTCCAAGACTCTACTACGTAAAGACAGACGAATTCACCAATATTGAGGCAGATGACTTGCTTTTGTGTCTCTCGCATGGGTTGGCAGTGTAATTGTGGGGGCGCGGCATCATGTTAGCGGCGGAAACCACTGACGTCGTTGGTCGCGGGGGCTCAGCCACACGTGATGATTTGTTTGAGTCGATGTGTAAAGCGAGTTTGGCATATTATCATACATCGGCGATTGGATCAAAAGTCAATCCTCTGAGTACTATCAGGACATGGGGGAGCAGATGTTGTGTTGAACGACAATGATGTCAGCGAAGCTTGGGCCAATAACTACTTTACGCAGGAACGCGTCAGGGTTTTGGATATGTTGCCAATGCGAGAAATGCCACTTCGCGTGGTGGAACGCGATGATCACCAGCTAACGTAGCTGAGGCATGGCTTACAACTTTATTCCATCATAATTGCCCAATCTCTGTAGCCAATCTGCGGTTACAGATTTGTTGCGGTGCTCCCCGTCATGCACCTTCCATCACCGCTGCTTGCGCTGCTCGCCGCCATTCTTCCATTGGTGCGCCCGGTTGATGGAGTCACAGAAGATCTCTCAACGAAGAATGCATCGTTACTATGGGGGCCGTACCGACCCAATCTGTACATGGGCATCCGCTCCAGGGTACCAGGCAGTTTGTTAGCTGGGTTGATGTGGGGCCAATTGGAGGAGATGGAAACCAGTGCGTGAAGGAGCTATAGCGAAGTAAACGAGATGCTAATTCGAGCCCTAGAGTTACGACACAATGTAGATATCGGCGCGGGAATGGCGAGATACGGCTGGACCGCATATGATACACGTGAAGGCGGTTCGCAAATTATCGAAGACGTGCAAAATAAAATAGACATCACGACCGAGTTTATAAAGAAGTATGATGGGCCAAGTGCAGGCAATTGGGCCTTGAGGATAAGAGGCATACCAAGAAAAGATGCGCCAAGCGACTTGAAGACATCTGTTGTAGTTTACATTGGCATGGAATCAATGGAAACTTGCCCCAAGTGCAAGCTGCAGGCGAGTGAACAATTGGGGGCGGATGAAGACACATCCGTACATGCTGCAAACATGTGGATTGAGCACCCGCAGCTTGGTACCGCTGGGATGCATATCCCATCATCTGTCAGTGGGAGCGGGCGGCACGAGCCCATGGTAGTGAAGAGCTTGAATATAACTGAGGATAAAATGTGGCAAGCAAAGTGTGAGTGCGCCACCAATCCAGGTCTTCCTTTGTTTTGGTTACGTGAACTTCAAGTTGTTGACTGACCATAAGAAGCTGCCTTTCTAGAAACCTTGAAAGACCAGAGTAAAGACAAAGATGGAAAACCAGCTGACAACATGCTGCACAATGACCCTGGCATTGGCAATATGCATTTTGTGCAAATGACATGCCATGGGAAGTTTGAGGTGAGCATGTAAAACTTTGCGTGAGATTTTGACTGACATTATCAGTTTGACGTCCTTTACTCCTCACATGCAGCTTCACATGCAATGACATGTATGTTCCCTCTGCACCCCAAGCCACTCTGTCATCACACTGACAGGCTGTAGCTGCTGAACTCACAAGAGACCTTGGGAGTACAGTGAAGTCGTTCGGGAGGATGTTTGTTCGGGTCTTTGGCCTTAAAGCTCCCTTTCAAACTGATCAACATTTGGAATTCGCCAAATATGCTCTATCGAATCTCTTCGCTGGACTTGGGTACTTCCATGGCACCTCTCAAGTTGACACTTCGAAAAAAGCTATTTATGCCGAGACTACTGCAAAGTTCTGGGAGAAGTCCGAGGAGGCAAGGAAGCATTCCACTCCAGAGATAAGGGGGCCTTATGAACTCTTGACGCATACACCCTCGCGAGCAGTGTTTCCCAGAGGATTCTTGTGGGATGAAGGTTTTCACTTAATGTCAGTCCTTGAATGGGATGCCGATCTAGCAGTGGAAGTCATTCGCAGTTGGCTTTCTCTTATGGACGATGATGGCTGGATAGGACGAGAGCAAGTCATAGGAGCCGAAGCTGAGAGTGCAACGCCAGCAGACGCTATCACACAATTCCCACATATCGCAAACCCACCGACTCTATTCCTAGCCGTGTCCAAATTCATCGAATTTCTTGAAGGTAAGAAAAAGTACTATGGGCGCGAGTCGTGGTATCTTGTCAAGTCAGAGGCAGGTAAGATGTTCCTTACCGAGATCTATCCTCTTTTGAAGAAACATTATGAATGGTTCCGTAAATCACAATCTGGAGACGTCGAGGCCCATTCTGTCCCCTCTGCAAACCTAAACGAAGGATATCGATGGCGAGGCCGCACACCAGAAACCAACGTCGCAAGTGGTCTTGACGACTACCCACGCGCCGAACCACCAGACATCACCGAACTTCACCTCGACGCCCTATGCTGGGTAGGCGTCATGTCCCGCGTTCTCGAACAAACCGCCTTCTTCACCGGCTCCACGCACGACGCCTTCAAATACCAAGACCACACCCGCGCCATCAAAAAGAACATCGACACTCTCCACTGGAACCCCACGGAAAACCTCTACTGCGACACCCTCGTCCACGACGACGCCCACACCTACATCTGCCACAGAGGCTACCTCTCCCTCTTCCCCCTCCTCACCGGCTTCCTACACGCCACCCACCCCTCCCTCCCCTCCGTCCTCTCCCTCCTCCGCGACCCCTCGCACCTCTGGACCCCGCACGGCATCCGCAGCCTCTCGCCCTCCAGCAAAAATTACGGCGTCGGCGAAAACTTCTGGCGCTCCCCCATCTGGATCAACATCAACTTCCTCCTCCTCCAAAACCTTCTCCACCTCGCACAAACCCCTGGCCCTGAACAAACACGCACTAAGGAAATATACATCGACCTCCGACAAAATATCGTAAATGCCGTTTTCTCATCCTGGCAGGAAACAGGCTATCTCTGGGAACAATACGATCCCGCCGGTGGACATGGACAGCGAACGCAGCATTTCACGGGCTGGACTGCGCTGGTGGTGCAGATCATGGCGATGCCTGATCTTAGCGGCGGTTCAGGGTATCGCGAGAAAGTCAAAGAGTATTACGATGATATGAAAGGAAGGGGCGATGTGCGAGGTGGGAAGGCGGTGGGATTGGCGGTGGTGGGGATGGCGTTTGTGTATGTTACGAGGAGGAGGTTTGCGGGGACGTTGAGGGGTTGGAGACGGAGGTAGTAAGGCAGTGGGGATGGGTGTGTGAGGTGGTGTTTTGGTGTGGAGGCGTGGATAATGGATATTGGGGGATTTATTCATGGTGATGGTGGATGTATGTGATGCGGCTTGTCATGATGGCTTGGTATGAATAATAGATATGTTTACTTATTCGTGTTGATGTTAGAGGTTTGCAATGCGCAAGTCATGATGTTTTGTTTCTATTATTGTCGTTATCTTTGCAGCGTGAGATGTCTCGAGGATATGGATCGCGTTTGTTTTCTCAGGGACTAGTTGAGTTTCTTGTGTTGGCATTCACGGGTGATCGGCATGTTTAGTTGAACTGGAGTGGATGCCTGCGCTCGTATTTGAGAACATTGATATGCAAACCACAATAGATGCCAACTCAATCAGCACAGAAACACAGTATGTTATCATCCAATCAAAATCACACAGCGTTGTACTAGATCATATTCCTCGTGGGTGATGTTGCTACACGCGCTCGGCCGTTAACTCTCTCCGTTCTCAAAGACTCATCTTGTCTTTTTATCCAGTTTCGTCTCGTTTCAACCTTGTTCAGTTCAAAGGTGATACACATGAAGTGAAGAAACACCATGTTCGCAGCAACCACCAAATCGGTATAAAACACTCCTAAACGCCGTGACCGACTCCGCTATCCGAGGCCGTTGGAGGTTTCGCAATAGATACATTTTAAGCTCCATGGATCATAATGCGCCTTGTGTACAAACGACAAGACGGCAAAGGGAAAACACTTGAACAATGCATGCTTTGCTATACCTTGGCAGGGCCCTCTTGTGCGTTGTCGGGTTGGGCGTCCTGCTCAAAGTCTGAGGCTGACGTCTCGCGGTTCAAGCTCGTCTCGCGATGCATAAATGTGTGTTCCTTGACAGGACTGCCAGCCTTCTCTCCTGCAGGCACGCTGCCGTTCTGTCCGGTCGGTGTAGGCGGAGCGATGTGGGGGATCTTCTCAGGGTTGGGGTGCTCGCGGCCGACCTGGGTGACGCCGGCGTCTGAGGCCTTGCCAGCTTTGGAGAGGGCATAGTCGCCGCTGTCGAAGTACTTGCGCTCCTGGGGGCATGGTTAGCACGCTGGTGTCATACCCATAGCTGGTGCATTGCGGGTAGCTGGGGTGGGTGTACCTTGAGCTTGTTCTGTAGGAGGTCCTTCTTGTTTGGGAGCTTGCCATAGAGACGGAACAGACGGGCCTCATCGGGCGACATTTTCTGTGCCACAATGTTAGCGCTTGGAAACATGGCAACTTGGCAGTGCTCTCGAGATGCTGCCGTGGAGAAGGTGTGCTGGGGTGGGCAGGGACGTACGCTAATGTCGACCTTGTTCTGCTGGTGGGGGTTCATGATTGCTAATGTGGTGTCGCGGAATGCAAATGACGTTGAACGGAGGGGTAGTGGTGGTGGTGAGGGAGCGGGAGGATGTTGTGTGTTTATCCTTTGTTCTGCTGTCGTCGGGGAAGAGTGACGCGGAAAGGGTCCAAGGGCCGCAGCGTGACTAAAAAGTTGGCTGTCGTCGACTCGCACTGGTCACTTTGGGCCGGGACGTGACAGGGACCAGGTGAATTGGGTGCGGCCTTCCAGCGCTGGCGATTGGGTGACGACGACGAGCTCGGGCGACGTTCTTGTGCTGCTGCCTGACAGCAACAGTGTGTGAAGTGATTGGTCTTGGTGGTGTTTGGGTTGTGCTGGTGGGCGTTGTGGTTGTCAAGCGCCTGCTATGCAAGAGAGAAAGACGACCCCTCTATCAATGGCGATAAGCGTCTGGTAGTCACACCTGCGGAAGGCTTCACCTGGCCAATAAAAGCAGCAACGTTGGTGTACTAATGAACAAAGACAATCGCTGCCAAAGCTGGCTCAACAACGAGATAGCAGTATGTGGTAGTGAGAGGTTTGACACAGCGAGGGATTCTGGGTCGCTTCCGTTATGCGCGAGGTATGGGAGGTGGGGTATGCAGCAAATATGTAGTAACCTGCAAGAGGTGGGTCGATGGCAGACTGACCACCACCTGGCTTGCTGGCTCTTCTCAATCAATCGACCTGCAAATCACTAGAAAACGGGGAGCAATGTGCCGCAAGCCGTCTTTGGCCATGATGGATGCTAGCACGCTGCTCTGCTCTGGATTGTCGTCGACTTTGCCAGACTGAGCTCCTCTGCCATCGTCACGCGTACCAATGATTGGCCCAAGATGCCAAACCTCATGGGATCGCCAGGGCCCTCTGCACTCTATACACCGTTGCTGCCATGCACAAATGTTAATTCAGTCTGCAATCAACTTCTCCCATCACATGGGCATCTTCCGTGGCCTCCCAGTTCGTCCTCGCTGAGGGCGTCGACCATCCAAGCTGCACGAGAGCATTCCCCCGCTTCCCCTCGACGGCGCCCGGCGAGACTCTCATAGGCTACTTGGATAGCTTCCATCTTAGAACCACTGTGCACCAAGCCATGCCCGTCAGTCGGTCTTTCGCCTAGCCCATACCGTTGCTGCAAGGCTTTGCCAATTGTCCCAAAGTTGCTTGGTCTCGTGAGTGATTGACCGCTGGGCTAAGAGACCCTGCCCTAACAACGTCACCAAGAGAAAAAAAGGAAAATCCTCGACTACCGCGGGGTGTGATTCGCCAATCTCTCTATTCACCTTGCACCTGACTTCTACACCAAACAAAGACCACACCCATAGCTCTCTGCGCCCCCATAGACTGTCAGCAATGGCTACTTCTGGCAAGACCTTCGTTGTGGAGCATCTCGATCCAGAATTGGAAGCCTGGTCGTCGCTCGAGTACTTGACCATTGCATCAGAATCCCATGCCTCTGGCGCAAAGTTCCTACTCTCTTCAGTGCCAGAGACACTAGTCTTGCCTGAAAATCTGCAAGGAGTGCAAGGCCTCAACGTCGAGACAAGAGGGATCGAAGAAATCTACGCCGACAGGAAGGATAAGGTTTGCTTGCTTGACCCTGCAGCATCCCAAGACCTGAGCCCTCAGGATGGCGACACTTTTGACATATTCCTATTTGGCGGTATTCTGGGTACGTGCTTCAACTATGCATCCTCACCTGTCTTCACAATATTGAATAGACCTAACATTAAGACAGGCGATGACCCCCCTCGAGGTATGTGTTGGTAGAATATGTAGCACGTGCAGGAACTCATCTGTATCGACTCCAGATCGAACATCTGAACTGCGCAAGAAGGGCTACCAAGGCCGCCGCCTAGGGCCTGTGCAGATGACGACTGATACTGCCGTCCGTGTCACTCGCATCATTGTCCAAGATCGAGGTACGTAAGTCTTGAGTAAAAAGTACGGAAACGCTCCTAATCGAGCACAGTGCCCGTCGACAAGATACCCTGGGTGGACCACCCTGAATTAAAGATCAACAAAAACGAAAGCACGCAGATGCCCTTCCGCTACGTAAAGGGCGAAGATGGACAGCCAATTATGCCAAAGGTATGCGCCTAAATCTCCTTGGACCATGTCGTGTTTCAGATCCATAGGCTGCGTGCTTACCTCATCCCACAGGGTATGGTTGAACTCATCATCAAAGACTCAGAAAAGAGCCTCGACGACCTACTGTAGCGCCTTCGTTTGGGTGCCAGTGTCATTAGCTCTTGCATTTGACAGTACTGTAGCTAGCATTCGCAAATGCAGCCAAACAAGCCACTGTGGCACGCAGTTTTCGATAGCCCTTGGAAAATGCTACTTGCAGTAATTTGGCAGGCTCGTTGGGCAAGGGAACGGTGCCAGCACCGCAGAGGTGGTACCTGGGGATCTGAAGCCTTAGTTTGGGTGTTGGCGAAACCGGACCGACTCGATGCTGTTCGTGTACCAAGTGGCAACACAGCCAGACTGAGAGAGACCAGAATTAGAATGGCTATTCCTTCAACAATGGTTCATCATGACTAATGACAAGCGTTGACCAATGTGTGCAAGTCGGATGTCAAGTAGTGCTCTGTGACATGACGAGCAAGCGACCGTTGTAGTAGATGGTACGCGCCTAGAAAGCGAGATCTGGAGCTAGAGCAAGTCTACCGGGCGCCTCCCGCGTGGTTGAGCCGGCAATACCAAGTGATACATGGGTGAGGCATGCCTCCAGCGGAGCTCGGTGCATCGCAGTATCAGGTACCGTGCCTGATGGGAAGATCGTTGGAAGACAGGCTGACTATGAGACGCGGAGGTTGACGTTGCCGGAAAGGCCGCGTTGCAATGTGATTGGGTTGGGCCAGCATCATCACCTGGGCTTGGCACCATGTAGAGAAAGCTGAGGACTTGAATAGCCAGATTGCCGAAGCTATATCGAACGTCGATGACCTTCTGCTGCTCGACTGTCTTCTGCATCGAGTCGTGGAGCTGGTGTTCGTCTTCTACGCTGTCAACTCCCTTGTGAAACCCTCTTGCGCCCATCCCTCCTCAGATCACCCCTGCTTCTGGCCCCCCGATCCAGGCCTCGTAAGCAGCGGCAGGAGCCACCTAACCCACACTTATCGAAGTCCGGTACCCTCCATCAACCGCTGCGTCTACAGAATATCACCACGCCTAATACCTACCGTGTCCTCGACTGTACCTCATTGTTGCATCGCTGTCGCTCTTTCCTTTCCTTACTGCAGTCTCTCCATGAGATAGCCACAGCGCTCCGGTCCTTTCCCCGGCTTTCACCATACGCAGCGTCTTCTCCAGCATGCTGCTCACATCCTCGCCATCGCGGTGGCGGACTGCCCTCGTGGGCGCTCTCATAGCCTCGACATCATGGCTTCCAGGCGCGACAGCGGCGGCCAAAACCCAGGCAGATTATTTCATTCATGAATTACCTGGCGCGCCAGAAGGACCCTTGTTGAAGATGCATGCAGGGTAAGAGCAACGTTACTGGCAGTGATGCTCTTGGAATTGACGAAACATGCTGACAATTCTCTTAGACACATCGAAGTCGACTCAGAGCACAATGGCAACCTTTTCTTCTGGCATTACCAAAATCGCCACATCGCCGACAGGCAACGGACAGTCTTATGGCTGAACGGTGGGCCTGGCTGTTCTTCTATGGACGGCGCCATGATGGAAGTTGGCCCCTACAGAGTGCGAGAAGGTGGCAAGCTTGAATATAACAATGGCTCATGGGACGAGTTCGCGAATCTGCTGTTTGTTGATCAACCAGTGGGAACTGGTTTCAGTTACGTCAACACTGATAGCTACCTCACCGATCTCGATCAGATGGCTGAACACATGATGACCTTCTTGGAAAAGTGGTTTGCTTTGTTTCCTGAATACGAGCACGACGACGTAAGTTCGACCTTGTAGGACAGGCATGATGGACACTAACGCAGACAGTTATATATCGCTGGCGAGTCCTACGCTGGACAGCACATCCCGTACATCGCCCGCGCAATCCTCAACCGCAACAAGAATGCTGGTAAAAAGGTGTGGAACCTCAAAGGCTTACTCATTGGAAACGGGTGGATATCACCGGTTGATCAATATCTTGCATACCTCCCCTTTGCCTACGACAACGGCATGATCCGGGCGGACACTGATGCTGCGCGTCGGGTAGAACAGCAGCAGGCGATTTGCATTAAGAAGCTCAATGAAGGTGCTCATTTGAATGTGGACACAGGAGAATGCGAGCAAATCATGGTTGCCATTCTCGAAGAGACAAAGGATCGTAAAGCGGATCGCATGAACCAATGTGTCAACATGTATGACATTCGGCTGCGAGACGACTCTTCCTGCGGCATGAACTGGCCCCCGGACCTTACAGAAGTGACACCCTACCTCCGTCGCCAGGATGTGATTTCGGCCCTACATATCAACCCCGATAAGAAGACTGGCTGGTCTGAGTGCAACGGTGCAGTATCTGGACACTTCCGTGCGAGAAACAGCGAGCCTACCGTCAAATTTCTGCCCGACTTGCTTGCAGAAGTTCCCATTCTTTTGTTCTCTGGTGACAAGGATTTCATCTGTAATCACATGGGCACGGAAGCTATGATTGAAAACATGGTTTGGAACGGCGGAAAAGGCTTCGAGATCTCGCCGGGCGTATGGGCACCCAAGCAAGATTGGACTTTTGAGAACGAACCTGCAGGCACCTACCAGGAGGTGCGCAATCTCACCTATGTCGTCTTCTACAACTCCAGCCACATGGTGCCATTTGATTACCCCAGGCGAACACGCGACATGCTCGACCGCTTCATGGGCATCGATATCAGTGCCATTGGGGGCAGTCCTTCTGATAGCCGCATTGACGGTGAAAAGGGTCCATTGATCAGCGTCGGTGACCACCCCAATTCCACCAAAGCAGAAGAGGACAAGAGCAAACAAGTCAAAGAAGCTGAATGGAAAGCATACTACCGCTCTGGCGAGGTTGCTCTTGTGGTTGTTGTTATCCTTGCATGTCTTTGGTTTGCTTTTCTCTGGCGCAGTCGGAGGAGCAACAGTGGATATAATGGTGTCGATGGGGAAGAGGGTCGGGAATCACTACTTACAGGCATGGGCCTCGATAATTTCCGGCGAAAAGAACGTAGGCCAGATCTCGAGGCTGCAGATTTTGACGAGAGGGAACTCGACGATTTGGAAGGTGTACCAAAGAAGTCGACTAATGGATACTCCAACGTAAATAATGAGAAGGACAGACCACCGCACAACGATTCTACATTCAGCCTAGGGGCTGATAGCGACGAAGAGGCAGAGGGCAGTGAACATGGAAGAAGGAAAGCAAATCAGTAATATGATTACGCTTGTTACTATTATAGTACTGGGAACATTGGACATTGGACATTGGACATTGAAAAGGACAAGCATTGCAGGCGTCTGTGGCGTGAAATACATACCACTATAACTCTTATTCTAGAATCAAATCTTCTCGGCCTAAACATAATCAGTTACTATCAAAATGTGCCCTGTGTTATGCAGCCAATGTGCCTGGTGAACGCCCCACACCACGTGATGGCGCATATGAGTCTGTGCGCGGCGCGTCTGTCCGTTCCGCCAACTCCAGGGCGCGTCATTGTCAGCCACCAAGACCAGAGACCACAACCTCAGCGACAACTCGATGCTCACCACAACGTGACAACGTCACAATGCCTGCGTAAGTAGTAATCATCTGCACATGATATGTGTTCTTTGCAGTCATGATAATGTACTAATAGAACCTTAGACCAGGCGATCAATACAGCGGCAATGTCGTAAACCCTTTCGCGGAACGCGTCGTCAATCCCTTCACAGCCATTGAAATCGCGACTCTTCAAAGTCGATTAAACCAGCAACTCGGACCTGAATTTATTTCGACGCGTACAGGGCATGGAAATGGCAAGGTTGCATATCTTGAAGGAAACAAGGCTATAGCGTTAGCGAACCAGGTGTTTGGATTCAATGGGTGGTCGAGTTCGTTGGGGCAGGTCCAAATTGATTTCGTAGATGAGCTTCCAAATGGAAAGGTCAGCTTGGGGCTATCAATTGTCATGCGGATAACATTGAAGGACGGAACCTACCATGAGGTGAGTAATTCAGGCATGTCGTACATACACATTTGACGAAATCAAGGATATTGGATACGGCTCAATAACGAATGGCAATGGCAAGGCCGCCTCATTTGAAAAAGCAAAAAAGGAGGCAGCTACAGATGGTCTGAAACGCGCTCTCAGGACATTTGGTAATGTACTCGGCAATTGTCTATACGACAAAGAGTACCTCAAAAAGGTTCAGTCCATGAAAGTCAAGCCTATCAAACTCGAAGAAGGGAATCTGTACAGGCACCCGGCCTTTGCCCCACCTCAAGAAGAGAAACCGTTGGTAAAACCAGAGCCAAATATGACTCCCAACCGTCCCAACCAGGTTCTGAGAACACGAACAGAACAACTTGGAGGGTCCTTTTCAGCTGAGTTTGATGACGAATTCGACGGAAATCTTTTTGATGGTGTAGATGTGAGTGAGGGTCACGGTGACGAGTTTTCATTTGAAGCACCCTCACGAACAGAAGCAACACCAAAAGCTATACAAGGGGCCCACAATCAAGTACATTCTGGTCGGACATCACCCATCCGCAATAACGGCGCGCCCAGACCGCAACCTGCGCGAGCACAACCTAATGGCCAGGGTAATGCACAGCAGCATCGTCCGAATCTTGGACCAGGGGTACCACAAAATAGACCTATTCAACGACAGCCACAGACTCCTATCCAGCAACAGAATCCAGCTCGACCAGATCAAGCTCGAGCCCGAATGCCACCACCTAATGGAGATGCTCAAGCAGCCTCAAGAGGAGCTGGTCCGCAGCAAAATGGCCAACAACCACAAAATCAACCATTACGACCGACACCTCCACAGCCAACATCAGCCCCAGCACGCCTCGGGCAGCAACCTTCGGGAACAACACCTGCTAATCAGCCACCTAACGGCCGACCCACAGTTGGGTTCGTTACTTCGCGTGCTGCGGAATTGGTTCAAAGTGCAGATGGAGCCACCCCTCTCAGCAACGTCCCCACATTCAACCCTCACGTTGAATCCCCTGTACCAGTAGAAAAGCGAACGCCGGGCTTCGACCACAAACGAAGTGCTCCAGTAAAGCGCCAGGAGGTCGGTGCACCTCCTGCTCCACCACCAGCAGCTCAACCAGCTTCGTCACGTCCGAACAACCAACCAGCAGGGCGACCATCAAACTTCGTCAACCCGCAGCAAGATGTTAACAGAAGAATTGGCATGCCCGGGGGACCCAATTATGCCATGAGCCCTAGTGCGAATCGTGGTGCTTACAAGCCCCCTACTTTCGCAAATGGCGCTGCAGGCGGTATCAAGAGAGAACGCCCACCATTACAGGACGTCAGTAACCAAGGAATGAACGGTAGCACAATTGAAGGCGGTGATCCCAAGAGGCAGAAAGTGGAGCCAAACACGACTACTGGAGGCATGGAGAACACGGCTACTGCCACGACAACTTCGTGAACAGAATCATAAACGGAAGGCTCAGCACGACATTTTAAGATGAATTAAAGTGAAACTACTGCATGGCATGGCGTTCTGGAATACCTGGGATAAACAAACGGCTAAAGGGTGTATTGGTGTTAGTATCTTTATAATGGCGTTTTTCATGCATGCATGTAAAGGAGAATTTTAAGTGTTCACCAACAGCAGTTATTTTTACATCTATCAAGTTATTCACCTTCACATTCACATTCACGACCTGGGAAATCAGTCATCGCATCACACCACGTCACATCAATTTGAAGTCACCTGCGATGCAATTCACCACATCCTTGTTAAGATTCCTTTCATTTCATTCTTTTTCATTCCTACTTTACTTTACTAATTCGGTATCGGAAATCAAGTAATCAAGCCAGAAAAGTACAGCATTGTTCCCTTTATATACGCCTAGAGCAAGTCAAGGAAAGCAAGAGGGAAAAGGAAAGGGGGAGACTCGCACACCAACACGCGCTAACTAATGCAATCAAGTCGAGTCGTTGGGCCTGAGGGTTTCTGCGTCTTTGGTGCTTTATTTCGCTGTCTTCAATGAACTTGATTCCACTCCACTCCATGGGCAAATAAACGCAGAGTAGAGTATACACTGAACGTGTGTGCAAGCCAAGCAAGCATTCCAAGAGCGCAAGAGTAGAAGAGCGGAGACCAGATAAGTAATCACTCTGACAACTTTTCTTTCGATTACCTCTTCTTATTCCCCGGCCTAGGCTTACACTCATCGCCAATAACAGGGTGCAACTTAATCTTGATCGGATACTGCGCGTTGTTCCCGCTGTATCCTTTACTCCAATCATAGCTCACCGCGTAGGCAAATACATTGCCTGTGCGGTTGAATGCTGTGGCCGTGATGCTGCCGCCGACTTCGGGATAGCCCTTGAGACGGTGCTTAGCGTCCTTGTCCCAGAAGTGGAAGGTGCCGTCGCTGCCGGCGGTGCTGAAGGTGCCGTGTTCGGGGTGGAAGGAGATGGCGTTTACGGAGTAGACTTTGGCGACGTCGCGTTGGGAGGGGTCGGTTTGGCGGTGGCATTTGAAGGAGAAGTTTAGGCTGGGGGGAAGGGGGGTTAGCATGGGAAGTTTGTGGGGAGTTTGGGATTTGGGGATGAGGATTTACCTGGTGTCTTTGTCTTCGACGTATTGGATTGCGCACCGGCCTTCGATGGAGCCTACGGCGAAACCGGTGGCGTCGGTGAAGCAGCTTACTACGCGTGTCTGCCATTTCAGTGGGCTGGTGATGGACTTGTAGATTTTGGTGGGGTCTGCGAGGTTGATCATGTGGATGTGTCGCTCGGCGGTTGCGACGACTAGAAGCTGGTTCTTGACGTCCATGCTGTATACACGCTCCTTTGCATCCAGAGTACCCACTGGCTCAGCACCCTGTAAGTCCCAGAACTTGACGCTCTTATCCCATGATCCAGTAGCGACGTAGTCTTTGCCGCCTGTCTGGAACCAGCGCACACACTTGATAGCCTCGGCGTGGGCTTTTGCTTGTTGTGCTGTGATTTGACCATTTGCGGGGGCAGTGCGGAAGTCAACAATGTTGAGATGGCCGGTAGAGTCACCAGCTGCTATGCGTGTGCCGTCCTATATTTATTAGCATCGTGTACATCATCCTGTAGAGTAGTATGAACGTACTGTTGACCATCCAAGACCTAGCACATGTCCCTGACATTCAAACAACCACTTCCCTTGCGCTCCGCCATTGTTCAACTCATAGATGTACACTTTCTTGTCCCAGCTGGCTACTGCTAGGAAGTCGTTTGCTGGGGAGAATTGGAGATCAGATATGCTGTCTGAGGGAAGTTGTCCTGCAGGTACTTCGACATCTTTACTTGTGTCTCCAGTTGTAGAGCTTGTTGCAGCGGCGGGAGTTGTTCCGAAAAGCGCCATCGTGGATGTCTATCCAGGAAGTATTCCAATTTGCAAGATTGTGGTTCCAGGTAAGGTTGAGGCTTTGCGCGAGCCTTGTTATTGTAGCCGCCGAGGTGAATGCGCCAATACGGTCGTCGGCGCTAATGGAGCGGTCGATGTCGCGATTGTAAGGGAGACTCTGAAAGCTGGTGATTAAGTAGAAATTGCAAAGCCACAAATCGGTCTGCAGCTGTCTCTTATGTCTCGTCGTCGACGCGCTTCCACCGCAAAAGAAGATGTCAGTCCAAGCTTCCTAGGTACCCCTGCAGGCACCAGCCTGCTCTCGCCTAGCGCTGCCTTCGGCCAAACCTTTGGCCGGCGCCTCAGGGCTACAAAACATTTTCTTCGAGCTCTCCTGCTCTTCCAACGTTCCTCGCTCAAAGAATCGCAACGAAGCACACGAACAGAGCACCTGCGGGTGTCTCTCCACGCTTTGGGAGAAAGTCCCCGGACATCAGTCATTTTGACTGCACCTTCAGCAACGAACCGCCATAGAAGCGCGGCTCCTACCATCATTGTCGCACTTCGCTCTCCTTTCCGTTACGACTCTCTGTGCTACAGCTCATCAGACGCCTGAGAGGGACGGGATGGCATTGGATGATGACATGAGTCCGGTCGTCCTCCGAGAGCTCAAGGCCAAGCTGAAGTGTTAGTAGCCCAGGAAGGAGGAGAGAGATGTCGAAGCTGTGTCAGGTTGGGAGGTCATCTCGTCCAGTTTATGGTTATGCGATTGCTCTTCACGCGTCTTGGTCATACATGTCGCGATGAAGGGTAACTCAATGGGGCTTATTCTTGACGCGAGGAACGTTCACATCGACACATTTTGGATCTGAATGTAGCTACCTTGTTGGGTAGGCTATGTGAGCTTGGTCGAACAAGCCAGATTCTTTCAGCCATAGGTTTGCGTGATGAGACAAATGAAATAGAGTCAAGCACTGAGGTTGTCTGAATCCCAAAGGGTAGGACGCCGCTGCTGAGTATTTCTACGACGGTATCTGATAAACCTCATGGCTTAGATAGTTTTTATAGAACTCGTCTAATCTAATACTACTTGAGCTGAATCTTCTTTGGTATCTCTATGAGGATGGTTTAGTAACATGTAATTTATAGCTCATGCGTCCTTGCCCACAATGAACTCCTTGACTTCTTTGTATGCCTTGTCCAGGTCATCATTGACCACAATCTTGTCATGTGGCGCCTCACCACTGTTGGCGAACTCCATCTCGTTCTTTGCCTGCTTCAACCTCTTCAAGATGGCCTCTTCTTTGTCCGTTGCGCGACTTCGTAGTCGCTGTTCGAGAATCTCCATCGATGGAGGTGAGAGGAACAGGAATCGTGGTCGAGGGAAATTGGGGTGATTGGCGACTTGCTTGACGCCCTACCCAAGTTGTCAGCATCTACACCATGGTACACGAGATTATAGAATACAAACCTCCATCTCAATGTCTAATATGCAGATCCTGCCCTTCTCTGCGATGTCATTCACAGCCTTGATACTTGTGCCATAGTAGTTGTCTCCAAACTGGGCGTGCTCAATGAAGCCCTTCTTGTCGATGAGGTCTGTGAATTCCTCCTTGGTGACGAAGTAGTACTCTTTTCCATGTTGCTCTCCGCCGCGGGGTCCTCGAGTGGTGTGCGATACGCTGAAGCCGAATTTGTCTGGGTATTCTTCGAACAGGCGCGTGAGGATGGTGGATTTGCCTGTACCAGAGGGGCCGCTAATAACGATTGGGCGATTTGCCTCGACGGCAGAGGTTTCGGTGGGAGCCATCTTGAATGGGGTGTAGGAAAGAGTGCGTATAGAAGGCTGAGAGAAGTGTACGCTATTTGGGTTTTGGACGGTGGTCGCAGATGGTGTCGGACGGTGACTCAAATGTCTGGCTGTTGCCTTTGATGCAACGCAGTAACGCGACTCTTTCAGTAAGCTTCTCGAGAATTTAGACAGTGTCAATGGCATAGAGACGGTGCTGTCCAGAACGCCAGGTCGCAACGTCGTGTGATTGGCGGTGAAGCTAGGGGTCTTTTGGCGGGGCTGTTAAGGTGGGATGGTGGGCGGGACAAGCTGGTGACATCGCGTTTTCGTGTTTAGTTACTGACCTCATCGAACTTCCCCCAAACTATTCTCTCTCAGTGTCGCTGTTCACGCTGCAATTAAAGTTCACGCATGCCACGATAAATTTAGAGCGCAGCGCGCATATTCAGAGCTTCTAGCAAGCCAATTGTAACCATGGTACGTCTTTCCCTACCTAGCTTGTCATTCATTCTAATACTGTTCAGTCGAAACAATACCTTACACTGCACACAATCGAAGGGGCGCACACAAAGGCCAGCGATATCTTCGCTGTAGCACCGACAAGCACACAACTTCTCTCTGCTTCTGGTTCAAGCACCATCAACGTTTACGACACCACACAGCCAGATTTCCCTGTTATACAAAGACTCGAAAAAGCACATCCTCTAGGCATACATCACCTCGTAACGGCAAGAGAAGACAAAGCAAGGCGTGCTGCAAGCGCTGGGTTTGAGGGCAAAGTGAAGATATGGAGTCAGGGCGAGGATGGTGCATGGACTGAGGATGGAGAGATTGTTGGTGGGTACGCCTCATACTTTCCTTGCAAATGCAATGCTTAGTATGTAGCTGTAGGATTTTGCTGACACGCGATAGATGAGAATAAGCCTGGTGAGATTTGGGCAATCGCATTAAGTGCAGATGGCCAGTACTTGGCAGGCACCAGCATCAACGGCAAAGTGAACGTATGGAGTTTGAACAAAGATGAGGGCATGCCCAAGATTCGAGAATATGAGACAAAAGGCAGCTTCGGTCTTTGTGTCGACCTTGTGAGTTCCTTTACTAGAACCACATACGTGCCTATGCTGACAATACGCTGTTAGAGTCGGAATGGCAGTTTCACAGCTTCAGGTCACGAGAACGGATCGATCTACGTGTTCAATAATGAGACAGGCCGCCTTGCACACTCTTTAGCAGGACTCGTACATCCAGTTCGCAGCGTTTCGTTTTCACCAGCTTCCAAGCTGCTTGCTGCTGGTGGAGATGCTCGGATCATTGCACTGTACGATGTCACATCAGGCGAACAAGTCGCAAATTTCACAGGCCATGGTGGTTGGATACTTTCTCTCGATTGGAGCGATACAGGGGAGTATCTGTTGTCAGGGTAAGTAACGCGTTGAGTTCACATAAATTTTCAGCTCCTAACATGATTGTAGATCACACGACTCCAAGGCAAAGGTATGGCGTATAGAAACTCGCGCCTGCGTAGCAACCCACTCCCACGGTGACAAGCCGCTATGGGCAGCAAAGTGGCTACCTAAGAATCCGACAAAGAGCGAAATGTTCGCGCTTGCAGGTGGAAGCAATTCAATCAGCTTCTACCGTGAGGCAGCGGGTTGAGAAGCTCACCAGGAATTCATTATCAATATATATGTATATCCTCCTTTATAACCAGGGACGGGAATTGCAGGGAATAGCATGGATGGAGGCCTTGGCTCAATGATAAGAGTACAGTCTCGTCATACCTTGTACAAGCAGGTTTAGTATGGGAAGGTAGCCTTCCAATAGCAGGAGAAGACGGAATGAAAATAATAAATACATCTGTCAATTATTTTACTGTGCTCTGTATAAAGTATCTCAAGTGAACCTAAATTTTGTCTCAGTCAAGTCTTAGGGATCAACATTTTGAAATGACAAGAATGAAGTTAGTGTGACATCTTCAAAGTCTAATTTTCATTCATCAAGCAATCAAATTATCATTATCATTATATCTGCCCCAGACCAACGCCCGCCTTCACAACCTTTAAAACCCTCTTCAAAGGAGTAAGTTGGTACCTATACGGAGCCTTTGTGAAGTTTCCAACTTGCGTGATATTGATAGTGGCTTGGCCGAAATCGTTCTCTAATATCCTCATTAGTATCGACGTTCTCGAAAGGACTTGTATAGGGGCTACTTACTAGCACCGAGATTCGCATAACCGTCGATTTCAAAGTCGCCATCGGGGCTGGTGTTGGGGCTGTCCATGGGGATGACGAGACCATATGTGCTCAGGGCTTCCTTGGTCTTTCCAGTGAAGACGTTGGCTTCGACAAGGACTTGGTTGTCGCTGCGACTGTGGATGGCCTGGTACAGGAAATCTTCGTAGAGGTTGTTGTAGATGTGTTGGTGGCCGAAGCGACCTGCTGGGCCTCGGGTGCCCTCATTCTTCCAGTAGTTGTGGTGGTAGGTGATGTGCAGTTTGCCGAAGTCGACGTCTCTTAATGCATCGCTGTTTCCGACGAGAGAGCTCTTCCAGTGGTCGTGGAAATAGTTCCAGGATACGGTGATCCAGTCGCTTGCTCGGACGATGTCGATTTGGCCGTCGAAAGTGTCTGGGCCCGCTGCAGGGAAGTTCCCAGAGGCGAATTCGTTGTGATCGATCCAGACTCGCGTGCTGTTTTGGATGGTGATGGCGTCATTGTCGAGAATGGCCCGAATACCAAAGTTGCGGACGATGACATTCGTGGAGTGGATGATTGTAAGGCCTGCACCTGTGATCCACGCGCCTTTGCCAACGCCAATCAGGGACTTGTTGCTTCCCACGCGTGGCCGAGATGTGAAATTGAAAGTTCCCTTGGCATATATGATAGTGGGTGCGCTGCCATTGATCGCAGCTAGGAATTCAGGCACCGTTGTAACGGTGACGGTTTTGCTATCCTTGCCAGCACCACCAGTAGTGGGTCCAATGGGGTTATCTTTGGCATATCCCTCAAGATTGAAATCACAGCCTGCAGGGGCGGCAGATGCTGCAAGTGCCAATGTGAATATGGAAAGGACCGAGAACTTCATCGTGAGCTTGAGAGTCGATGATCGCTCAATCTAAATGACGCCGAACCTGTAAGCCTACTACTTATACTCGTCATTCATGGCTAGAAAGTCAAACCCCGATTCAGGCCTTCGGCAACGGTTCTACAAAGGTTGTAATTCTTCCGGGTAAACGCCCCATGAACGAGCTGTGGCGTGTCATGAGTCTGGTTCCAAGCGCTACATTTCGTAAATACAGGGCTGGTTCTCCTCGCGATGCTGCGGAGGTTCGAATTCGATCTGCATCAGGTACTGGGGTCATTGGATAGTCATGTACGATGCGGCCTTGGCAGTATAAGTGAGTGGTGGAACTTTTCTGACCCCAGGTTTTGAGGTATTGTCCGTTCCTTGGCAATCTGGGCACACTTGGGGAAAGGGGAAGGAAAAGCGTGGAGGCTGGGCCCGAGCGTACCACTTCCACCAGTATGCGACCATTGCGAGCTTCATCCAACACCAATCTATGTCGAGCATCAATCTCCGGCTTATGGCCTTACTCAGCCTCGAAATTGTGCTGATGTTTGGTAGTACGAGGGTCATTTGGTGGCTTAACAACGGTTGCGGCTGTTATTGATCCTTGCCGGCTTCTAGAAGCTTGCCAATACCATCACACGATCAGCGAACAACGTTGATTCGAATGTGATGCTCATGGTATTTATATTCATACTGATTATCAAATTTAAAAATGCCTCTTAACTACTTGTACGTAGGAAGGAGTTCGTTTTTAATGAGTGGAACCTAAACAGGTTGACGATGAACACCTGAGGTCTATAATAACACAACAGAGATACACACCTTTTAAAATTAAAAAATCCAGATCATGTTACAGCAGACTGAAGCCTACAAGGCTTTCTAGAGATACTCACGTTCTTATGTATTGTTATTTGTCGTCTTCGGCGGCGTAAATCTACTAGGGCTTCTACTTAATAGAAACGAGCTCCTTCGTACATTGCGCCCTTCATCTCGCAACGATAATTCTTCTTCAACCCATGTAGCCACCCCTGCAACCGCTCCTTCAGGGTCTTCGTGAAGTATTAAGAATCCTTGTATATCAGCAGGGGTCAACCGTAAGTGTGGAATCTTGTTTGCGAACGCTTTCGCCATCCTTGCTATTTCTCCACTGTTGTGCTTCTCGTCTTTGTTGTTGTACATGCGCTCGAAGATCTTTCCAGCGACGGTCCGGCCCACATTGGGAAAGAATACCTTTTGGTTGATTCGGCCTGCTCTGATTAATGCCTGATCCAACTCCTCTGGATTGTTGGTCGTCATGATAAGAATCACGCCATCGTTACGGACTTTGTCGATCGCATTGAGGAGACCGGCGAGCGATACTCCTCGATTCTCATCATGATGTACTTCAGCTGGGCCATCGATGTTGGTGATCCGCCGTCTCAAGGGAGCTTGCTGTATTCCAGCACTATCAATATCCTCGAGTAAGAGTATGTCACCTGCGGTGGGATAGCTAAAGAGGCACTTCAAATGTGCTTCATCATGCACTTCATTCAGACACAGTGTGTAAAGCTCCTTCTTGAAGTGGCTGGCGAGGGCAAAAGCAGTCGAAGTCTTGCCCGTACCAGGTGGGCCGTGAAACAGGTACCCGCGGTGCCATGGAAGACCGCATCTCGCATAATATCGCTGTTGCGAGTTAAAGTCTCTCATATCGTCTACTATTTTAGCCTTTACCGCGTCCTTGAGATCGATCGTGGAAAGAGGGCGTGACGTTTTCGTGCCATGTATCCAGTCCATCCCATACGTTTCTGCATTCGGGTTTACCGTTGCTACTGCAGTCGCATTCTCGTCTATTGCTTTCTTTTCCTGTATCTCATTGATGAAATCATTGAAGATGTCGCTTGGAAATCTGCGAAGCGTACAAAGTCGAAGCATCTCGCCAGAATGTTGAGCGGACGAAAATTCAACAAGCCTCTGCCAGTTTGCCATTTTCTTTGCTCCCCTTGGTGAGGCTGTCATTTTTTCAAAGTAAATTGGATATCCTTTGTAAAAGAAAATGCCTGAATGCAGAGCTGTGTGCCTTTCGACATTGGGTTCAGATGCTGAGCGTGCGAAGTTAGAAGGAATTAACTTGACATGTCGCGATGATGAGCCATGACTGTTTGTTACTAGCCATTCCTTGATTGTGGAGACTACTTGGTGTTCCTCGGGGATTACAGCACTCTGCGTTACCCAGTCTATAAGCCAAGGTTTGACCATAGCCCAAATTATCTTTAGACCAGCGATGGCGCCAAATGCTAAGGCTATTTGTGTAGTCCTTTTAAAAATGTTACTCGATTTATGTCGCTGAATTTCATCGTGAAAAACCATCCAAAGCGCTCTCAATCCAGGTGATAGCTCTTGAAATGCTATAGCAGTAACGGCCCTACCAAGGAACGTAGTGTTATCTGTTATATATCGTGGTGCGAAGTGTCCTACATGGGCCAGATCCAGACCAGGTGAAAATGTGGTACTGTACGGCGGCATAATAGGTGGGAGTATTCTTGATAAATCCATTTCTCGGTGGATGTAGAAAATCTTGGTGTTATGTTGCAAATGTTATCTTTCTCGTGAGTAAATCATAAATCTTCGCGATATGCGTTCAAATTCATTTCATTCTTAGCTAAGCTAGATAAATAGCCTTTGTGCCTTTGTGCCTTCAAAATTCTTTGCACAAGACTGTCTTTGTTGTGGTCTATTTGATGCTAACAAGTTGAGCAAACTCTAAATCCAAAACTACACAATGCTAACGCCAATGCAAAACAGTATTTCTCGAATTGAAAAACATTTGGTATCTTCTTCCCATTTTCTTCCTTGTATTTAAAACGTTCTTTCATGCATTTACTTTGAATGCCTGATCAAGCCATGTAGTCTCTTGCCAGTCTCCAGAAGTCTTCCACAAATTCTCCACCTTCTTTCATGTATTCGACAAAGTCCTCGTGTTTTCCAATTGTGTCCACCTCGCACACAATGTACTCAACTATGAGTTTTCGTAATTCGTCAATGGTACTATCCGCGCTTCGATTCGGTATATCAGGATGCGAGTATGCGTGCCGAGCCAGCTCAATGACATCTCCTACGCGCTTTTCGTATAGTTTAAAGTTGAGAAGTGTTTTGTGCAATTTGTCGAGCGTCAGTGCTTTGAGCGGGGCGATCATGCGGTAATGAGCAAAGCAATAGAGACGCGCATGGGCAAGGAAAACTGGTGTGAAGTTTTGATTTGCGGTCGTGTTGTGTTTTGGCTCGAAGCTGTTCAGAATCCGAGTTCTGGGTTCGACGTTGATGAGGTAATTTCGGTTGTTGAAGCGATTCCAAAGTGGAGTTCGTAATGGAGTACCTGAGATCGAGTTCAAATCAAGGATAGGCTCGGAAACTACCTGAATACATGTTTCGTCCTTCAAGACCTCTTCCGTGGTTTCGGCATATGTTGGTGGAGGCTGCTCGGAGGTCACTTGATCATGTGTGTCCTCCGCTTCGACTTTGGTTGGAGAATTTGCCGAGTTCAAATCATCGCTGAAACCATTCTTTTGATCTTCTCCGACAGGAGAGCTTGGGCGTGGTAGGACGTCTTCCCAAGGAGGGACGGTATAATCTCCTCGATACGCGTATTCGACAAAACGGATGAAGTCTTCGACCTGAACATCCTCAAGTTTCGCGCATCGCTTTTCAGACTCTTCCATTCCTCCATTTACAAGTGCATATAATTGCGGGCTGGTAGCTGCAATTGCAGCAGAATGCACTGCGATGGGCTTCTCATCCTTGCCAATAAAGAAGGTGAATTGATGTGATTGGATGAAACTGCCCGAATTTAGCCCGATCCTGCCAACACTATCACTGAAACTTACTCTTCAAAGGCGGTCATTTTCCCTTGAAAGCTGGAGGTAGTCTTTCCGGAGATATCTCGAGATGGGCTTTATGAATGTCAAAAGGGAAGTTAGGAGAGACCGTGTGAAGATGTGGGGTTGTACAGCAAATACGCCACGCATTGACAACTTAGTGGAGACACGATACCTGCAATCCACGACATGGCATTCATAGTGTCTCTACAATTGAAGAAACATCCAGCCACTATCTTCGAAGTTAGTCGATGCTAAAGGGGCATGAAAAAGAAGCTCTGGTAGTAAGATTAAAATCTTCTATGATGATCACGCGAAAATGGTACGATTCCAATTACACATATGCGACATGATATTACAATTTGATGTGATATTATACATGAAAGTTATGTATCCAACGACCCAAATACCATTATGTAATCCGAGCGAGTGTCAAGTTACACCGCCAATTTTCAAACTTAGACCTCCTTGGTAGGCTCATCACTGCTACCATCCGCATGTGCGGTATGTTGAGGAGCAGCGTGAGTTGCACCAGTAATTGATTCGTTGCCCATGTCCCAGTCCATGGCGAGATCCTCGAGCGTCCTGCGCTTGGTCTCAGGGATGAGTAGGGTGGTGAAGATGCCAGCAAACATGAATGCAGAGAAGATTTGCATAACATGGTTGAGCCATGGGCTCTGATTTGCCGCACCGGGCTTTGCACCACGAGTTCGTAGTGGTGCGATAGCACCTTGCGCGATGATGGAACCGATCTTGCCAGAGCCAGCAGAGATACCGTGCGAGGTCGATCGGTAGCGAGTAGGGAAGCACTCGCCGGGAACAATGAACGTTGTGGTGTTGGGACCCCAGTTGAAGAACAATTGAATGAGAATGTAAATGGCCAACATTCCGTGCTGGCTGATGTGGTGGTAGGCGAAACCCCAGACGAGGAAGAGGATGGTGAGAAAGACGAAGCCAATGAGTTGCAGAGGCTTTCGACCAACAGTATCGATGGTAGCTATTGCGAGCCAATAACCAGGGAGAGCACCAGCACAGATAAGGATACAGTTGCCAGAAGCTAGGTTATACAATTTGTGGTAGACAGTATTGCCACCACCGTAACCAATGGCTTGAAGAACAGTCGAGGCATTGAGGCCAAGACCGTAGAATGCAACCTGCTCTTATTAGCACCTAAAAGCAGCGGTATTGAGGAAGGTCACTTACGTCGAGAAGGAGCCAAGACATGGCGGTACCAAAGAGAATCTTGCCGTTCCTGATTTTGCCATAGAAGCGGAAAAAGTCGGACCATGAAGCCTTGGGGACCTCGAGCTGTTCGACTGACTGACGGCGTGCAGCAACCTGAAGCGCTTCATCGGGGTGTCCTTCGCCCTTCTGTCCGCTGATATATTGCTTGACGTCCACGTTGGCCTTCTCGACGTCGCGGGCAACGTCGAAAGTATAACGAGGGGTCTCAGGAATCGTCAAACGGAAATATAGAGCAATGCAAGCTGGGACAATTCCGATACCAATAAGTGCGCGCCAGATTTTATCGGCCGCAATCTGGCAATCGCCCTGGCACTTGGCATAAGATGCCGCCTTGTCCAAGTCACCTTTGAAGCCAGCAACAAGACAGACCATGACGACAGCTCCGCCGAGTTGTCCGAGGCCTTGCATAGAGAAGACAGCTGCCATCATCGTACCGCGCCATTTGGTTGTGGCGAACTCCGAGGTGATGATACTCGAAAGGGGGTAATCTCCACCAATACCTGCGATATATTAGCACATTGCTATGTATAAAACCATCGAAATACTGGCCAATTCCCATCAAAACCCTCCAGAAGATGATCAATCCAACGACTGAGGTGCCAGGTCCAGGTCCGGTGAGGGCCTGGGCTAGTGTGGCCACGATGATAAGGATGAGTTCAAGCCCGTACATTTTCTTGCGGCCTACAATATCTGCCAGGGCACCGAAACCCTATTTAAATGTTAGGAGTTTGTTTTTAAATAAGTTTCGTGTCAATTAGTCGTGCCAAAGGCGCGTATGCCTGCACTGACTGGTTGACCATAGTGAATGGCTCAATCATCGGAAAACAAAGCGCAGCAACGTACAAATTGGCCAATGACTGTTCCAGCAGATGTTGAAAGCTTGATAGCAGTGTCTTGAGGAGTGGTAAGGGCTCCTTTGTGGTAGACGATGCCCAACAAAATGGTCAGGAGAGAGACGCAGAAGATGTCGTAACTATCCGTGAAGAAACCTGTACCGGCAACCAGGATTGCCCTCACATGATACCAGCTAAAGGGCGCGGAATCTTCAATTGTTAGCATTGTTTCCTGGCGTTTGGTGGTTCATGCATTGCATTTGGACGAAATTTCGCTCCGAAGGAGCAAAAAATCGACCATTTCGCAAGCAACACCATCGGGGCGATCAAAACATACCGATTTCAGCCAGCGCTAAACGCCTCCTCTCATTTGGATCGTCAATATGTGCTAGGGTTGGTCAGAACCGTGGGCAAAGTAAGGCTGATGTTGGGTGAAACGACCAGTCAGAGATTCTTGCCCGCCGAATCCGACAAGGCAGAATTCCACGACCGTTTTACATCCAAGAATCAGCTGTAGTCATCTGGACTCACCGAAATCATTATTGAAATTGTGGAAAGCACTGTTGCCTCCGGCAGTTTTGTTGTTAGTGGCAACCATGGCGAAGCTTTGCCGAGGCGGCAGCTAAAATGACAAGACAATTACACAAGGCTTGACTGCTGTAGAAAGAGAAGAAATTGGCACAGGAGATGAATTCAGGTCTATATACAATGCCAGGCTCATGCCAGAAGTTTTGAAAACGCCTCGTTATTGCAATGGAAGCCAATCAGACAGTGTGGAAGAAGCACGTAGGGACTAATCGAGATGCTCGCGCGCGGACAGTCCGTGGTGTGAGGACGCCATTTGCAATGACAGACAATTTTGGACGCCCAGACCGCCACAATTGCTTGTAATTCGCTTGTTTGCGCGGCGGTCTTCCTGTCGCGTTACCCTGGACCGTCGAGGTGTGGATGGTGTGGTAATGATGGCTTTTCCCCATGTTCTTCAGTCTCCGCCAATCAAAGACCCCACGTGTAGCACTAGATGGCGCCTAGATCAAGCCCGGAGCACCTCCACTCAACATTGTATCTGCTCATATCGCACCGTTCGACGCTTTTGTAACCTGATGATAAGCTTGCTAATGCTTGCGTCCGCCACCATGACTATCTGGCGTCCTGATTGAGTGTTAGACGGATATAACGCACGGGTGACATGCCGAGACTTGCGATTTTTTCTTCACTGTGCTAATTCAGACAGAGTCGAGAGTCTCGCGATGATGCAGATTGCTTAGGTACGTTGAGTAGTGATGGACCCACGAAGATGTTATCAGTTTCGCGAAGAAAAAGGAGTCTATATGCCCCGGTGCTGGTGCATGTGCACCTCTTCTGTTTGTTCTTGATAAGTCTTGTTAGAGGGGATGTTGTTTACCACAGCACCGGTGCCACTGAAAGCGTATACCACCGAACCCAGGGCCCGATCCCCCTAAGAGAGAAGGGCCTGAACATCGACGGCAGCATGGGCCACGGTGCATACAACTACAGGCCCAGCTGGCGCGAGCAACCGGGCCAGGCCTATCAGCGCTCAATACCCTGCAAAGTCCCATTACTTCTCGTGAGGTCGCGTGAGCTTTGTCCTAAAATTCATTCGCTCGGAGGATACATGTTTGGTACCAATGAATCAATTTCCGGGACGACCAAATGCGGACGTTGCACAAACAATGCGCGCATTGAAGCAACTCCAACTGGAATGATACTTGAGGCTATCTCCACCTCCTTGACTCCAACAGCCGTTACCTAAGCTTTAGAATCAGTGATACTCGCACTCTACAGCCTAGGCTCAACATAGCCACGAACCAATGCTAACTTTCTTTAAATATGTAGTGTGGGATCCTCGCATACAAGTCCAGGTCACTCACCCATCCACCCGGTTAGAGCGCCTGGTAGTGAAGTGGGTCCATCTCCTAGATCCAAATATCCGATTTACTCCGCGCTACTTCCGAATTGATCGCGGTCCTTTACTTCATGCACTGTTGACAACCTTCAGCTGAACGAAAACCCATCGACTGCCTCTTGAGAATCGTGATGTATCCAACAGACACAAATCTTTCGCTCCATATAGCAGCCTACGTAAACGACATCCTTCGTCTTACAAAGAGGCGTTCGGCATCAAACACTTCCAGCCAGTCATATCCCGCAGTGTATGCACGTTCAGTCCTTTACCCACGCCTCAAGATCTTCAGATCTACGATACGATTTCCCGCAAAACACTTCCAGCGATCATATTGAAGGTGTCATATTTCATAATACAAGCCACTATAGGATAGTGCACTTATGACCAAGATCGCTCGGAACTACGTTTGATCTAGCTAGAAGCATGCTTCGACATTGCTTTTCACATACGCCAAGTTTATAGACAACGTCTCCAGACCTCAAAGTTAACCGCCAGGATCGTGTCCGGCAACGGACCAAGAGCGTTGTCCGGGTCTGCGGCGCGCTTCAGTGTATCACCAGAGTTTAAGCTCTGCAACTCCTGGTCGATGTTCAGTTCCTCCTCCGCTTCGCTTCCTTCCTCATCTGCATCCTCCGAGCTTCCATCATCTTCGCTTTCGTCGTCACTGCTACTATCAAGACTGAAACGACGGTTGATCTGTACCTGAGATCAGCAAATTGCAGTAAACTTTCTGCTGATTGCTTACTTCTTGGGCCTTTTGCTCCCTTTCCTGGTCTCTTTGCGCCCGCTTCTCCTATGCAGTTCTGTCAGAGATAATATTATATGCATCCCAACGGCGTTCCTTACCAAGTCGTCTATAAAAGCCTTGAAAGATCTGCCTGATCCATCCGAGCATGCCATGGATTCCTGTAGCAGCTCGTCCCACTCTTCGGTGGTCGTCGGGTCATCTGTCATATTTTCTCCACGCGATGGTTATAATGGTGAAGTTGTTGGATCCCGCGGTAGTAAGGTTGCTGTATAAATTGAATATAACAGTACCCTACGCTGCATTATTCTTACGTGATAGTATCGTCGTAAAAGTCATTGTCGTCGCCAGCCACTAGCACAAATGGTCGAAGAATGTCGACCGTGTGATAGACATGATCGTCGGGAATAATCGAGTCGTGGCGACATAGCGGGCAAAGTCTTGCCCAGGCCTGGGGGATCGCCAATCAACAACGATCTAGTGAGGCTGTCTCGGGCTCGTTCGATCAGACCGAGTGCTCTTGTTTGGTGAGGTTTCGCGTCTATGGTCAGGTAGGGGCACGGTTGAGGAAGGCCCGGTGGGAGTGGTGCATGCAACTCAGACTGTGTGAGACGTTAGTGGGAACCTTGACAACATTTAACACTGTGCAAAACTCACTATGCTTTCGTTAAGATTGTTAACCCATTTCAATGCTGTATCATAATCGCTTTCGACCTCCATCTCGTCTTCGGTATCGTTCTCTCCATCAGAGCAAAACAGTGTGTCGTTTTCGGTTGAGTCGCATGGTTGCTCACTTGCATCTGCGGCCTCACTAGACATGATGAATCCTCGCCCAGGGACTGGATTCGGTTGAAAGAGCTCTGAAAGCTCTGTGTTTACGCCACGGTCCAGCCGAATTCGGTCGATCAAGTCACGGAGTTCATTCATTGTTGTGTTTGGTGCCATTTCAACTGTTAGAGGAGTTGTGGTCTTGGATGAGGAATGCACAGGAAAGAAGAAGTTGAGGCAAGATATATGTGTGGCTGATCCTGACATCACATGGCGGCCTACTCTCACCTGGAAGGGTGTTTTCTCACCGCCACCCCATATGACCGCTTGCTCTCACCTAGAAGTGCGCTCTCTCACCGCCACATTACGTATCCCGCTCTATCGATAAGGCGCAATCACAAACTTCCTCAGGACAAATAGAATACAACTTCAAACACTAAATAACACGCCGACGCTTCGGAAGGTATCTCAAATTCATTACCACCTCTCACCAGCTATAGATAGAATAAGAGGGATCATATCGCCTTCTTCATCTCTTAATGAGCGACATCCAAACACTTTACCAACTTCGAAAGTTTTTGATTGGCTTCAAAGAGATGCCTACAGCCTACAAGGTTAAATAGATGTTACTGGCATGCGTAGTATATGTCTTTGTAGTCTCCAGAGTAGTTTTCTAGTAGCCTCTTACTTATCCATAACAGGCTCCTTTATGCGGAACTGCTCCTCTCTGTCATCTCCCTATTCTGCTGCTACCGAACTACCACAACATTGAATACAGGGGGCTGAAGCCTACAATGTTCCATAGGGCTCACTAACATGTATAGCATAAATGTTTGTAGTCTCTAGAGTAGTTTCTTGGTAGCCTTCTACTATTGCACAGCAGACTCCTTTATGCGAGATTGCTCATCTCCGTCATCTCCTTCTTCTTCTACCGCTGTTGAATTACTACAACACTGAAAACAGGTGGATGAAGTCTACAAGGCTATATGGGTTTCATTAACATTTGTATCATATGTAATTGTAGTCTGTGATGTGGTTTTCGCTATAATCGATACATTTTTCATTTCTCTCAGGAAGTTATCTTGGTCCAAGCTTCAGCGTGATCCCTCAGGAACTGCCGTACCTCGTCCTTGTCGAGACACGTTTCAACCAGCGCCAATTCCGCGTTCTCGTTGGTCGTGCTTGGGTCTTCATCTAGGAGCGATGCAACGATCGGCCACTCCGGTAGCCACACCTTCTCATCCTTCGTGTGTGCCCATCCATAGATTCCATCTTTCTGCTTGTATTCATATGGTTTCAGAGCTTCAGATTTATACTTAAAGTCCTCCTTGTCGTGGGCTTGGGACATGTCTACTCGCCACTTGACCGATGGATGCATCCATTCATTGGTCTTGCCGAGATCACGCAGGGGAATGTGAGTTTCTGTCGATCTGTCGTCGCATGCGCCGGGTGTACGCGTTTGTGCACCCGAGATGACCTGGTACATCAGGCTGTAGCTGTCCTGGGTGCGGAACAAGGTCCAGTGCTCTGGCTTGTAGGGTGGGACTACGCTGGGGCTGAAGCAGTATGTCCGCACCATCTTTTCTTTGGGTGCAGTTTCCCCAGACGAAAAGAATGAGCCCACCCACTTCTTGGTCGCGCTCAGGTCCTTGGTGATGGTGGCGACTGTCTTGCCTACCATGCCAGTACTTGGTGCTTCCTTTTTGCGTAAAGATTGCTCGGCATCATCTTCAATCATGCGTTGCAAGTAATTGGACAGTGTGGTGTTTGTGTACTGGTCAAAAGCGAGGTATGGTCGACATTGCTCGACCATCCATGCGAAAGTGATGTTTGCCAAGCCTATTACACAAAGAGTCAGAATCATGTAGGTTTATTGCGAGAGATGGAGATCGAACGAGATTGTCCACTGCTCAGGGCGCGATAAAACTTACCTTCGAAATCCGTTTTCGCATCATCTGTGCCTCCACCAACGTTGATATGGACGCCTGTACAGTATGTCAGCTCGTTTCATCAAACACTGAGTTGCTTGCTTACCTGTAAACCAGACCTGTACCAGATCTGGCTCGTGGTCCGCCTTTTGCTGCTCAAGCTCTTCGTCGATTTGTCTGCGGTGCTCAGTAAGTTCCGGCCAATCCACCTCATCCTTTTCTAGTAGCTTGTTCTCGGCTTTAATGGTTTCTTCGTTCGGAATGTAGTACAGCGTTGGTAGAAAAGGCTGTCGACGGTCATCTATCGCCAAAGCATGAAAGGCATGCTTAATATCTGAGCGCGGTCAGTAAAAACATCAGGGCGAAGGTTTCTGAGATGGACAGCTCACATGGATTCCATTTGACATTGAGCCATTCGAAGACCTGCCGACTCGATGCATGGCTGAGAAGATAGGTGTCTGCGAGCCCAAGGCTGCCAACAGTATCGAAAACACCGACTAGCTCAATCGATCGTGAATTCTCATACTCCATGTCGCCCCACGTGCCCATGTCGTACCATGGAATCTTGACGTTGCATGTCTCTTTCTGGCTCTCAGGAACCAAAGGAGCCTTGCCATTTTTCCACTCGAAGTACTCTTTGGTCTTTCGGAAGTTGTATTTGCTCGTGTTTTTCTGGTAAGCGGCAAACAAAGATGCAAAAGTCTGCATGTGCTCCGGTTTCATGACACCAAGGTCGGTGATCATGCCAGCAATGGCTCGAGCTGTGAAAGCGCCGCGTGAGAAACCAAAGCAATAGATCTTGTCGCCCGGCGAGTAGTTGTTGACCACAAAATTGTAGGCTTCGAGGACGTTGACGACCAGGCCATCGCCAGTGGCTCCTTGGCGGTTAGACTCGAATTTTGACAAGCTGCCGGATCCCACGCCAGAGTCATAGTAAACTACTTGCTGCCAGACTTTGCCTTCCTCATCCCGGCCGGCTTTTGCAATAGTCCTGGCAATGCGTGTAATGTTTGATGGCAGATTGTGCTTCCCGCTTACAGAGGATTGCCAAGTACCATCGCAACACAAAACGATCCTTTTGGGGGCTGCTTCAACCACTTCTGCCATTGCCGCTGTCGATATCGGAGTTGTAGAGGTTTGTGTTATGAGGAACAAAAAAAAACTACTTGGATACTCAAGAAGACAGGCCAGCAGCTATCTTAAGTATCGTTTGATCAATAGTGCACAGTGCACTGTTAAGGCCGACCTGGGCTCCATCTTGGTCCAGATCCAGGCTACGCACAACCCCATTTACAATATGCATGGAACGGCCCATTTCAGTCATGCTTGCTGTGCATGTTACGAAGGAAGTTTGCAGACGGAGTGCATTCAGCCTCGAATCGCTTGATGGTAGCGCGTTCATGCAAAGCCGTCATCCTGCGTGGCGCCACACTAGTGCTAGTAGGAGTCGGGTGCGCCCGCGATTTCCCATTACGAAGGAGCTCGTTTTTAATGAGTGGGAGCTCTACAGAATTACGCCGCTGAAGACGACAGATAACGATACACAAGAACGACAATGATTTCGTAAGGTCCTGCAGGGTTCAGCTCACTATATCATAACTGCTTCTTTCAATTTCAAATGGGTCTGTATGTTTATTGTGTTATTGTATTCTAAGCAGGTAGTAGGGCTCCTCAGGGTTCCGCTTATCTAAAACGAGCTGCTTCGTAGAGATGGTACCTGTGCATGTAGTCTTGCGTATCATCAATTCTAGACGCTCGTGAACGGTATATAGCTTCATCAATATGTTTTACGCCCCACATTTTATCTATCTCAGTGTCAGTTCTGCTCCTTTAGTAATGCAGCGCATTCTAATTCGAGTGAACATTCGTTTTGTCTTTTTAAAGCGCTTAACTTTACACGATGCGGTGAACGCGTCGGATCGATTGAGTCGAGAATCCAACTAATTATTGTCTAGACTTCGACATAGTTTTAACGTTCCTAGCACTAGGGCTAGTTAGGACTAGATTCGCTGCAAGCTTATGGTCATAGCCTACAACAACAATGTACATCTATAACAGATACGTTATGCCATGACTATAGAACTTCTAGTGCATGGAGCCTAAGTTATTTCCGGTAAAACCTAAAGACGTCGGGAACATAATAGATGCTAGGACAGGCTACGCTAAGGAACATAGTTCAACATACTTACCTCGCTTAACCATGGCTCTTGTACATAAACCTTACCTAGCTCCGCACGAGCTTCAGCTGAGCGCTTTCAGCTGAGGGTTCATCAGCTGAGAATCTGTGCTTCAACATATCCGAAAGAAGCATTGTCACAACTGATGACAGGAGAACACAAAAGCTCACTATTTGTGTTGTTCCAATTCCCTTTAGATTATATTGGATCGTCTTACACTGACAGTTCGGCTCGAGTTGATTACAAAGGAAAATCGTCTCGCTTTGGACACTGACATTTGATGCAGTTTTCAAAACGTCGATGGCGGCGGATTCGCCCCAATGTTTCGTGCTACGCGATGGTGAAGTTATGCATAGTTGAAATTCTCCTGTGTGCACCGCGCAACCTACAATCGTATGATTAGACAAATAGCGAATAAAATGTGTTCTTTATGTCAAGTCTGCTCTCGACATACATCCAGCTAGGCTTTATATTGAAAACGTAAATTTTTTGTAATATGCTAACATGGCTTGAGGACTACATGTATGCTGTGTTGAGTATCGAAAATGTCTTGAAGTACCTCAAGCGCTTCCAGGGATGTGTACTTCAATATCGAAATATCATGGAGTAAAGTTGAGCGCACTTCTCAGATATCTTAGGGCTTGTGAATCAATATGCTTTGCGCTCAAAGGGGCCTATCTATGATCTAATAGTGAGCTTATTTGGACATTCCTCGAGTGATTGAGCAATACATAGGAAGTATAATTTCCCTCCTACTATAAGAGCTTTCTTCGAAGTAACTGCTAATACTTGGAAGAAAGTCCTTCTAGGTATTGTTTCAATCGAAGGCAAGCGCCAAGTAAGCATATATCAAAACAAGCAGAAAATAAGCCGAAGTCGAGCTGCGTAATATTTTGCCACTATAATAAATGAAACCAATCGGCTTGAACTTTGGCGAGAGAAAGTAGCTCTATGGCTTTCTGAACATCAGTTTCTTTGGAAGAAAAGTATATACAACTCAGGTCTAATAACATATGTACAAGAATATCAGCTCTTCGCTTCTCAGTTACCATCCTTAGGCTTTTTCAAGTATGTAGGCTCCAGAGGTGGGTCGGCATTCTTGACCAGCATTTGAACATACTCATCGAACCATGCACCAGCAGCAGGTGCACCCTCGAGACCGCAACGGCCGTCACTCTCGCCACCAGGCTTGACCCACACAATGCTGTCGACATGAGTATTGTTGGTCTTTGATCCTGGTAGAAGACCAAAGCCGGCTGGCTCGACGTTGCACCATTCTCCCCATTCCGCCCTTGCACCGGGGAGGGCGACACGACCTTGGTCAATAATGAAGTTCGAGGGAAGGCCTTCAGCCTCAAGGAAAGGTGAGAGGGATGTAGCGTAGTGTGACTCATCCCATGAAGGGGACCATTCGGTATAGTTCTCGCGAACCTTCGCTTCGAACGGATTCTAAACCACAGTCAATACATCAACAATTAAGATCTCGAGTGGGTACTATACGTACGTAATTTGATACATTGGTTACGAAACCTCTGATCTTGGCCGCTGGGTTCAATTTCTTTGCAGCATTGACAACCTTGGCAAACACCTGAGCAGTAGGCTTGAGATTATCTGCCCAGCCGAGCCAGCCGCCGTGTGCTGCGTCCATGTATAGAGCAACATTAGGAAGTTGAAGCTTCGCGATGGCGTATGCGATGCCTTCTTCGTAGACAGGGGTCGCGGCTGCGCAGAAAGGAATACCCTGGTTGGTAACAGCGTTACCCAAACTATCAGGCTCAAGAACGATAGCAAAGTCCAGATCCGGGGCGGCAGAGACGATCCTGGCGTACTGGTCGACGAATTCCTTTTTGTAGATGTTCAACCCATCCTTGGCACTAGAAAGCTCTCCAGCAGACTCGCCCGCAGAACAATCCCGATCGGGAAGATTGTAGAGAACGAGGCCAACAATCATACGCTTTCTTCCTTTGCGTTGAGCGCGTGCTTCGTTGATGGCAGTGTTGATGTTGCTCAAACCCGAGCGCGTAGTGACCCAAGTGAAAGTCGATATCTTTTGCGCCACTGTGCGTGTACGGGCAGCGTTGAGAGTGTCATTTTTTGCCGTGAACGCTGCGATTGTTTGGTCCAGTTTCTTTCCATAAGACTGAACGACGTAACGGTCTTTGCCCGGCCAGGGGTTCACAGTTTGGTTGCTTGGTGGGCCTGGTGGTTTAGGGAAAGCAGAAGCGGCACCAGTCAAGGCGGCGGTGGCCAGGACAAATTGAGTGAGTTGCACCATTTTGTCGGCTTGATTCAGAATCTATGAAATCTCTCAAAGTGATGGTGGTCGTGATGGGCAGTGATTTTGATACAACTAGAAGGTACCGCCGCCCTTATAGTCGACAAGCGTGTAGAGTGGCGACCTCAAAAGATGCACACCATCATGTGTTCCATATCCCAAGAACTCTGCCGCCGACTCAATTCATCGAATGCCTCTCATAAAAGCCGGTACCGTCGGCCCGGCAAATGATTTAATCAGGTTGATAGCGCCCCAGTTTGCTAGACGGCGCATTGGAACTCCACGCCGCGGCGGTATCATGAGCTGTCGATTACACTAGCTCATGTCAAGTTGTTTGTAGGCAACTGTAATAGAACGGATGTTCCCACCAGGTATTACTATATTTTCTTGTTCGCTACAGAATCCGATATTAGCCAAGGCCATGGGAGCCCAGTTAGCTTGCGGTGTCTTAATCTAATCGTGCAGTTTACCCGGCGATTGGCCCCCGACTTTGGGAAACGATATCCCCACATCTTGGTCATGTCGGTGTTCCATATGTGTAGGCCGTCATGATTGGGTTCAAATTGTGTGATCTGTAGAGTATATATTGTGAAGGAATTAGCTGCATCCCTTAGCTCATTTCTCGTCGCATGCGGCTATCTCAGCGCAATGTATAGAAGCTTCGACTGTTGTTCTAGCGACTTTGAGAGTGGGTCTACCCTGATGCTGAGTCGACTTTTAGATACATTTATTGACAAATTCAATGAGTTTGCGCAGGTTATTTCTCTTGCGTGAACAGCGCGTCGGATGCTGAGGAAATTGGCTGTTCGGAATCAACATTCCGATATACAAAACGCTACCGCGTACGCGACCTTCTAGCGAAGGCGGACATCCGTCTGCTCATGTGATAACCTGGTTATTAAGATGCCATGTATTGCATAAGGGCCTGACACAATGGGGCTTTGACTATCCATGTCACCTAGGAATTCCCGGCCGCGCCGAAAAAGGTCGTTCGCATACTTTGTGATCCAGACTACAAAAGGAAACTCGGCCAAGATAGTGGGTGCCAATTCTCGGTTACAAGAGGATTTGAATATATGGCCATGGCTTGAATGTAAAATCTTCACAGTACGAAGCAGCTTGTTTTCGATGAGTTAAAACCTAACAGATTGACGACGAACAAGTTGAGCTCATAAAGGCGCCGCAAATACACACCTTTTTGAAATGGAGTACTATTTTAGCGATATAGTTTGAGAAAGCCTACAAGGCTTTCTCAAACTATTAATGTTCTTGTGTATTGTTATCTGTCGTCTTCCGAGCTTCTTCGTAGGTTCAAACCCCAGCCAGTAGTGTTCAGTAGCAATATTCGTTGGGCAAATTCAATGTCCCGTCTAGCATGTGCAGCTAAAAATGGGTTACGTATAATCTAACTACTCCCGTGTTGGTAAGAGTACCTAAGTATTTTACCACATGATAGCAAAGCCTATACAAGCTGAGCAATTGATCAATGACTACCGTGTACCCGAAGTCTTTCAGGGATCTCGCTTTCATTGTCGACTAGCATATAGCTAGGTAGCATAAAGATATTCGAGCAAAGTTCTAAGCGTAACGACTGTGCAAACTTCTTGTTATTTTATCCAGAATTTCAATCAATCAAGCGCTGTAATTGTCTCGTTAGCCCAAAGACAAGCGAGATCAGATGCAATTAAAACAGATAGCGCTCTGATTCAATACGAGGCCCAAAATTTGTATCAAGAAAGATGGCATTTTCCAGCTGGATATGGCTGACAGCACTACCTGAAACCATAAATAAGATGGCTAAATTTGTAAAACGCTATTTATGGTGTCTCGCCCCATGTAAACGAGGGTGCTTTTGAATAATTGTTGTGAGGGACTGGCAGCAGTTTCTCCAGCTCGTTAGTTCTTCGAATTCAGCTACTGATCAAAACAAATTTCAATTGCGAGATGCCACAACAGTTTAGGCACTTGGTGGTGGTCCATCAAGAATTGAGCCACAAAATATGCCTGATTTGGCAAAGTCTTCAAGGCGTCATTCTTGCCTTTGATAATCCTGAAGGCATAATATGGTCAGTGTTCGCTTACACAATTTGGGTGTTCAAATGACATGATGGGCACCACGCATTGAGACTTGGTCAATGTTCTTGATATGTACTTGTATGAATAAAAAAATCGTATCTACAAAAACCGTCCGTTGTAAACCTAAGCACGGCTCGCAAATGTGGCAAGCCTAGACCTCGACTCCCATCCCCACGAACTAACCTCACGCTTGCCCATGGCCTTCACGCTCTCAGCATAATCACTGGTTCCTTTATTGGGTTCCCTATCTTTTCCCTTACAAGTGGCACCTTTGTTGAACTTGCCCAGCTTTCCATCGACACCTGAGAATTTCTGCTTCTCCTTTGTGGTTGCTATCATATTCACTGCAGCGTCTTCCGTCCAGCCATTGATGAAATCGCCATGACTACACCATGCTGGGCCACATGCTAACTTGACTGGTGCTTCGCCATTCCAGCCCTGTGGAAGTGCTTTACGCAAATCGTATCGAATGGAAAATCGCAATTGAGGCATAGATTTCATGCCCGCGGGACAGGCACCGCCGCGCTTATTCTTGTATGCCGTTTTGAGTGTATTGGGATCCACGCACTGAGGGAAATAAAGAAGCTGTTGGAGATGTGCGGTACACGTCTTGCTGGGGAAGCCGTTCTTGTCTAACTCAGACGCAGGGCCATTCTCGCAAAACCATTCACTTTGTGCACCTGCAATCATCCCTGCTTGTGTTGTTGCGGATGCATCACCGGCGACCATTTTCAAGTTCTGAGGGATTGCAATTTCGGCAGGTGTTTCACCTAGGTTGTAATAGGCGCTGAACCTGGATACGGGAACTGGTTTGTATGTCTTTCCAGCGTCGGCCGTGTAGAGCACGGTAGGAACCCAGTAGACACTCAAGTCGTTTGGATTTTCAGCGTTGGTGCAGCCAGTCTGTAGATCAGCGCTGGTATTGGTGGCTGCGGTGACTGCATCCGAGCCATAGAAGGAATGTAAATGAGATTTCCCGTGTTGGCCAGGGAAGACAATGGGGTCAATATTTTTTTGCATAAATGGGGAGGCAACATTGACTTGGGTGTATGCGCTGGCAAGGCCAGCGAAGAGAACGAAAGTGTACATGGTAGCTAATGCAACTGACTGACAACCAGTGTCAAAACGAATGGAACGAACGAATGTTCAGAAAAGAAGCGAATGCGTTACAAAGAATAGATGGTCCACGGCGTGCGGATGGTTGCTGTTGAGGACCCTCAGACGATATATATCTCTTTCACTCATGCATCAGCGCCTTGAGATTCCATCATCCCATCGGTTTCATATTTCTCCTCCTAAGCTGTAGTAGGCTTCATTGCCGCGAGTTCTAGAAACGCAGTGGGGATTCTCGCTGAGGCATGAACGCCAATACCCCATGTGGAAAGTAACGGGCCGCGAAACAACCACCGTGATTGGCCGCCGTTACGTGTCGAAACGTTTAGTTCCCGCGTTGACAGTTTCGAAACAGAGCCTCAATCCTTGTTTAGCTCTTCGAAACCACCGAATTCGCTTGGCAATACCCGAACGCCTGCATTAGCGGTATGTCACTCGTAAAACAGTTGTGCAGTCACAGTCGTTAGGTACTACGGTATAAAACACGTATGATATTCAATAGAACGATGTGTTTCTACTAAAACGTAGGTAATTATCTATACAAAGCGTCTTGATGCACATCTATGAACAAATTCCATCTCAATAATTCGCAAACCCTACAATAGCCAGCTTCAATTCAACAGAAGGAATCCAAGTTTACGAGGAGTTACTGTTATCGGCACAGGAGAAGGCGGAGCCAATAGTGCCGTTGCTGTATGCATCGATGATTTGAGCAATGACACCATAAGTACCACCAATGGTAAAGAAAACCGACAACAAGATCAGGCAAACATGGAGGAAATACATGATCTTTTGCAAGATGTTGCCCTTGTAATAGTTGGCATGGTCGTGGATCCAGAGCCAGCCTGGAAGACCCAATGCCAGTGGGGCGAAGGCAAGGCTGCCAGCGAGAGCAAGAAGGTAGTTGAAGATGGGTACACCAGATGCGATGAGGAAGCTGACAACAGAGATAGCAGCAACAGTTCCGAACCATGTGCCCCAATGGACGAATGTGTTGGCTTGGAAATGCTTGGAGTTCCTGAGGAGTCGCACGAACACGTACTTGGCGCTGACATGGACATACAAGGCGCCACTCACGCAGAGACCAATGATGCCAACTCCGTAAGAAATCTTCTTGATCGTGGGTCCAGCGCTTCCAAGCGAGGGTGATGCAACCCACTTTCCGCAGTATTTGTAAACCACAATACTGAAGGAGAGGTAAGCAGCCGTGACGATACCCATGCACCAGTTAACTGATTTGCTGAAGTCCCTGGGGTTCTTCATCTCAGACATCACAGGCAAGAATGCGGATGTTCCAGCACCAGAGCAGAAAATCGCAGCGGCGGCCGTGATTCCAGCAGCAAAAGTTGGATGGCCGAAGACGTGGTAACCGAAGTCAAAGTCTCCTGTCTGAGGAGCGGCGGCTGGGCGATCACGAGTAGTAACGCCAACGCTGCGGAATGTAAGCTATTGTTATCGCAACCTTTGAGAAGGTGAAACTTACACAACGATGAAGACAGCAACGAAGACTGAAACAAATCCAGCCCATGTAACCCAGGCAAACTTCTCGAACTTGCGAACACTTGCGCAGAGAGCGATCATGATAGCAGCAATGATCGAGAAGTAGTTTGTGCAGAGAGCGTGGTTGGACAGAGCGTTGAGTGCTGTAGAGACTCCAACCATTCCCGAGGCAGCAACGATGATGAATGCAACCAAAAACAGGAGGCCTGTGATCTCTTTCACGATCTTTCCGCCTACGCGTTCTCCCATATCCGCGATACTGTGGCAGCCGGGATGATTCATTCGAAATTGGCCTTGGATGAGTGCGCACCAAGTGTTCAGGCCTTGCCAGCCAAGCACATTGATAGCTCCGGGAAATGCACCAAGCACGTACATCGCAGACGGGATTGTGAGGACTCCCGTAGCGAAAATGACTGATGATGAGATGAGTATGTGATTTCTCCAATAGGTTGTGGTGCTTACCCTTCAGAAGAATAACTGTGGTTTGGATCCAGCCAACAGTACGGAAATCTTCAATGCCCTCTCCGCGCTTGAAGACTTCGCCATCATCACTCTGACCCTTCTCGAGGTTGATACTCTCGACGGGGCTCACAGCAGGAGCGATAGTGTCTTGATGTTTCTCCGACATGGTGCCGATGGAGGTATTGTAAAATGCCGACTTGTAGTGAAGAACAAAGCCTGTTTGACTTGCAAGATCGACGAGCGTCGTATGCTATATACTTGTTCGTAGATGTGACGCTTATCACCCCGCAAGGTCGACACATGGGCTCTGAATGGGCTCCGATCTCTAATCTGGGGTGCAGGGGTGAAGACCCAGAAGCCCCACTTTATTGGAGGTTAGCACTAAAGACCAGATAGAAGACGGAGCCTGTTAGCTTACCCCAACCAGTTCCGGTCCTGTGGAGGAACTTACTCCAATCACTTCTAGATCATTTCTAGGTCACGCTGCCCAATTGTCTTGTTCGAAATAATGTGCTATTCGCTGTTCACAATCTAGTTGAATGACCTTATCAGATAAAGGGTACAGCCACTCAAACATAAACGAGTCAGCCACCATTATCCCTCATTGCTATCAAAGAATTGAGATACGCATCAGCTTTTGGAGTCATAGGAAGAATTGCCTAATGTGGCAGTGGTTGAGCAAACCATCTAGGCGCAGATACGATCAGACAGCAAATATGGTGTCAATACTACAATGATGGGCGAGAAGTCTTGAGTTGATTACAAATGCTCAGCTTGATTTTGATGTATCATATTGGAACCTGATGTTTGCAATAAAACTGTGCCTTATTCTCGGTAAATATTCCGAAAAAACCCATCTGGTATTGTTCTCAAAGAACGTACTTGTTTACATTCAAAAAGTCTTAGTACAAAGATAGTTGTGGAATATATGTATTTATTTGAATTTTTTCATACGGCCTCCCTTCATGATTTCAACATCAGCCCAGGCTCCGCTGGCATCATTGCGCCTGGGGCAGGAGCATTCTTCTTCTTGAACTCGTCTGAAACCTGCTCCATGGTTACAAATTCTACTCCTTCATGCTTGAGGAAGTATTCGATCAATCTGATGAACAATTAGTGACATTTTGTTAATCACGTGGTTTCTGAAGCATACCTTTCATGCATCAACAAAAGATGAGGACGTCCGGAAACGTCAGGATGTATCGTAAGGGGCTAAAGGAGATATCAGCTAGTTGAAAACATCATCTTGAAATTTCTACTCACGAGAACGAACTCGTCGTACTCCCTGTAGAAGTAATCGAAATGATCTCGCCACAAATCTTCCGTATCACGTGCATTCACGAAACCATGGCTGTTTGGCGAGGCTTTGATGAACATATGGGGTGGTAAATCCTATTAGATCAGCACAACGCCTATAACGGAAATTGTCAGTCGCGCTTACATCGAGATACCAGTTGGCTGGTATTTCGACCAGGCCAGTATCGACACCTTTGACATGGGGCTTCATCCAGGTCTCAGGCTTTTGGCTATAATCAATCTTCGTCCATGAATCGCCGACGGGCAGATAATAACATTGGCAGTCGTGATGGCTCATGCTGTGGTCATACTCGATGCCATATGATAGAAGTAATTCAGCGCCTTCTTTGCTCGTTTCCCACCTAAATTGGCGCTTCAGTAAAATGAATCAGAATGAGAAAGAAACGTTTTACCATGGCGCAACACTACCTCGGGGAGGCTTGCCACAAAATTCAGTCAATTGACGGTAAGTTTTGTCAAGAACCTCTCTTTGCTGATCGATAGTCATATCAACAGGGTTTTCGTGGCTATAACCATGAAGGCCAATCTCGTGCCCAGCATCGCGCACGGCTGCCATATCCTCAGGAAAGGTGTCTAGTGAATGGCCTGCCGTTGTGAGTTTTGCCCATGTGACCAAAATAATCGAACAATTTACCTGGAACAAACCATGTTGTGCGGATATTGTACTTCTTGAAGAGTTTCAGAAGTCTTTGCGTGCCGACAGTGCCGGCAAAAAGTCCACGACTGATGTCGTTGGTGCTGTCTTCACCACCATAAGAACCAAGCCATCCGCAAACAGCATCAACGTCAACACCATATGAGATGAGCACGCGCTTCTTGCCCATTGCTGCTGATGTAGAAGTGGTTTTGTTAAGAATGAAGATAAATTGCAAGTTTGAGAACGATCAAAAACGAGTAGAAATTCAGGTTCGTAGACTTATGTTTGTCTGGTAATAAAGAGTTCCTTCGAGAGTGCGGAGAAACTAGAGCCCCGCGCCTTAGGCACGACTAGTATAGCACTTAGGATCAGCTCACAGTCCAGAGTGGGTAATTCGAAATACCCCGCGTCCGCAAATGTACGTTATCGTCAGACTCCAAGTTACTCCAATTGCCCAATACGCGCTAGCGGGCTTGGAGCCGTCTGGCTAGCACATGTATCCAGATTCCGGAGCCGGATAGCAGGAACGTCCTATCTTTCGTATAAACTGCGACTACGGCCCTAAGCCAGATTGGCTATTCGAGTATCGGTTACGGCTTGAAAATGCGTGCAGCACAGATCATTCAAGTGAGAGAATGGCCAGAAGTTTCACGTCCTTAGTTAACCATATCGCAGTTCAACGATACATACAAGCTCAGCGATGTACAGGACCCTGAATGTGGACCTGACAGCCTTCTTGTTCAAGTCTTTGCGGCAGGATTTTGCCATTCAGATGTTCAAGTATGGCAAGGGCAATTTCCTGCTGGTCTCCCTTTGATCCCTTCACATGAACCTGCTGGCAAGATTGTCAAAGTAGGCGCCAATGTTAAGGGAGACTGGCAGGTTGGCGATCGTGTGGGCGTTCTAAACTTCCAGAATGCTTGCGGTGAATGTAGCGGTTGCCTCCAACACCAGAAGAGATCAGTCAGGCCAGACCCCCGCTTCTGTGGAAGAAGGAAAATGGCAGGATTCAAACATAACGGCGCATTTGCAGAGTATATGCTCGCTGATCCGGAAACAACAATCAAATTGCCTGCGCAGATATCATATGAGCAGGGTGCCCCGTTGATGTGCGCTGGAGTAAGTCAAAATAAATTGTGAAAATCTAAATATGTCTTAAGTTGACATTTTGAACAGGCAACTGCTTGGGGAGCCCTGAAGAAACTGAGCGATATAAAGCCCGGAGAAGCTGTGGGAATTGTAGGCATTGGTGGTGTAGGCCACTTAGGAGTTCAATTTGCGAAAGCCATGGGGTATAGAACAGTTGCTATCGACAATCGCGCTGAAGGTCGTGAGCTTGCGCTCGAAACAGACGCCAGAGTGAGGCCGGATCTGGTAGTTGATTCCTCAAAACCAGATGCTGATGAGCAGATTCTAAACTTCACATCTGGGGAAGGTCTTGCAGGCATCGTTGTATGCACTGATTCGCTTGCGGCCAATCAATGGAGCCTTCGGCAACTTGGTAACAAAGGCATAATCGTGCCACTGGGTTTGCCAAAGCAAGGTTGGCAATTTGATGCAGAAGCCCTGGTTTTCCGAGAGCTTACCATTAAGGGAAGCTATGTCGCAAGTGCAGATGAGGTTGAAGAAATGCTCAAAGTGGTGGCAGAGAATGATGTCTCGTCGCATCTCACCGTTCTCGACTTCGCTGAGATACCAAATCTGATCGACCGATATTTGGAGGGAAACACAAAAGGAAGGCTAGTAGTTAGAATCGCACGTGAATGACCTTGAGCTACAGCAATTAAACAATACGATCAAAGGGTCTTCCCACAGCCGGTTTTGCTAACGAAACCGCGCCTCGTAGCCGAGGATGGGGTAAAGTTGGAGTCAGGGCTTAGTCTAGATTTAGCGTTGGAGTGATTGGGGGTGGACCCACTCGGTCTGAACATGGTACGATCATCTATCCTAGAAGCTGCCGTATTGGCAAACAGTAATAGATACTACGTTTCTAAAGATGGAGCTTAATATAAGGGGAGCCCAAACCGCTTCAACACTGAGCTTATCGTCCAAAGTCATCTCCTAATCTTTTAAGCCATGTCGGTCATCTTTAATCCTTCTGCTGGGTATGTATGCCCCAGCTGATTGAAGCATATGAATGAAACTAATGCCTCTGAAAGTGAGATTACCGTGCCGCAAGGGGAGCCAGAGCATCTACTTGCTTCAATTGGCATAACCCAGGGTATCACAGCTAGAGAATCAGAGGATTATCGCCAACTACTAGCTGGTGTTCATGACGTTGCAGACCACATACTGAGCCTCCCAAATTATGTGCCGCACGTCAGCGCTGAAAGATACCCGCGCGAAGATCTTCACCTTCCCACCGAGAAAGAACAAGAGTACGGACATGCCTGGGCACACAAGTTCCTCATTCGAGGAAACCCAACGGGCCGATTATTGCGAGGCAAGAACGTATGTTTGAAAGATAACATCGCGGTTGCTGGCGTGCCACAATTCTTTGGATCTGACGCAATTCCACCTTGGACTCCCAATATGGATGCCACCGTCGTTCGACGCGCCCTAGAATCTGGGGCTGATATAGTCGGAACAACCGTCTGCGAAAACTTTTGTAACGCAACATCCTCATTCACAAGTGCTCAAGGTGTTATGCATAACCCATATGCGAGAGGCTACTCATCTGGTGGTAGCACATCAGGAGCCTCAGCTCTGGTTGGCGGTGGTGTTGTCGATATCGCGATTGGAGCGGATCAGGGTGGTAGCATCCGGGTGCCGTCATCGTTCTGTGGATGTGAGTTTTACTAGCACTTTTTTGGTTTCATGACTGACATGTAGTTGAAGGTGTCGGATTTAAGCCAACCCATGGCCTTGTGCCATACACGGGATTATCTAGTGGTGATGCCGTCATCGATCATGCTGGGCCAATTGCTAGGACTGTCAAGGAGGTTGCATCATGTCTTGATGCAATCTGCGGGAGAGACGACTTTGACGATAGAACTCTTGGTGCTCCGTTCCCCGGTTCAACAAATTTCTCGAGCCTTCTTGGGCGCTCAATTCGTGGTATGAAGATCGGCGTTCTGACGGAAGGCTTTGAGCACGACTTGGTCACCCCGGGAGTCAAGCAAACTGTATTGAAAGCTGTGCAGTCATTCGAAGCATTAGGCGCTGTCGTGCAAACAGTCTCTTTGCCACTACATCTAGAGGGACCGGCCGTTTGGACAATACAGCAACGAATTGCTGGAACCTTGGGTCTCCTTGGATATGCACACGGCCGCCGAGGCCTTTTCTCCGTTGAATATGAAGCCGCGCGACAACCTTGGACGAACGAATCTTTCCCAAAGTTATTCCCCTCCACTCAAAATGTCATTATCAACGGTTTATCGCTCATGCAAAATTACCCCGGCCTCTATGCAAAAACAATGAATCTGGCACAAGAGATCAAAGACAGCTACGAGAAGCTTTTCGCCGAGTTTGATGTTGTTGTCATGCCCACTACACCATTTGTAGCTCCACCAAATCCAGACTGGCAGCGCGGTGATTCGCCAATAAGTGCTTTCAGACCAAGTATGGGTATCACGATCAATACTGCGATCTTCAACATCACAGGTCATCCAGCCCTCACCCTACCTGTCGGATTTTCACCATCAGAACATGATCCTAGCGTGTTGCTCCCAGTAGGAATGCAACTGGTCGGAGGTTTATGGCAGGAACAGAAAATCTTAGACGCTGCATCTGCTTGGGAAGCTGCTAATGATTGGAAGAAATCTGGACCCGCAGATGAAAAACTACCAACAAAGCTGTGAAGCAGACATGTATAGAACAAATTAGACACTTACAATTAAATCAATAAGAAATACTTACCATTATACAAATAAGACTCATGCACAATTTTACCAATCAGACATAGATACATTTAGATCAATAAGACGGATGAGTATCCGAATGCTGTGCTCGTCACGATTTGCCTGGTGCTAATTGTAATTTGAACAACGAATTTTAATTGATAGTATAACCTCCATCAACTACTAACGCATGTCCTTGGATAAAGGATGCTTGTGATGAACACAAGAATAATACTGCATCTGCTACTTCATCAGGCGTACCCATTCTTTTCATGGGGGCAATCTCGATGGCAGGCTTGAGGGCTTCTACCATCTCTGGAGAAGTCGTAGTCATTGGTGTTTCGATAACGCCAGGACAAACACAATTTACTCTGATACCTTCCTCTGAGTAATCAATTGCATTCGCTCGCGTCATATTGATAATGGCCGCTTTCGACGCACAATAGGCGGCTGTGCGATACGTGAGTAGACGACTTAAACACTTATATCATGTGTACTTACCAGCCCCTGGTCTTGCAACTATACCAAGCTGACTAGCAATATTGACAATTGCACCTTGCTGATTGCGATGCTCAGGTAGACGGGTTTGCTGCAACATATGTCTCAATTGCGCTCGACAACTCAGCCAAGATCCTCTATAATTGATGTTGTTTAAGCGGTCGAAGGCATCTGTCTCCATTTCGACTGCTTTGAGAGTTTTGCTACCTAAGATGCCGGCGCAGTTCACTGCATAGTCGAGTCTTGTAAATCGGCCAAAGACCTCTTTGTGGAATGAATCAACAAATTGCTCATTTGAAATGTCGCCTGGTTTGGCAACGACCTCAATAGATGGATTGACGCTCAAGATAGAGTCGCTTGTCTGGCGTAGCGTGTCTGCATTGATGTCTGTAATAGCAATGCGAGTGCATCCCGAACGAGCAAATGCTCTGGCAACTGCTGCTCCAATGCCTGCTTGGGTGAGCATTCAGAAGCACATGGAGCGTGACGATTCACCCACCTGTTCCTCCAGCGCCAGTGATAAGAGCGACTCCAGGAAGTCTTGCAAAAGATGCCATCTCAAAAAAAAAAGTATGCAATAGCGACAATGAGATGTAGGCTTAGCTCCTACAAGATGTGTATCTTTGATATCTTTGATACTTCATTGCGGCGCATGCCTAGACCGTTACGCCGCTTCGGCGGTAGCACCCATGCCATGTTTGGGACTTGGAGAGTCCGCCTTTCTTGGGTGCGACAATCGGCGCCATTTGGGGATAGGTTCGTTTTCGGCATTATCAGCTCGAATTGGGGTAACCTAAGTTACTCCAACGCCAATAAGAACTAAGAGAACCCTCCACACTCCAAAACTTCCTCCCTTGTCTCCACTCTTCTCACTCCAACAAATGTACCGCTCCAATCGCCCTGTATGAATCGTGCCACTCATACGTGCACGTATTGTTCGCGGAACTTCAAGCGCGCGGAGCATTTGACCCGACATCTTCGAACCCGTCTGTGCTCCGAAAAATTGCCTATCCTGTATGTTTGCTGACCAAATGTGGAGATACGCGAGAGAAGCCCTACTCGTGTCGGTGCGGAGCCACCTTTACACGTCGTGACCTGCTTACCCGCCATTGGCGTCTGTCTCAGCATGCTGGGCGAGGTCCTAGCTCAGAAAGTGAACGACTGACGCAGAACGGAGAGTCTGAAACCTCTGACATACAAGTTCTTACCAACGAGCATCACGTTGCAACCCCTGCAATCACTCCAATTGTCGCGATTGACACACCGCAAGACATTCTTACTCATCACGATGACCACAACTTTCATGAACCTGTCCCAATTTTCGACAGAAATCCAACACGAATCGTGAATACGGGTAAGACAGCCTTGCGTATGGGTTATGACCTGAATTTGATTTGCTAAGACTGTTGTAGATTTTGCTGCAGAGGTTCACGAAGACCCTGCTGACGATTTTCGTGATTTTATCAATTTCATCGACGGTGTCGGTTTGTCGGCTCAGTGGACGCCTGAGTATGACTTCGACTGGAATGGGGTTCATGATACGTATCATGAGTCGAGAAGATCCTCCATAGGACACCACCAACAACGAGCATCGCCAGGTGCCGACGACATAGGCACGCCATTCAGCTCATGGCTGCCGTCAGCCCCTGCGGATAATCAAATCCACTTAAGATCGGAATCTGAGGATGGTAGGGTCAATTCCTTCCACCATTCAAAGTATTAATGATTGGCTGACAAGGTTTGCCAACAGATATCCGTGATGAGAGGACCAGAAATGGGCCATTTCGCGTCACAGAAGAGCATCGACTGTTTCTAGTGAAGCTTCTGAAAGATTTCCAGAGCCTCAATCCCTCATTCGAAATTCCCTCGCGCCATACTTTGACGAGATACATCACCGCTTTTTTTGGAGGATTTCACTCCCATTTCCCTTTCATCCATATGCCGACATACAAGCCAACATGCTCTCCACTCGAGCTTACATTGGCCATGTGTGCGGCTGGTGCTCAATATTGCTTCGAGCGAAGAAGCGCAGAGCGTTTGTTTCGCATGGCAAAATCAATTGTCTTTGAGAGATTACAACAAGAAAAGGCATGCTTCGGGCCCCAGACGTTGTCAGTTGTATCTATGTTGTCGCCACAAGCAGGTTTGGACGCGAGACGGTTGGGCCCATGGTCGCCCCTCGATCTTGCCAAAACACTCCTTATCCTCGTAGGCTTTGCGACATGGGAGCGCAAAGATCTTCTTGAACAGGCTTTCTGTCTTCGAGACCTTCTTGTTCATGTATTGCGTGACATTGGCCTTCGAGAAAAAGATACAAACGATACTACAATTACGTCTCCTTCAGCACGATGGGACCGCTGGATCCAACAAGAATCTACACGACGCACTAAACTTGTCGCATTCACTTACATCAACGTGCACACCGTCGCCTACAATGTCCACCCAAGTCTCTGGACCAGCGAACTTCACTTGCAGTTACCTTGCCGAACAGCAGAATGGCAAGCCTCAAGCGCCAACCAATGGATCGCCCTCACAAGAGATGAACACGACCCACAAATGCCCTTCCAACAAGCCCTATCAATCCTTCTCTCGGGCTCAAGCGGCCCTCATCACTCCGTCCAACCCATCCCAAGCCCAATTGGAAACTACATCCTTCTCCACGCCTTACTCCAACGCATCCACGTCGTTCGCGAGCTCTCCTATCTCACAACCCCACCCGCCTCCGTATCATCCCAAGACCTGCAAACAATCACGTACGTCACTCCTCACTCTTCCCTCCTGTCTCCCCTCGCAGCAATAAACACACTAACACCCCCCAAGCCGCGCCCTCCGCTCCTGGACCTCCCTCTGGCAACAAGCCCCCGAATCCATCCTCGATCCCAACAACGAAAGCGGCCCCATCCCCTTCACATCCAGCGCCCTCCTCGTAATCGCCTACATCCGACTCTCCCTCAACATCGGACCCCACCGGCACCTCTTCTCGCGCGACGCACGCAGCATCGCAGCAGGCCTCTCCAGCGTGCCGGACATCGAGCACAACGACAACTTACTCTCTGCCCTGCTGTACTCGACGCACGCACTCAGTATCCCCGTGCGTCTGGGCATCGACCGCGTAGCCCGCAGCCAGGCGTTTTTCTGGAGCGTGCAGCACGCGGTGTCGAGTTTTGAGTGTGCGGTTTTCCTGGCCAAGTGGCTTTGTTCGTTGCCGAGGAGATTGGAGGAGAAGGATTTGACGAGGTCGGAGCATAGGATTTTGCACTGGGTGCGGTGTATCATTAAAGAGGCGTATGCGGTGATTGATTTCGAGGAGGAGGATGGAGGGGAGGGGGGAGGGGCTGGGGCGGGAGAGGATACGCGGGCGTTGGGGATGGCGGTGTTGAAGATTTGGACGAGGTTTTTTCGCGGGAATACGCAGTGGCAGTTTGTGGTGAATTTGGGACTGAGTTTGGAGTGTTATGTGGAGGGGGTTAAGGCGCGTGCTGAATAGCATGTGTAGTAGTGTGTATTGTATGAATGAGGGAAGGTCTACGCATTTATGCCGCTGATGAGGATAGAGAACAATGCTTTACACATCGAACGCTAATACTTTCGTGAAACTTTGTAGACTTCATCTCATTATAACATCACAATCTCATTCAAAAATGTCTTATTACAACCTCCAGGCAGTTCTCTCAACCAACTCCTCTACCCTTAAACCCCACACCTAAACCCCCCCACTCTACGTACTCACCCTCTCATAAACAAGCCCATCCTCCAAATCACACCGCCCCGCCCTCCACCTATCCAGAAAGTAATTCGCCCTCGGCCTCCACGGCCCCCGATCCTTACACCTAGGCATAACACTCAACCCATTCCTCACATACGTACTCGACAGCGGACTCGCCAACAACTCCCCCCTCTGCTTATCCTCCTCGCTGATGCGCGGCGTAACGCTCGTATACCCGTTCTCCGCCATGTGCTTGATAATCCGAATGAACAAGCGCGCAGAGGTATCCGACCCGAGCGTCCACGAGTGGTTCCAGTAGCCGATGATGTTTCCGAAATTCGGGACGGAGGTGACCATGGCAAAGCGCCAGAGGTATTCGTTGGGGATGTCGACGGGTTTGCCGTCGATGCTGAGGGCCATGCCGCCGAAGAGTTGGAGGCGTAGGCCTGTGGCGGTGATGATGATGTCGGCGGAGAGGGATTGGCCGGAGGTGAGGAGGATGCTGGTGGGGGTGACGGTTTTGATGGTTGAGGTGACGATGTGGGCGCGCCCGGATTTGAAGCATTGGAAGTAGTCGCCGTCGGGGCTGTAGCACATGCGTTGTTCCCAGGGGTTGTAGGTGGGTTTGAGGTGTGGGTCGAGGGCGAAGTCGGAGGGGAGTTGCTTTTGGGCTGAGTTGCGGAGGAATGATTGTGCGCGGGCGGGGAAGTAGAGGCAGAAGTTGTAGAGGAGGATGGGGACTAGGGTGTTGATAAAGCCTGGGGGAGTATGTTAATTTATCGGATTGAGAGATGAAGCAAAGTTGATACTCACGTTTCCATTTGTCGACTAACCATCCTGGCGCCCATCTTTCGAAAAACGACTTGTCTTCAGGCTTTTGTTGTGGTACATTCATGACATAACTCGGGCTTCGCTGAAGTTGTGTCACCTCCTTCACTCCACAATCAACCAATGCAGGCATCAGCGTAATCGCAGTAGCACCGGATCCAATAATGACTACTTTCTTATCCTTGAGGGAGAGATCCTTGGGCCAGAATTGCGGATGAACTACCTGTCCTTCGAAGTTCTCTAGACCCGGAATGACAGCCTGTGCGGGCTTCTCATAGCTGTAATAACCAGTTCCCATAATCAGCCACTTGGTCCAGTAAATCACGCTGCTCGTCTCTCCATCTTGATTCGTGACGTCGACTTGCAACCTCCACTTTTGCTCGGCCCCTTTCCAGTCTGCACTCCGGACTTTGTGGCCGAAACGCATGTATTTTTCTAATCCGAATTTATCCACTGTTTCACGCATATATGACATAATGCTCTCGCCACTTGCAATTGTGTTGCTGCTCTTCCATGGATTGAACGGGAAACCAAACGTGTGCAAATCCGAGTCGGAACGCACGCCTGGGTACTGGAATTGCGACCATGTTCCTCCGAATTCGTGGCGTGACTCGAGGACAGCAAATGTTGAGTTTGGCAGCAATTGTTGAAGACGGTACGATGTATTTATGCCAGATATTCCACCACCAATGACGAGGATATCGAATTGTGCATTTGTAGAGGCGCGAGGGCCATTTGAAGCTGTATTTCCGTTCATGTTGAGAGCGATGGGAAGATGGAAATTAAGCTTGGGATGACGGGGTTTTAAGTGCTGACATGTATTTGGCAACAAGCCAGGACACGCGATTCAGCGCAGTGGGGCGCTAGAAACGGGGTAGATAAGCGCTAACTCAGGGCGTGAGGATGTCAAAACTCTTTCAATTCGGAAATAAGTTGATGTGTATATCGATGTTTCGTTCTTGAAATAATGTGGGGAAGGCATTTATATACTCTGTAAACGGACATATACTTTAATAACCCCGCAGTGACTCCGCTGTTGACTTCCGCGGACCATTAGGCGTTTTGTAACACCGAGAATCCGATCTCTAAAGGCATTAGCCGCGTCATCATGAGGTTGTACAGCAAGATGAATGGGTGCATAAGAGTCGTAGCGGTTCGTTACACCATCATCGCGTTGGTGGCGTATCGAAAGGAGCCGAGGCACGTAAATAATCCAATCAACGACCACAACTCCATGCTTTCAAATCAAAGACTACTTCGTTTCTTTGGGAATATATCCGGTATGACTTGCGAAAGGCCTGACATTTACTGAAAGGGGTCGCGCTTTATATCTAAGGATTCAATTTGCATGTCGGTCTGCCCGAACTTGAGCTTCAGGCATACAGTACCGCAAGCCTAACCTACCTTGGTAAGCTCACTCCAAATGTATACAAACCTATCGAAGAACTCGCTTTAAGTAGGTAACATCTTAGTAAAGCACAGATAGTTGCAAGAAGCGATAACCGTACATGAAATATAAGAAGAAATCGTTATGCTAATAGAGTAAGTTGAACCTTACAAAGTGATTTACATGTATTCATGAATGTTATGATTCACATCTGTCGTCTTCTGTGCTTGAAATATTGTAGGACTTACATTTCACCTATATCTTCGCCTTAGCCGGCGCAGTAACCCTCCTCCCATGCACATAACAAAGCCCGCGAATCTTCTCCGCAGCCTCGCCCCAAAGCTCATTCCTCAGTAGACTATACACCCCCATCCGACTCCTACCCTGCACATGCCTGGCCTTGCTCAACGCCTTCTCCAACATCTCCCCCGGCTCCGCAAGCTCGTCCACAATCCCATCCGCAAGCGCCGTCTGCCCCGTCCACTTGTGCGCCTCGAGCAGCATCTTGCGCGCGATCTGTGGGTGCAGCTTGAGGCGCGGGAGGAAGCCGATGCCGGGGAAGTGTAGGCCTAGGTCGACGGGCGGCATGGAGAAGAAGCCGCGGCGGGAGTTCATGATGCGGTAGTCGTGGGCGAGGGCGAGGGGGCAGGCGCCGCCGAAGGTGTGGCCGGTTATGAGGGCGATTGTGGGGAAGGGGTAGTCTAGGAGGGTGGCTAGTAACTATCATAGTGTTAGCATAGTTGTTGGGATAGAATTATATCTCTATGTGGAGATGTGTGTGTGTGCATGTGTGTATATGTATGTAAAGAGGGTTGAAAAGGGAAAGGATGGAAAGAGATAATTATCAAAAAAATGAATTCTTACAGGAAAGAATCCATCAACATTAGCAAAAGGATTCGTATCAGCTTCATCCAAATCCAACCCCGTACACCAGAACTTCTCATCGCTCCCTCGAGTAATTACACAACCCTCTGAATCCGGTCCTAGCTCTTTCTCAATGCCGCGCAATGCTCTGATCATTTCCTGGGCAAACCGTGAATCGATACGATTCTCCGGCGGCTTTTGCATAGTGATGACGAAGACCTGCCCATGGCGGTCGACGCGCAAGTTCGAGTATGGACCTAGTGACATTATTGTTCGAGGCTGACTAGGAAAATTGGTGAAAATTCATGTAATTTCAGGTTTACAAAAACATCCAAAGTCGAATTTACCTTAGATGTCAATGGTCCATTCCCAAGATGGTATTTCTCCGCCAAACGTTGCGCGTAGCCGCCTCGGTCCGCCAGTGCGGAGAAATGTGGGGTTTACACCAGCAAATCGTGCGGCGATTCTCGGTAACTCGACGCCTCAATGGTAAATATCGCAGGGTGTTCGCAACGGAGACAGAACTCGACCGACGATGTATGCTCTCGGCGATTCGGCGATTTCGAATTGACGATGAAGTTCATACTCTAACGCTTCAATGATTTACCACCGCAAGCCTTGATCCCAATCGCTCATCAACCAATTGCCGAATTCATATGGGCCAAACCATTCTTGGGGCTGGAGAAGTGTTGGCTCAAGTGGTACTCCTGAAGAAGCCTGTGTGGCCATAATCGGCTGCGTTAATGTAGTATTCTTCACTGCTTCGACATCGTTTGGTGTCCTAAGACCTTGTAAAATGCCTGCCATCTCCAGCTCGCTGGAAGCAACTGGTTGGTTTCCAGGAAGCCTTTGATTGATAGGATGCCACATGCGACACAATTCTGGTCCAAAGTCTGAGAAGAATTGCGCTGCGGAGCTTGGGAAGTTGAATACAGGGAATTGGCCTTGATGCGGTCGTTGTACTAATTTCTCGCGGGAATCCATGAGGTGTTTTAAACTTCCAACTGCGGTTGGCCATCTCTTGTTTAAATCTTCGAGCGCGCGTGCCATAATGGTCAGGTTCTCCTCGGCGAGATGGACCATGCCGGAGTACCGGTAACAATCTAACTGCGCCATTCCAGCTGTGAGACAGTAGAATGTAAAAATCGGGCCAAGATAACGCAGCTCATCGCGGGCCATGAAGTCTTCGAAGATGCCTGCGATATACGATGATGCAAGCAATGATGCAGCGGAGGGAGCCGGAACAGGGTCTGTCTGACGATGCAATATAATGAGTACTGTGAAGTACTGAACGTGCAATTGACGTGCTTCGAAATTGTAAGGCTTCAATGGCCGTCCTTCAGTCGCTCTACAAAGCTGCAGATGATCGGGAAGAGTCTTGAGCCATCGAAACAGCCTGTCTTCGAGCGGCCTTTTATGCTCCTGAAGACCATGTTTTCTCAGATAGCTTTGCGTGAGATCTCCTGAAGATTTATTAGCGTCCACAGCGTCTTTTTTTGCCAGCCAAATATGAACTCCAAGAAGATATGCTTACCCAATATACATGAAATCCCCACATACGACGAAAACAACTCCGCCGATGCCGTCGCACCATCAAAATCCAAATCAGAAATAGGCGACACATCCGCAAGCTTGAGATCAATCGCTCTCGGTCTCCCATGCCCCGCATTAATAAGACTATCCCGCACGACAAGAGACCACCATATCCTCCTCCGCAACCCAGCATCTACCTTCCCATTCGGCTCCCGATGTAGCCCAATCTGATAAGCCAGACCCGTACACACTCTTAGCCAAAAGCTAGAAGTATCCAGAGATATAGTTTCAGGACCTTGCGGGTTCCACCAGTGTAAAAGGCAACTTGCAGCAAGAGTGATGATTGGGTCTTCTTCAGCGCCCATCCAAAACAGAACTCGAGCTTTCTTGTAGAACTCTTCGGAGGGATAATTGGGAAGAGGTGCACTGACTCTACTTCCTGCGAGAAGCATTGCGTGCTGCAGGAGGAGGGAGATTTTCCCTGGACTCTGCTCTACCCAGCTACGTTCCACTACTGGTGACCAGGGGTAACATCGTGTCCAGAAGGCGTCCATGAGGCTCTCGCGAATGGCTCTGGGAGGAAGGTCCATTACGCGTTGAACACGGAGAATCTCAATGTCGGTGTCGGATAAGCGACGGGGTACCTTGTCTGGAAGACCGGCATCGTCGTTGACAGGGACTTCACCGCGAAGGTATTCCAGACGGCCGAGATAACTTACGCTTCTTGAAGCCTTGTAGTTTGAGTCGCTTCTAGTCCTAGGTTCGATCTCAGGAGGTTTCAGATAATCTGGGTTAGGGATACGTTCCAGGAGGGACGACTCTTGTAAACTAGCAGCAGTTGAGCTGTGATTTGTTGAATGTAGACTTGGATCTGTAGTGTCTTCCAACTCTTTTTGCCCAGCTGAAGTAGATACGCCAACTACATTTCCATCCTCTTTTTCTATCCCAGACTCCATACTTTGATGTTCCTCGTCTATCGAGTCATTGCGCTGCTTACTCTGCCTCTGGCCAGCGGGTGGAGACGGGCTGAGAGTGAATCGTTTTCGTTTTCGCTCCCTCGGCACGCATTCATACCCGTCTCTCCGACATGGCGTGCAAACATCGCCCTCTACATCATCAATGTCACAACGGACTTTCTTCTTGTGGCATATCACACAGGCCTTGATAGTTCGGCGCGTGCGGGTTTCCTTATTGTTGGACGCCGGCATGTCTCGCCTCATAGAAAAGTGTCATAGTCAAACAATAATTTGGTAAGGGTGGTAGAGTGAAGCGTTGATGTTGGGACGAAGGAGACTTAATGGAAATGAAGGTTGGTGAGGGTGCAGGATGAGCAATGGGAGCTTAGCGGGGCTGAGCACTGACCATATTGCCCTGGTCCATGTGTTGTGGCAGTATGCATCTTTCAAACCTTCTTGGTCAGCAGCAAGATAAACTTTGTCGTGAATCTGCATTAATATCTTCACAAGGCTATGTTATTCGTACAAAGGGTCTCGCGATCTTAACTCCGGTCCCTTTGAGGTTAAGTTCCTACACATCTTAGTCAAGACACGTTGGCATATGTATCCAGTACGAGCATCCAGTTACTCGGGTAAATGGCCTACCTTATTGCAACGTCAGACTTGCAGGGCTTCTGTGAGCAGCCTGAATAACAAACTCAAAAATATAAGTTTCAAGTTTCGAAAGATTTCAATGTTGAAGTAATTTTTGGTATTCGTTATATTATCTTTCATCTCTCAACATCCTCGCATCTAGTGCAAAAACTGCGTGAAGAAATTGACGACATTGTTCTTTGCCTTCTCCAATCCCTCCTTCTGTGCCTTGTCATTGGGGTCACCCCTTGCTGCAAAACCATGTTGTAGGCCAGGGAAATGAATATACTCCCAGTGTACCCCGCTCTTAGGCAGCGTCTCCAAAGTGAACTTCTTCATTTCGTCGCTATACATAACGTCGTTCTCTGGCGCAAGAATCTGTACGGGGACCTTGACATTCTCAATTTCAGAGTGTTCCAGCATGGAGGGGTGGGCAGTGGAGATAGCGTCGATGAGCGAGGGGTCGGCAGCAAGCTTGAAGCAAGCCCATGCACCGTAGCAGAAACCCAGAGCGCCGACCTTGGGGTATTGTTTCTTGAGTTCTTGCGCTGAAGCACGTATTTCCGGCCAGCGCTTTTCCTTGCCGTTGCGCCCGATGAATTCCATCACATTAAAGTTCTTGGCCTTCTCGGGGTTAGACATGGTGTCGGGCGCGACGACTTCACCGCCGAAACTACAAATTCTTGTCTCAGTATAATTTCTTTTTGCCAAAAACAAGTTCAATTTCTTACACGTCGGGTATGTAAACTGTGACATTTGCTTCTTTTGCGTAGTGGTCGGCCAGCAGCCGAACATTGTTTAGTGTCCAGCCGAAGATGTCCGTAACGATAAGTACAGCAGCATCCTTGTTGGTGCCAGTGATATATACATCACTCTGCCCGAGCTTGCCTTCCGTGCCGACGGGCGTTCCGTTCCAAGCAAAGCCGGATTTGCAATTATCGCAAGACATGATTATGGCGGAGAACTGGTGAATTGGAGGGGTGTTTGGGTATCTGGAGTTGCCGTGGATCTCTGGGATTTTGGAAAATTGATGGAGGGGCTGGCGGGGTCTTTATGGTCGAGATAGCTTCCCTTATTCAGCGTCCAGGTGGGGTACCTATGTTTGACATGGGTAACTAAGCATATATGGCCTTGAATGAGCGGGCAATCAGTGTATCCGGAATCTCGCCCTTATCCGCCCTGTTGTCCAATGGCAACACCCTGAACTTGCGTAAAGCGGCTGGTAGGCAGGCATTAGTTTGGCGGTAGGGCGGATGAATCCAATTGTGAACAGTGGGTGGTGACGACATCCGCTGTACGGCGATAAGTAGCGCGAGGTTAAAATCCGACGTGGTCGGGCCGGGGATTTTACATAACCCATTAATCAGCTTCCGACAACAGCCAACCAGTATGTGTCAAACACCATGAATTCGGTTTCTTTTGAAAAGATTCTCGTTTTATTTGCCCAATCCAGTCTGACCGAAGCCATCCCGTAGCCGCTAACATCAAGTATTTGACACACTCATACTCCATTACTCAGTTGAAATCTTCCATCACTTTCAACTTACTTCTTTTTCAAAAGTTTAATCGCAGTTAATATCAAATGAGGCCGAGGACTCGGACATATCGTATCCTGGTAGATTACTCTCACTTTCAGCTCGCTTCTTTCCCCAAAGTTTAATCGCAGATAAATCCAAATGAGGCCGAGATTTCGGACATATCGTATCTTGGTAGATATCCGCCGCAGATCCGGAAAAACATAAATGTCTCAACTAAACCCGAGAAGCTCCCACACTTACTCGGAGGTTATACTGTTACTACCGCAATGTAATCCAGGCTAGTTACTAGGCTTCAAGAAAGATAGTACTACAGCAAGCTAAAGTCTATAAAATCTTGGTAATCTTTTGGCGTCGTTGTATGCAATACCTGTTGGTTTATGTAATATTCTTTTGCCATACTTCTAAAATTAGAAGTACTTGCTCCTTCATACACATGCATTCGAATTGCAGCACATTTTCCGACGAAAGAAGCTAGTTCTTTAACAACATCATGGCATTATACTTACTTATCTACATCGCAACTACACCGCAAAGCACTAACACCCCTCAACCCCCCGTCCAAAGCCTAAACACTCTTCCAACGCAATTAGACCACTCCCCTCCATCCATCTTCAAACCCCATACTTTACAACTTCGCCAAAACCCCCCTCCCCCCATCCCCGCTCCCAAGTACCACATCCTCACTCCACCACCTATGATCAAACGTAACCTTATTCAATGGATTCCTCCGATGCGCCATATCAAACAACTCCTCATAAACCCTCCCATCACTCCTCCCCAACGCACTATTCAACAACCAATCCGGCACACTCCACGCATCCACCAACCTGACTGCATGGGGCCTTAGCTCCGCCATCAGCTCCAAAATGGCGTCGGGGAGGTCGTGTAGGGACTCAGAGGACACTGCGGAGGACATGGTGAAGGAGGAGGCGGATTGGTCGAGTGTGTAGAGGGCGTACAGGCGGAAACAAGTACGCAGGACAGAGGGGGTGGGAGAGGAGAGGGGGGGATTGGGGGAGTGCAGGGCGGCGTGGAAGTTTGAGACGAGGATGTGTTCGGAATAGGCGCGGGAGAGGGCGTGGAGTTGGATCATGAGTTTGGTCCAGGGGGTTTTCTTGACGATGCGGGCGTGGTAGGCGCGGAAAGATAGGTGGGCGGCGCGCCAGCGGAAGATGTCGACGAGGGACTGGTCGGAGATTTTTCCATCTTGTAGGAGGAAGGAGGGGGGAGTGTGATGGGTGCGGTGGTGGAGGTAGTGCTGGAAGAGGGAGTCTGTGGGGTCTTGGGGAGGGGCCTTGGGGTTGGCTATTGCTTGGGTCATTTTTTTGATGAGGTGGGCGGCGACTTGTTGGGTGATCATCCAGTTGTCGCCTTCGACGGTGGGCTTGGATAGGTAGTCTGCGTTCAAGCCTACGAGGCCACTTCCACCGCCGAAGCCATGACCGCCCATGGCTCGACGACACGTCTCGATGCCATCAGCTGCGAGTGTGGTGCATAAACTTTTCAGACCGCTGCTTGCGCTGTGTAACTCGGCCAGAGGCCCAAAGTCTCCTTTTTCAATACTTTGTCTACTCTGGTGATACAGTTGGTACATATACTCGCCCGTGTAGTGCAGGGCGAATGTCGTTGCGAGAAGTGGCAAGATACGGATCTGCACAGTCGGGTAGTCGAGTACCTTAAGCTCGTCATCAGTGGCGGACTTGGAATCTCGATCTTTGAATTGGCGGCGTATACTACAATATCGGACAGCAATTGTAACTGCACGTGCTAGAACCAAACGCGCATGCATAATGATCTGGGCACGGATGTTCGTCAATGAGCCGTAGAGGACGGCTGGATGACCGGTCCGTATCAGGGTTCCAGTCTCGTTAGAAACCTGGACATACCGGGAAAGCATGGCTGATCTGGGAACGCGGTGGTGATCAAATAGCATGTAACCATTGTCCATGGATGCATAACCTGGTAGTATTGGCATTAGCAAATTCAACATCCTCTAAAGTGGGTTACAAGTCGCGAAGACAACGCATACTATTCCTCCCGACATTGCCCCTTGCGTGGTCCTGCATCTTGTCTTGATCACTCATCGAAAAATCCCGAAGGTGTTTTTCTACGGGGCATCACAATATGAAACTCTCGCTGTACTTACCATATTTCGGGCCGATATCGCCAACAGCAATGCCGGGTAGTGGTTGATGAGTTCTCTTGTCCCGAATCTGCAGGACAAAAGTTTGGGGCCCATGACTGGTGTACTCGGTCGGCTTGCTGTTGTTCGGGAGGAGAAGCTGTGCCACAACAATCTGCACGAGGTCTTAGCGAAGTTTTAGGTTGGAAAGGCGTGCCATCCATGTAGTACAGCCGCCCAGATTAGATGACGTACAGCATGTGTGGCTGTTCGGCCCATTGAGCCGTTCCACCATTTGCTTGCGGTCAAGAATGGGCTGTGCACTTCGAATTCTTTCTTGACAGGGTCCCATGTTGCCGTCGTCTCAAGGCCACGTACGTTGCTGCCGTGACCGAGCTCTGTCTGCGCATAACATCCAATAATGTCGTGGTTCAATATTTGTGGCAGCCAGTATTCTTGCTGTTCCGCGGACGCCTGCTCTCTGATGGTGGTGACTGTTGCATAGCATGGCGGTGTCAGCTTGACGCCCGAGTTGCACAAGAAAGCATGTACTGACCAAACATGGACATGTGCAAGTAGTATGGTGACATCTCATCATTCAGATATTCGGCCATGCTGTAGTCTTCACGGTTCCATCCTTCACGCCGGCTTATGCGTTGAATTGCTTTGGCCCTTGCTAGACCCAGTTGATATCGATCTGGTCGCGAGAGATTCAGTTGCTGGTCTTTGCGGAAAAGCGGCTCTTTAGTGAGAACCTTGAGCACCTTCTCTTGACGCTCCAGAAACCCATCCCGTCCGAGAAGATGCGACGCCAGTTCTGTGACATTGATCGTGGAGCCATCGCGCTCGGCCTGTAATGTTGCCGTGCCATCGTGAGCGGGTTTGAGATGATCGGTGAAGTCTGGCATGGTACAATTGCTCGCTTATGCAGTCGCTCAAAAGGCCAGAAACTCCAAAGACTCCAGTTATCTTCTCCAAGCGATCCTTGATAGTAGATATATTGCGTAAGCTCACTGCTTAAGGCACAAAGCTGAACGCCAGCCGGCAATAATGCGGGACTCCATCCAGGCATATCTAGCCTCGGTAGACTAAGTCACCGGTTAGCTGGATGGGAAACGGTTAGGTACCCGAATGTTACCAAAGACGCAGATACATTGAACATACGGTGATCTGCCACCATTGGGACGTATGTTCTCCACTAGCAGTTTATATAGATCCATCACGTCCGACTTTTACATGACGGAATTATGCAGTACAAACAAATAATTTGTACTTCCTCTTGAAGAACAAATGTAGTTGGAGCGGCTCTCTGAAGCGTGGTTTAATTTAATGGTGTAATGTTTTGGTCAGGTGCAGAGCGGGGGATTGGCACTAGCTACGCACAGCGGCAGTTTTCGGTATCTAGATCGTCTCTCAACCCCCACGACTCTCGTAACCCCGACATACCCTATTTGGACCTTGTGCAGCGAGAGCGCCTACATCCGATTAATCCTTGGGTAGTTGTACATGTGCATTTGATGGAAGTAAATTGAAAGTGCGACGACATGACAAGCAATTTCATTGCTGCGCAGGCTCAGCTTACGCAGATCTCTAAGTGTAATGCAACAAATAACGCCCCGTGCCATCCTCAAGGCAATGCTAGATACCTCCCAAAAGCAAAGTAATTGTACAGGATATCAGAGGTCCAGACCCAAGTCGTAAGTGTAACGCCGTGAATGATGCCCAAAGCACCCCCAATGATTTCATCCAGGAGACATATGGTGAAGGGTTGCTCATGAAAAGGTGGTACACCGACACACCATGTCAGCCCTACCAGGCTGGTATATGCACAAAACCGATGGCGCACTGCCGTTGCCACTGACAGCTCAATCAATAACGACATCCACATACTTTTTCAACCCCTCCTCTTCGTTTAGGAGTCGATCCATGTCGTCTTTAGCAAGCCTAACCAGGATCTCGAACGGTGCTTCCACACCGTTCACAGGCATCCTTCGTCGAGGCAGAAAGATCATCCCGCCGTCGCTCGGGTTGTACAGGCGTCGGATGAATTCAGGCCGCCCGTCTAGAGAATTTTTGTCCAAGTCTGTACCCGGTATGCCCCAGCGAAGGTCCGCCGCAAAATTCAGCCAGGAAGTAATGTAGATATCCGGACCGAACCGTAACGCTAAAGCACATTCTGTATCCTGGATGCGCTCGATGCCTTTGAAAAAGGCCAACTGACGCGCGATCCACTCGTTGTTGACGTTGGCAATGGTGCCCTTGATCTTAGAGATGACGTTGAGAATTGTTGTGTCGGTTACACTGCATTGCTGGTCAGCTTGCTTGCTGGGTCATTGGTTACAATAGCGCAATCGATGACAATGCAAGACATCGTAACGGTGTGGGGGACGACTAGCACTTACCGATTCTCAGCCATCAGGTCAGCGATTTTCATTGTACCTTTGGAGAAAATAGCCATATTGCCCATGTATTCTGTGGATGAGGGAGGACGTTGCCTCCTACGTAAATCAGTCGCGATGCCCAAGTTAGTCTCCGTGTATGCACACTGCATCAATCGCTTTCCTCTAGCACGAGTCACGTGCGTCCAGACTAACGCAGCGAGAACGTTACACATAGTCGGAGGGTCATTCTCAGGAAAATATGGTCGCATCGTCTCCCGATATTGTCGTATCCGATCAGTGGACATAACTAGGAGTCTTTGTGTGCAGGTGGTATCAGCAGGCAGGGTCTTTTTGTACTGATACACCCCATCACAGTAGCAGTCAGCTGTTGCATTTGTGATGCCTTTGGAGGGCGTAGTGGCCTCGAGCTGAAGACGCAGTAACGACTGGTGATCGGCTACGCTGACTGAATCTAAGAAAATTAGCATTGTAGAGAAGCAAGGAGGTTCAGCCCAAACAACACATACCGTAGAGTTCGTCATAGGACAATTCGCGTTTCCCTGAGACCTTGGAAACATTTGCACTAAATGCTGTCCAGAATGTGGTAACTCCTGAACAATCCATCACCGTATGATGGATGTACATGCTCAAGGCCAGTCCGCCTGGGATGAAGCATGCTTGAATCCTCATTGCGGGAGCATCGCTCTTGGTAAAATCCACAAACCCCTCGCCAAATTCGGGAATGCCAGGATAATTGGCAAAATCGTCAGGCACAAATACAGCAGCGTGAAATGCACTAGGTGGCATTCCTTGTCTTCGAAGCTGCTCATACGTATATGGAAAGCTTTTCTCGTGGAACGGGATTTGCTTTGATTGGAATAAGTGGCTCATGTCCTCAGCCGAGACTTCCGTAGGGTATCTCAAGGCAAGTCTGCCGGAATCGTCGTTGGCAAGGCTGAGGGTGCCAGCAAGAAAAGGGAATTTTTGCAATGTCAAGTGAAGGCCTTCACTCAAGGCATCCACAGCCGATTCGGCTACATTTTGGTCTGGAAACTGGAGAATTCTGTTAGTTACAGCATGTAGGCTATGAAAATTTGAGGGTTGCGTACCGGGAAGATGGACAGGGTTTGTGTGTAGACACGGGCGACATTTTGATCCAAAAAGGAGAGATGGAAAGATTTGGTCTCCACGGGCGGAGGGGTTTGTGATCTCACAATCATACCAACAGAGCGCAGGCCAATGCTAGCGACAGAGTTTAATCTCCAGGGCTCACGCAAGGTTAGCGGGAGGTGTAGAGACATGACTAGGACTGGTAGAAATTAGTATATATACAATGGTGAAGGGTCACGAACAGTCATACCATGTGGTGGATATGGGTGAGCAAACAATGCAGAGAGGGACCACAAGAGCTGTCATTTTACCCCTTCACCGCAAGGTCCCTCACAGGTCGTGTAACGCGACCGCATTGGAGTCGTTTGGCGGCCCGAATGCGCTAAGCACACACTAAGAGCAGAATAGTAACAGGCGGATTGTGAGGCGGCTGGGGGAGGAAGCGGTGCCGGTTCCCCGCGTAAGCTTTGCGTATCCCTGGGTGCAAGGTGCGGCCAACCGTTTCGTTCTCCCGATGCCCCGTCCGCCTCGTTCACCGTGCCTGAGGTACCAAACCTCGCGGATGCAGGCAGGATGCAGCCGAAGCTGCGGGAGCGATCAGACAGCTCCACTGGCCTGGGACACTGAGGACAGCAGCAAGCAGCGTTGCCCTCGCCTGCATCACGCCGGCGACAGGTTACCCATGGGAGTCGCATGATTCAGGCAAGAATTCACGTCTGCCGCGACCACAGAGCAGAGAGCATCGCAACCGCAGCGCTGTAACGCCCATCCCGGCCCAACAGGGGTCCAGATAATCCCCTCTCTTTGGTTGCCCTGTGTTTGCCCTTGATCGTTGCTGACAGGTTTCCTGCTTCGATCTTATCGCATGCGGCTAGATTTGCGGTACAGCATCACGGGCAGGGCTGATCTTGGTCCCATTGGCCGTCATCCACACCCACACAGTCGTTTGCAACCAAAGCCACAGCTGTATTGCCACAAGAGCAGCGCCCGATTATGTCGTGCCGCATCGAGTGCGCGTAAAGCGATAGACTTTGGTGTCGCTTGGGACTAGCGGCAACACGAGGCTACTCCTACAACCTGGTGCATGGGTAGATTTCCAAATAGACTGTGGATCGAAAACGCATGCATTGATTCGTGAACATGCTTCACACAGCCGATGCAATGGGTCGGGAAGCGGTGAGGAGTCTTACAGAGGGGATGCCTTCTGAGCGTGCTGGCCAGCATGATTCACTTGCCATTGGCATTTGGCACCCCTCTGCAAGAGACACGTCGTGGGTGGAGTTATCGCCAGTGGGGTTCGTGGCTACACAACCTGCCAGCGCAATCATCTGAACAGGGTGACGATGGTCCTCCGGGCCGCAGTCGGCTTCTTCCGAGCGCACGGAGGAGAGCCAGGTAGCTATGTGAACTATCGCAAAGGCTATGCGTGTTGCTGTGCGTGGCGCCATCATGGCCATCCAATCAGCCCTTTGTTTCAGTGTGGGCTGCGTATACAATGGGAAGGATTAAACGTGACTCAGAACTCGGTCCTCTACTTGGTGATGGACTCCCTACCACCAGGCCATGCCTTGGAGGACACTCGACGCCCGCAGCCCACAGCAGGGACTTTGCTTGCATCACCCTTGCCCGGACTGCGCAGTGGTAAAAAGCATTGAAGCTGCACGGAGTCGGCATGCCGACTAGACAAGCTCGAGCATCATTGATGCAACTGGCTGGAACGAAAAGCCAGAGTGGTACAAGATCGCATCGTGCACAATGACGAACTGTCTTCCGCGATAACCGAATTGGTGTAGGACACCACACCTGTGGCATAGAGTTCTCACCGGACAGCTGAGTAAACCATTCATAGCGCGCACGCCGAGAAGCTTTCGGTGGCAGGGGGTGGGAGGTGGATACTCGATTTGCCTATCATCCGTTCCAGAAGATGGTTTGGCTCTACGAGGACACGGCCAGCTCTAGCAGGTATGACATAGTGGAAAAGGGGCTGAAGTTGAGCATACCCACAGGTGCGAGGTGTGATTGGCCAGACAGCAGAGTATCAGGGGATTTGGCCAGTGGCAATGGCGTAAGCGTGGGATGGAAGGAACCGTAGGTCGGCCGATGCAAATGGCTCTTCGAGAAAACGAGAATAATCTCCGATGGAATGAAGCTTTCCAGACCATGCACTTGCTGGTCGTGAAGATCCGCATGTGAGAGTGAGTGTTGAGCGAGATTGGCGCGACATCATTGGTAGCCTCGTGAGGCTGTTAGCGCAGTGATGCGAACGCCTTCTGGTCGGCAATTTGCGGGGTACCTACGCACTTAATTGCGGTACTTCGTCTCTAGTCACTGGCACACACGTGACGGGCCAGGATATTCCCCGCCGTGCCTGTGTCACCTCTGCCTCTCGTCCAGGGCAGATGCCGACAATTGCCAGAGACATGCCAGCCCTTCGGTAATTCCGTAGGGCTGTGGTGCAAGCTGTACGTGCTCTGCGCAAACCATGCAGCCTGCACTTAAAAGCCATGTCGCAAGGGAGTAGATATGCCAGAGCCCTTGTCTGTTGGCGCCAGTAGCAGTCATGGAAGATCGTTCCTTCATGGTTCCCAAGCACACAGGCTCTCATGTCTTTCCGAATACGGTACGACGTCATTCGAAACTCGAACCCAATCTGGCCCATGTTGACGTGACCCCAACAGCCTCTGTTCAGTCGCCTCCTTCGATTTGCGAATCGAAAGCCTGCGCGCGTAGCCGTTGATGATGTCCGGTCGGGCCACCAAAGAACCCATGTTCAACTACTATCAGATGTACTGGCTCTACGCGAGACAATTTTGAGCACCCTCGATGCCGTAACGCTCGAGGCTCTAGAACAGAGGCACGAGGTGTACATCGCCATTGTGGCCGCTGGTGGATATGAATATGTTGTCGCCATGCTCGCAGTGTTGGCCCTCGGGGCTGCAGCTGTTCCCATCACTCCAGCCTTGCCTGTGGAAGAAGCCGTATATTATGTGCAAAAGTCAAAGTCGGCCATGGTCCTTGTGAGCTCCTTCGACCTGGGAAAATGCTACGATCTCGAGAAGCGAATCGCCACAACTAGCAACAAGCATTTTCGCGGCGTGCCAATTGGATCCTGCACCTACTCTCCGACCCTCGATCCAGCAGATATGGTCATCTCGTCTGATCGTGCGCTGGACGAGAGTGGGCCTGGCGTGGTTATTTTCACCAGTGGAACTACTGGCCCACCTAAAGCTGCCGTCATGCGTAGAACATTTGTCTTCGATACTGCCTTATCTGTAGCAGACCACTACAGGCTGACCGAGGCAGACGTCATGCTGCATGTTCTTCCTGTACATCATGCCACAGGCGTTGGCATCAATTTCTTCCCCTGTCTCGTCTCTGGCGCTCGCATCGAATTTCGCAGCGGCGGTTTCGACGAAGTGTGGATGTGGGAACGGTGGAAACAGGGCGCTGTCGACTCCCGCCAGCGGCTGACCTTCTTCTCAGGTGTCCCAACTATTTACATGCGCATGAAACGCCATTATCAGCGTGTCCTGCAGCATCAGCCCCCTGAGGAATTGGCTAAGTACATTGCTGGCGCGAGGCAGTTCCGTGCTTGCTTGTGTGGAACCTCGGCGCTTCCACAGCCGCTGAACGAATTTTGGACTAAGCTGATGCAGAAAAAGATACTCCAGCGATATGGTGCCACTGAGATTGGCGCTGTGTTCAAAGTCCGCCTGGATGACCTGGAAGCGCCGAATGGAACGGCTGGCGAGGTTGCGAGCGGTGTAGACGTAAAGTTGTCAGAGGGAACCCAGGGTGAGATATTGTTGAAGAGTCCCGTGAGTTCTTTGTGGGGTAATTTCTCACTGAGGCCATTACTAATGTACGGCCAGCATATGTTCTCCAAGTATTTGGAAGACCCTGAAGCTACGGCCAATGCTCATGATTCAGACGGCTACTTCCGGACTGGCGACATTGCCCGAAAAGAGGGCAAGTACTACTACATTATTGGCCGAGCGTCTCTGGATATCCTGAAGTCAGGAGGCTACAAGATTTCCGCCCTGGATGTTGAGCGGGAGCTGCTTGCCCTGCCGTACATTGCAGAGGCCATGGTGGTAGGCGTTGCGGACGACGAGTTTGGCCAGCGCGTAGCAGCGCTTGTATCCTTGCAAGAAGAAGATGTGACTGAAGAATACATGCAGTCGCACGGAAACCCTGAAAACAAGCTGACCATAGCAGATGTGCGTAGAGATTTGCGGAGCAAACTGGCTGGGTACAAGATGCCTACACTGCTCCGAGTGGTAGACGGCGAATTGCCCAAGTCGGCGACTGGCAAGGTCAGCAAGAAGGTGCTTGGGCCGCAATTCTTCCCAGCGAATTACCATGCGTGTTCTAAGGTACAGAAATGGGTGCCCGCGACCGCGCAGTTGGCCAAACTATGATGTCAATGGCGAGTGGCGCGTTCTTTGCTAACATACGCTGGCGAGGTAGATTGGAAGCCTAGAGTGGGTTGTCATCGACGAGACAGTTGGTGTGTGGTTGTAGAAGCATCGCGAATGCAAACGTAAACGACCATGGTGGCCACATCACGTGTTCCTGCATCGTTCCTTCCTTCCTCCTTCCCTCCTTATCGACATACTGTGGCTTGGCTAACATCGCATTCCATTTATCAGTCTGCATCCACGCCATGTATTTCCATCATCCTCAGTAAGTCTGAGCTGCTGGTCCAAAAGATTGCTTCCATTTTGCCCAAGTCTACAACACGCTGAATTTGGTTCTGCATGGGCAGAATTTCCGCAGTGCCTGTAGCAGCACGAAACGTGCTAGATTTCCTACCCACTTATCTTCAGGCTGTGACGAACAAACGTTCCCTATTTTTGCCATCAAACACTGCGGCTGCTCATGTACCCACCGTCGAGCCTTTCGTCCGGTCTCAGTTTGCGGATGTGTCTAACCGGGAGGAATGTCGATTGTGTCACCTGCATCGAGATGTCTAATCCTTCACGTAAAGAAATATTGCATGCCTGCGCTTTGCTCAGGCAGGGCAAGTAACAATAAGGGCTTAGGACGAGTACAAAAACCACCTGAGACGGCCGATGCTGTCTAAAGATATCAGCGAAGCATAATTGGGCTTCAGATTGGCCAGGTCAATCCATTAGGGCGTAAGAAGAGACTTTTGGTCGATCTTTGCATGCCAGCAACAAACTGGTTGATCGATAAGCCGAGACTGAACTTGTATGGCTGATAATCATCTCATGCCTGGGTATACGAAACCTTGCTCTCTTTCAGGTTTATCAGTTCCATAACATCATCCTTTCAGAAAAACCGAGTACGGGTAATCCACGGCAGCGTCGTACCCGTTGAGATCGTACGTTCCTCAAATAGACGGCCACTCCATGCGATCCGTTCCGTAGTCTGGTTTACGGACCATCATCCGAGTACACGCCAATGAGATGCCTCGAATATCAATGACATATTATTTGTTGTAAAACCTGTACTGGTGTAGGTTTCGCTTCGTGAAACTTGCAGGTTTGGCAGGCTAAAGAAGCAGGGAGCTGAAAGAAACACAAACTTATCAGAGTAGACCAAACTCAATCAACTTATGACATATTGATGTGATTTGTTGGCCTCGCTTCGGAGCTGGGATATCTCAGACGGACGGTGCCGGATTCCAGTCTTATTTGGATGACAACACGCTGAGACCTTGCCTTGTCCAACACATTTGCCCATGTCTATGACAGCATGAGCATGCGTCGAATTTACGTGTTCAGCACAGATCATAGGTCTATAAAAGTAAAATGACGACGGGGTTGAGGTTTTGTGGTGTGGCCTCACAACATCATATGCCAAATTCCTCGGCTGAAGCAACAGGACGCTACCTAGGCACCACGAAGAACTTTGATGGATTCCACCAGGCTCGAGACACGGGTTTAGGTTGCCGTACCATTGAGCTGGGCAACTTCGAAACATTGCGGGATGCAGACGTTTTGTTTGACGATGCTGCACTGGTGCACTGCGGGACATCTCAAGCCGGTTAGGCCGAGGCAGTTGATTCGCTCTTGGGGCCAGCACTGCCTTCCTTCCTTGTGACAACCGAACAACCCGCATCCACACCTTGACCAAAAGTCCCATTATGCAAGCGTGTCACGCCAAGCGAGTCCTATCGATGCAAGCGTAGTATTACAATTCACGATACTGCAACTCCTCCCCCGCGCTCTTTGCCCGCAGTCCGGAGCCCCTCCGCAGCGTCGTTGAGCTTTGCCAGGTAGTTACGAGGCCGTCTGGCATGTCCCTCGTCCGGCTTCTCAGGTCTCGGCGTAATCCAGCGAAGTCTGAACTGTGGATAAATATCGTAAACGAGCATCGAATGGTTCAAAGCCGTTTTAAGCTTCAGCCTACCTTTGACAGCCTGCAGCTACAGACATAGTGGCCCCCGCACTCTCACATACTACTTCGCCAAAACCGTATATCAAGCGGTTCCAGGCCCACCCCTTGAATCAACTCCATAACTACCCACGCACACCACACATGTCAGATCTCTGAGCATGTCGTATCGCGGTCGGCCAAGCAAAGGCTGTGAGGGTTGCAGGACTCGCAAAGTGAAGGTCAGTCACGTGCCACCGCTTACATCTCCTTGACTGTATTCATTGATTTCTGCCAATCCCTCAATTCTCATCGCAGAATCCCATGCTCGGCTCCTCAAACCAGGTTCTCGGAACGAATGTGGCTGACTTTTGCCGGTAGTGTGACGAGGCGAAACCGTCCTGTAACCGTTGCAGCAAGTCCAATTACGAGTGCAGGTATCGAGATCAGGGTGACATCCTTTTCCGCAATCAAACTGCCGTTGCTGCACAAAGAGCTGAAGACTCTTGGAGGAAGAGGTCAAAATCACATCAACGCGCGCGGAGCGATAGTACTTGCACCGAGTCAATCGACCAGGTGTCTTCGACTAAAACTCGGCCTCAAAAAGCCACCTGCGGAGACGGCGGAAAGAATGCCTCATCAAGCGCCGCACGAAAGAAGGGCAAAGAACGGATGTACGAGCCTGCAATAAGCCCCGATCTCTCAAAATTAGCCATTGCCCCGAGTGTTGTGCCAGATCTGCGTCGAATTGCTTACGAGCGCTTTGTCTACGACTTTGTGGCGCCTGAAACTCCCAATCGGCCCCCAGATGAAGCTTCTGATGGCCTTTACACATTCGTACCGATATTATATGAAAATGCGCGTCCAAATTCGTGTATAGCAACAGTAATTGAAGCGGTATCGTACGTTAACTTTTCGAATCGATTTAAATCTTCTCAGGCAGCGTTGTTGGGAGAAGAGGCCTTTGGCAAAGGCGTTACAGCATTATCGCAAATGATTACTAACCCTAAACTGGCACCAACGGATGAGGCACTCTGTTCTGCCTACCTTATGAGTGTTTTCGAGGTGCGCCCTTAGCGAATCATGAAATTCGAATTTGAAACTAATTGGCCAGAACTTGACAAGAATTCAACGTAAAGGAACTTTCATTGCGCATCAGCATGGCGCTAACGCGCTATTACAACTACGTACAATTGACCAGTATTATCAAAACCCCGTATCAGCAAGGCTATATGAAGTGGCCTACTCCCAAATGGTAGATCTCCTCTTTTTATTCCATCTATCAACAGCGCCCATAGCTGACATACTAGCAATAGCTTCTTGGTAACCTACAGGCTGGAAAGGCCCCACCACTGCCTGTGGATAATATCGTTAGCGTGCGGCACCACATGCGAAGCTTATATAATGATTCTGATGTGTTCGTAATTAAGCTCATATGGCAAGAGGCTATGCTTCACTCTCTATGGCTTGAGGAGAAGCAAAAGGAAACTCCACCGACTACACGTAGCACTTTCCATGAAATGCTTCAAGCCGCTCTGGATCTAGATGCCGAGTATCGAAATTGGGAAGCCTCGCCTCCGACAATATGGGGCTATAAAGCGTATCCAAACACCCCAGAAGCCCGCTCAGTGTATGACCCAAAATGGCAAAAGTTGTTACTCGGAAGCAGGGGTGCACCTGAAGAAATTCACGAGTACCCAAAGTTGATTCAGTGCTTCATTTGGGGCTACTTTCGCACGGCCAGGATGTTTCTCCTGCGCGACATCTTAGAGATGATCAATTGGATGTTAAGGATGCCCGAGCCAGACGATGTAACCAATCACATACGTACAGACTCTGCCCAAAATCTGGACGCCGGCTCGATGACACCAGATAAAGCTCGACAAATAGGACTGGACAGTTTCTCATTACACGTACAGTACTCCCTCAGTTCCATGTATTTGATCGACCTCATGGAAAGGACAAGCTCTTCAATCCTGGGGGCATTCACAGTTCCGGTCGCAGGCAAAACCTACGAAGATGTCATGGGCATGAGAGGTTACGTCGTATTGTGGCCAATAGCAATAATGGATTCTATTTTGAGTGCGGGCCTGGTGCCCGATAGTGAAGCGGCTTTATCACCACCGTACACAGGGTCGTCAACATCCCAGCCACCCTCTACGTTCAGCACGAATGCGCCAGAGACTTCTCCTCCCCCGCAAGCTTTCTACGATGACGTTTCGATGGCTACCCCTGAACATGGCTTCCGCCGCCCTCCCATGTCGGACATGAATCAACAACAATATCAATCTGTTTCTCCCCCGCCATCTCGTGAATCTTCATACACGCATCAAACAACGCCATCATATATCGACGACCCAGCAGAACAAGCCCATGCTTTCGACCCTGGACCCAGGCATCCATACGACAGCCCAATCGACCTTCCCATGCTGGAGTTTCATATTCCCAAGTTGAAGAGCATTGATGTCGATGCCAGGCGGGAAATGCTCAATCGCATGCTCTACTACATCGGCACCGAGCTTGGAGTTAAGAAAGCAGTGGCTGTGCCATATATGGAAGGGTTCTTAGACATAGTCAAGCCTCAAGTCGAAGCTGCGCTCGTGTGACAGACGGCTATCACCGCACGAAAGGGACGGGTCCTGTGATTGAGAACACGGAATTGGAAATAGGCATATTGCATATGTCTTTGTCATATTTTCTCAGTTTATACTTGGGGGGGTTTTGTTCTCGTCTTCGTTTTCGTTTTGCAATTTGCCTTTGGCTTTACTTTTGCACTGTACATATGTTTTGTGCGCGTCCCCTTTTCTGATATACTAGCTCGGGCACACTGAACGTTGGAAAGCCATCGTATGGTTGTACGTAGGGTTGAGGAATGGAAATGTGTCTATGACGTTGAACTCTGAACTCGTGTGGGAGTTGGAAGTAACAATTACACGTGCAAAAAAATAGTATATATGTTTGCTCCATGATCTCTACGCATTGCCTTGCTAATGCGATTCGTATCAACAATCTATGTAGCACCTGATCAAGCACCTCTTGCCTTACCTTCCTGTGACTTCCAGCGTTCACATAAACTTCTCTGTTCCCATTCAAAGCATTTACACACCGCCATATTCCGCACCTTTCAATCACACTCAACGCAACTCCAAAGCACGACTATCGAAATACGGCACGTTTCTTTGACTTGACAGTTGGCATTAATCCTGACTTCTGACACCCAACGTCAGTCACCACTAGTACCGCAACAGTTATCCCGGGCACCCAAACCCACCTCATAGCCATCCACGTCTCCACAGTACACCAGCCCTTGCCATTTGCAAGCATATATCTCACCCCTCCCCTTCCCCTGAGTATCATACTAACCAACGCACAAATCTTGACTTCAAAGCCAGCACCTCACTCTGCCTTATCATTCTGTTATGTCCCGCTTCGCGAATCCATCTCGGGTTTTGCAACGACACGATCGGCTTTGCAGCGGTCGGGATGGAGGAGTGTGGGATGCAGGTGATATGATGGGTATGGCTACAAAGAGTCGGAATCGGGGTCAGGGTCGGGGTCAGGGTCAGGGTGCGTGGGGTTGGGTAGGGTTGCTGAGATGGTATGTGCGAGGGAGGGGGTGAGGGGCGAGGAGGTAGTGATTGAGTACGAGAGAGAAGACAGGAGGAGGAGGAGGAGGAGAGGAAGGCTTGGATGGAGTCGTTGAGAAGGGGTGATGTCAGGAGGGGAAGTGTGAGAAGGATGCGAAGAGTTCAGTATTCCCAAACAAGGGGCCCAACAATACAATTTGCGAATCTACAACTCCTCAGAAGAAAACACAGTTGCAACTGATGATTGGCCCCTTCTCAAAGATCTACTTGTGGAGGTGGGGTGAATCACGATCGGGCCGTTGGGCAGAGTGGAGTAAGGAAAGTGTCGCGCTGAAGCGTCGAGTTGAGTTTCGTATGGAAGCAAAAGCACAGTTCCGGTGGGCGGGCATGTCACTTCCTGACATGGCAAGGATGGGGAGGATACATGGTCAGTTCTGATATGGGGGTCACGAGGGCAGATCGTAATTATTGGGCGGGTTTTTGCATAAATTACTCGTGTTGTTCTACTCGTCTACTGCTAACTTTCGTACTGGGAAGGATTGCTCTCCAAATGCGTCTTTGAAAACGGGTATGGCTCGCTTCGTCATCCAGACTGTCAGCACCGGAGTCTTTCTCGGCTTTGGGTGCTGTTTAGCGTCCGTTTTGGGGGTGTCGATGTCCATGGGTTCAAAAGCTTCTTCTGACGTGTCTTGCGTAGATTTGCTGGTTTGTTGAACTTTCGAAGCTGCATGTGCTTGCTTGTGTTCCACTTCGATGCTGGTGAGGGCCAAGTACATATACCAAGTCTCTTGGTCTTTTTTGTGTTGCTCTGCAGAGTCAGGGGCAACGATTCGTTTGGCCATATCGACGATGCTGACAAGTTTTGCTGTTCCATCCCCTTGGGCGGATATTGCTATTATACAGTCTTTTGAGTTTAATGATTTTGGCATGTCAATGGGGTTCTTCTCATCCTTGTAAGCACCGAGATAGGCCTTTAGTCGGTTGATACCAGACTTGACATTCTGATTCTTGGTAAAGACGATTGGAGTAATATTTTCTGCACCTCTCAGACGAGATTGTGTTTCGAGTATGCTGATCAGTTCAGGAGGTAGAAGCTTCCAGGGCTCGTAAAGTGTTGGGTCTGTCGTTGCTAGGGTTGGTGTCTCTGAGGAATTTTGTGTCCTTGTGGGACCTCGTCCTTTTGCCCCCTTCTGACCAGTCTTATCGGCGCCTTGACTCGAGACGGGGTCCTTTCGGTTTGTAATTTTGGTTGTTACTTTGGATATGCCTTGTGCATCAATAATCGGTAACGTAGGTCCTTCGCTTGAATAAGGTGGTGTAGCAGACATCATGGTGACATCGTTTTCCGCCGATGACGCGAGGATATCGCTCATACGCTTTGCTTTTGTCATTGTGTAATTATGGATTGTCGGATTTGAAATGGTCTATGAAAAAAGTCCAGTGACCTTCCATGCAAGTTTACTGAAGAGCAGAACGCGTCGGATTTAAGAACACGCTAGTCTAAACGCCAGGATTGTTCGGTATCCATGCCTTACATAGTACATCGAACACAGTTTGAGTAATTCACTTTATAGAACGCATCAGAGCAACTATTTGAACACATGACTGACTCCCAATTAATGACTTCATACTATAGACGCCAAAAAGTCAAGTTCAGCAACATGTTCCTCAAACTGCAAACCACGCTAATAGCCACGCTAACCAACCCTCCGCTTACGTAACGCACGAGCCTCACCTATCCGTTTCCCAGACCCCATCGAGCATCAATCGCCCTTGTCGTTCCCACTCTATACGCCTATCTACAATTTCGCTGCCTCCTCAAAACTCCCGTACTTGTAGAATACATCCAAGTATCCACGATACCCCAGGAAAGAAAGTAAGAGAAGGAAATTTGCCGCCCAAAAATATGGATATCCGAGTCCTTCGACCGTCTGATATTCCGCACGTGCAACTTGCGAACATCACCAATCTTCCGGAAAATTACTTTTGCAAGTACTACTTGTATCATGCTATGAGTTGGCCGCAGTTGAGTTATGTAGCTGTTGATGTAAGTTTGTGGTGATTTTAGTACGAGTGGTGAAGAGAAGAGGAAGAAGTATCAAGAGAAGGAAGTTTGAAATTCCAGGGCATTGCACATTTCCCTATTTATTATATTGTTCATATCATTTCTGGGCAGCAAGCGATATATTCGAAAAAGAGTTGGAAAGAGAGCACGTGACTTTACATACACCTTCTCCACTCAGATTCCATTTACCAATACCCTAATCGCCATGGACTTCACTTCAACTCAATTCAGGAAAATCCCTCTTATTTCCACCAGCTAATACCCAAAAGGTCTCCCGCCCCCCGAAAACCCCCTACGACCCCCCCAAAATCGTAGGCTACGTACTCGCCAAAATGGAAGAAGAACCCACCGACGGCGTACAACACGGACACATCACCTCGCTCTCCGTAATGCGCACACATCGCCGCCTGGGTCTAGCCGAGAAACTCATGAGGCAGAGTCGTACGTCTTCCATTCTTCCCCTTCTATCTTAATTCCTTCCTCCAATCTCAACCCCTTTCCCCATGGATATGTATATATGTGCTAACCCACATCTCAGAGCGCGCCATGGCCGAAACCTTCGCAGCACACTACGTATCCCTGCACGTGCGCGTCTCCAACACCGCCGCCCTGCACCTCTACCGCGACACACTGGGCTTCACCGTCGACAAAGTGGAGCCCAAGTACTACGCGGACGGCGAGGACGCGTACAGCATGCGCATGGACCTCGCCGGGCTGAAGGACAGGCTGAAGGAGGAGGAGAGGGAGATTTTCGGGGACGAGGGGGAGGAGGTGGGGGAGGGGCTTGCGGAGGGGATGAAGAAGGTCAAGATTGGGAGGGGGAGGGGGGTGGTGGATTTGGTGGAGAGGAGTGAGGTTGCTGCTTAGGTATTGGAGGGAGAAAGGGAAGGGGGAGGGGAGGATGGGGGTGGGTAGGAGGGGATTGAATTGAATTGAAATGAATTGAAAAAAAAATCGCTTTCTATATGCATGAATTCCCTATGCCGTATTCCATGAACCGTAAATGTTTCAAACCATGTCTTGTGGATATCATAAAGCATGCCATAACCGTAAATCCATATCATGATATCATATCATACCATACCATGCCATATCGTATCGTATCATATCACATCAAGCCTCCCAGCACGACTTTGCCCACGCCGCCAACCTCGCTCTTCAAACCTGCACGACAACTCTCTTCGAATTCCCGGACGACGCCTGCGAGGATGATTTTCCGGACTCTTGCGTCTGCTTTGTTGAAGAGGTCGCCTACAAGAGCTGGGACACCGCTACCTGCTAGGACGACGCTCTCGGGGGTACTCAACATGCTGAGGATGCGAGTGTAGCAGTCGATCAAGACATCGCAAAGGGTGGCGAAGGTGCTGAAGAAATCGGGGTCGAAGGGTAAGGAGGGGGTTTGGAGATGTGTGTATGACTCGTTGGGAAGGAGTTCATTGTTCTCGGGTGGTGAGTCGAGGCCAAATGATGCTTCGCTATTTGCGCTATTGGAGGGTGTGAGGAGAGCGGGATAGTCGCTCAGAGCAGTTGCACTGCTGCTTCGTCTTCCTTTGCCGCCTAGGTTTGCTCGCTTGAACATTTGTGGTAGACGAGCTCTGGAGAGGGAGCTAGGAGTGCTGCCGTCTGTGGGGTGTATGGATTGGTATTGTTCAAATTCGAGGAGGAGAGCGTTGAGGGCTCGAAGGTAGTCAGAGGGCGAGTTGGCGTTGAGGTCGAGGATAGTGGGAAGAGAAAAGCCTAGGAGGAGGTAGTGGGTCGCACGACGGGCTTGGGCGCGTGGTGTCGAGGAGGGAAGACGGGTGAGGTCAGTTTTGGAGAAGAGGAGAGTGTTGAACCAATATATACGGCCTTCGTGGCTGTCATATGTTAGCAGGACTCCACGTCAAGACAGAGCAACAGTCGTACGCTTTTCTTAGGTAGTCCAACGTTGATATACGCTTCGAGGCCATTTCTTGTATGTGTTGGAAGATGATATGTGGATTGGTGCCATTGGGGACTTGTATGGGTGCTGCTGGAGCAAGTTGAGCATTGGCCTGACGATTTGCGTTTATGATATCTTTCTGGGTGGGTTGGTGCCGTAATGGCATAGGGACAGCCATGGCAAAGGGAGTCTTGGGTTTGTCGACAGCACTGAGGGGGCTCTTCTCGTATTGGAGGTTGTCAGGCCTCACGTTCTCACTACTCTTTTGCTTGTTCCGTGAGAAGGTGGATATGGACAGGGCCGGGCGAGACGAGGTGGGAGCCACATTAGGGGCTTTCTCAGGGGAGTAGGTCAGCGCCAGGGTGGCTGAAGGAGTCGTCCTATGCGAGGACGTGCTAGCCGTAGCGGCAGTGGCGGTCGAGGTGTTTGTGCGTAACGAGGCGCTACGTGATCGACGCAGCTGGGAGCTAAAGTCGGTGACAGAGCTGGCAATGGAGAGGCGGCTGGTGTGTCTTGGAGGGGTAGTGGTCGTGGCAGCAGAAGAGGCGGTGGAGGTGAAGGGGTCGAGAGGGGTCGTCTGTGTCTGTGCCGGGATATTGGGCACTGGCAAAGACCCTGAGGCCAGCGAGGGGGGCGGCGAGGTGGAAGAGCGCAAGAGGGCGTGGGAGATGGAGGAGCGCGACGACTTGGGGCGGTTCTTGGACGACTTGCCGCCAAAGAACGAGGGGCGACGGGAGAATAAGCTGGCCGACTGCTGCTGTTGCTGAGGCTGCTGAGGCGGAATGGGGTCGGCCATTGCGTGCATACCGCTTTCCGCTTTCCCAGCACGGTGGGGATCAGGGGTAACGTCGACACGGTTCACAGCTGCGACGGCCCGCTTCGGGATTAGCCTGGCCTTGTTCCCGATGTACCTACTAATTAACTGCTGTGTAGCAATATGGACGCAGTAACAAGCAAGCAAGCAAAACAATGGCGACAACCAACTATGCACACGGCCAGGGCGACTAGATGCTGTTATACCTACATCCACGCCCGAAACCGCCCTTGAGGCAGATGATGCGACCTGGCCCCGTCCTGTCTGCCTGCTTGTTCCCTACACTGTCCCCCCGTTACTGCGCGCGCCAGTCTGAGACGCGACACCAATGAGTTGATCGTATGCTCCAGCGATAGGTTCCCGTACCCATACCTAGGCGACGGCGATGCAGGAACACGCTCACTTTTTTTACTGCTGTGGCGCTTCGACACCCCTCTCTCGACTGCGCCCAGCCAGTCGCCAGCTCGTAGAAGCCAATACCCCTGCTCCTCTCTCCATCATCGCGCATAATTACCCTCTACCGACCACGTGCCTGGTCCTAGTCCTACGTACCTACATTGTAATTACATACCGCTACCTATCACTATCGTACTGCGCTTGCATCCAACTCCAACTCCGTCGTCACATGCTGTGCGCCTCCACACCGACGCAGGTAATCCGCCACCTCTGCCTCTGATCTGCTGTTGCTCTGCTCTTGCTCTTGCTCGTCTTCACTCTCGCTCTCTTCTCCACTTCTCACTTCCCTTCCCCAACAATCACCATCCCCCCTCTCAAGCTACCCCACATCACAGCATGCAGCGCAGACATAGCGCCAAGGTGCGTCGATGCTTCTGAACACTGCAGGAAACAAGCGCTGAAACACCATCTAGGGCGAGTGGATCCCCGCCGGCGGCCAGTGGCCTGTCGACCCCCAGCACGATGTACCTGTGTCAGAGAAGCGCATCTGGGTCGACGGCTGCTTTGACTTTGCCCACCACGGTACGCCTGGTTCTGCGACACCACCACCATGCTTAGACACTCACTCACTTTGCAGGCCATGCTGGCGCTATGCTGCAAGCCCGCCAACTCGGCAACGAGCTCCTGGTCGGCGTCCACTCTGACGAAGCCATCCTCGAAAATAAGGGCCCGACCGTGATGCGCCTCGACGAACGGTGCGCATGCCTATCGCTACCTCCACGCGACACATGCTGACCTAGGACAGTGTCATGGCTGTCGAAGCCTGTCGCTGGGCTACCCGTGCAATCCCAAAGGCTCCTTACGTGACCTCCCTGCCCTGGATCACCCACTACGGATGCCAGTATGTCGTCCACGGCGATGACATTACCTCTGATAGCGATGGAAAGGACTGTTACCGTTATGTCAAGGCTGCAGGAAGATTCAAGGTGGTTAAGCGCACCCCAGGCATCTCCACCACCGATCTCGTAGGACGCATGCTGCTATGCACCCGCTCCCACTTTATACAATCGCTGGAGAAGGTTATTTCTGGAGACGAAGGTCCGGGCGGAGAGGAAGAGCGCAAGCAGACGGGTGAAGCCATGCTGCAGAGGATCAAAGATTACGCAACCGACGAATCGGGTCTTGCTCCTGGCTGTGATGTTTGGTACTGGCATGCTTCGAAACCTGCCAAGCTGCGGAGAACCACCACTAGCAATTCAGCACATCCCGAACGACCTGGCGCTGCAAGACAGGAGTCGACTACTTCGCAACTCGGATCTGCACCAGTCAAGGAAGAGAAGGGCAAGTTCCACCACCTAGTTCAAGGCAAGGGTGTGAGACCAGGACAAAATATCGTTTACGTGGATGGAGGGTGGGATCTTTTCTCTTCTGGCCATATTGAGTTCTTACGACTGGTAACACAGACGGAAGAAGTTGCTGCAAAGGAGCGAGGTTGGTACACAGAAGAAGCAAAGCAAAAGCGTATCGAAGAAAGCGGAGAAGACTATGGCCCAGTATTTGTGGTAGCAGGCATTCACGACGATGAAGTCATCAACCACTGGAAAGGCATCAACTTCCCAATCATGAATGTCTTCGAACGTGGCCTGTGCGTACTACAATGCAAGGTAAGTCATCACAGTTATTATTGACAACATCAATGCTGACTCCTCACAGTACGTTCATGCCGTCGTTTTTGGCTCACCCTTCTCCCTCTCCAAGGCTTTCCTTCACACCATTCCCTACAATACTCCTCAATCCTCCGTCTCCGCCGTCTACCACGGCATCACCAAATTCATGCCCCTCACCTACGATCCCTATACCATTCCCAAATCTCTTGGCCTCTACCGCGAAATTGCAAATCATGAATTCCAAAATGTCAACGCGGCAGAAATCGTAGCTCGCATCATGAAAGGCAGGAGCATGTATGAAGAACGACAGCGCAAAAAGGGAGAGAAAGGTGCAGGTGAAGAGGCAGAGAGGTTGAGACAAGAGCTAGAACGGGAGCAGAGAAGAAGAGAAGTCGAAGGCCAATTTGGAATCTAATCCAATTCCTCTTTGGCTAGAACACCACATGTCGACGTAGACAAATGGGCGGTACATATATGCAACTAATCCTGAGCGAATTAATAGACTCTTTTCCTACCACTCAAGAGACCAATCACACTGCACACATTATCAACCAGTTCACGAAAGCTCTGGATCGACCTGACAGCCTTGCGGCTGAAAACCCGCATGATGCATATTGTGGGGCGCGGAAAAGGGCAGCTGAACCTTAGACCTCGCATTCCTGTCAGATGGCTGAGGCTGAACAACGACCGTACATATGTGAGAAGAAACCCACAATTATGTAGCGGTGAAGACTACTATGCATTGACCTGCCACTGCATGATATTTTACTGTGTATTCGATGTTCAGCACGCCATGTTTCCTGCGAGCTGAGTGGGTGGTAGAGTTGTATTGTAGGTGGGTAAGTGCTTTGTATCTAGATGCCAAGGCACTACGGGCCGAGCCATCTCGCCATGAATCTATTTGACAAATGAGAGTTATGTGGGGAAGTGTGGACGAATGTATACACATGTGCTTGCAGTAAAAGCCTTGCAGCATTGGTCTGGCCTTTGTGTTCATGCATATTCGTTAAAACGCCTTTACATGCGCTCTGCTTACTATACTTCCATTCTACATCCTTCAGTCTATGCTACTCTGCAATGTGATCAGCTTCAAAGTCCCATGTGTCTTTCTCGCGCCGGCTCGGCTAAGCTCACACCATAACGAAGTTGGGATAGATGATTTGTGGCGTAAGATAGGGCAGCTAGAATGATCATCAGACAACTTCAATAGCCACAATTGAGGCTAACTCAACACTACACAGAGTAAAACTCAGCTTCACGTCAGCCATGTTCATCGTTGCCCTCCACCCTTTACGATGGTGTTGTATACTAGTATGGACGGATCTTTCTAGGCCTGGCTGGCTCCACGCTAGGCAATAGCCTCGCTCCCGACACCCTCGCCTATAAATGCGGAGAAGAACGACACTAGAACTACATTTGTGGCCTGGACCAAATTTTGGCACCCGTCGAAAACACGTGGTATCCGCAATTGTTGCTCTGATTGAGTGTAGATACGCCAGCCTTCGCCAACTTATGCAGTCAGCCGGAATCTGGCTGCACAGGCAAAGACATGTATTACCATTCTGGACATAGAGTTCAGGAAACGACATGATCTTGGATTAGCGAGCTTCTCAGCCTTCAATTTCAGTGAGCTAATCCTAGTTTGGAGCTTGCTATACGTCTCACATTGACTACTGTGCTCAAAATGGTGGAGCGACATGTTTTGGCGTAGCTGAGCTTTGCAATTTCACCGCTTCAATAGTTCTGGGCGGCTCAAACGCGCAATTTATAAGGACTACAGGCACTCTACTTTCTCTTCATTCTCAATCACACAACTTCTACACCAGTCCTACAGTCCACCAAACATCCGCAATGGCAGCTGTAACTGATGTACCAACCTCGCTCAACGCAGGGACTGTCTCTGGTCTCATCGATATACCAAAGGAGACAGAGTTTGTACCAGAATGGCCAGCGAAAGTTCAAGACTGCCTCGTTCCCGTCTTCGACACTGGTGTATTCATCACTGAGCTTGCCAAAAATGACTTGCTTCCCAAGAAACTCACAGGGCTCACTGATCAAGATCTGGAAGATGCCAAGCGAAACCCTGAGACACTACTCCAGAAAGCCAACGAGCAGGCTCCTAATCAGTTAACTGAGGGTACTTACCGTGGAACGCAATTGGCTCTCACAAAGGTCTACGACATTATTGAGAAGAAGTATGACTTTCCCTATTGTCAATAGACTAGACTAACGTTCTCAGATATTCGAGCTTCATGGAGACAGCCAACTTTGAGCCTTCGTTGCCAGCAAATCTTACAATGGGCAAGATGCGAGAATTGTATGTTTTCACAGACCCAAAGGATGACAACTATCCACCACATCTCAACCTTGCGGCAAACAAGCCTGCATCAGACGCCAACCCAGGAGCGGATCAAAAGTCAACTCTTCGTAAGCAATCTCGGTTGCAATTAACAAGTCAACTCTAACTTCTATAGAACCTGGTGACCTTTTCGCCAAACTTCGCCTAGCCCAGCTGACTACAATGATACCTGCTTTGATACCCAAGAAGTTCATTCAAAAGGCTCTTTTCGATGTAGTCAGTACTGGCGCTGCTATTGCCTATGGCAGCATGGGCACACCAGATCATGGTACCACGATTGCTGAAGTTGAAAGCTACAACAAAGCCCAACGTGAAAGCAAGTGGCTCCAAAAGGACATCTTCGATTTGCCCAACATCGGTGATCTTCCAGATTGGTTCTCTGATCGCCGCTTTGCTCAGCAACATTTTACTGGTACCAATCCTACCACAATCGAATTGGCGACTGATAAATGGATCGACCATTTCATCAATGCTTGCACAGACCCTCAAGATAAGAAGATGCTCGACAAACTCACTCAGTTGTCAAAAGAGAAACGTGACTCCTTGTACATGCAAGATTGCAGCTACTTCAGGAAAGATGCCGGCCTGGCTGAAGATCAAGAGTTTTCGTGCGACTATAACGTTGACTACGTACAAGCGGGACAGCCAAAGCAACGAACAGAGAAGCGTTATGGAGTCGCTTCTGTGTGTTTGTTCCATCTTGCTGACACTGGCGAATTGGAGCCTCTCGCCATTGTCATCGACTGGCGTGGTAGTGCAGACAAGTCTGTCACTATCTACAACAAAGAGCTCAACCTGACCCTCCAGAAAGAAGACTGGCCCTGGCGATATGCCAAAACCTGTGTGCAAAGCAGTGACTGGATCCGACACGAAGTCACCGTCCATCTCACCAACACCCATCTAATCGAAGAAGCAACCATTGTCGGTGCCTACCGAAACCTCCCTCAAACCAACGCAGTCTTCCGCCTCCTCTACCCTCACTGGCAAAAGACCCTCTCTCTCAACGCCGCCGCCCGCGCCGTCCTAGTCCCCCACGTCGTCGTTCCCCTCGTAGGCATGCCCGACGAAGCATGCTACCGCTTCATCCAATCCGCCTTCACCAACTTCGACTTTGTCGGCAACTACATCCCCAACGACCTCCGCCGCCGCGGCTTCCCGCCTGAGCAGCTCAACTCCCGCAAATTCCACAACTACACCTGGGCACGCTGCATCCACAGCATGTGGTTCAAAATCCGGTCCTACGTCTCTGAAATGCTCTCCATAAGATACCCCACCGACACCTCCGTCGCCACCGACCCGGACCTACAATCCTGGAGCGCCGAAATGCGCGCTCCCCCCTCCGCCCGCGGCGCAGGCCTCTCCTCCTTCCCCGAGCTGAAAACCCTGGACGCCTTGATCGATGCAGTGACCATGTGCATCCACCTCGCCTCCCCACAACACACCTCTGTAAACTACCTCCAAAACTACTACCAATCCTTCGTCATCAACAAACCCCCCTGCCTCTACACCCCGCCTCCCACCACGCTGTCTGCGCTGCGCACCTACACGGAATCCGACCTCGTTCGCGCGCTGCCCATTAACCACACGCACGAGTGGCTGTTGGCTTCGCATATCCCTTATTTGTTGAGTTTCAAGCCGGGTGATAAGGAGAGTTTGATTATCTACGCGGCGAGCAAGTATCATGTGTATAAGTTTAAGACGGAGCCGGAGGAGCAGAGGGTGAGGGATGCGGCGGCGAGGTTTTATGAGGAGTTGGCGAGGAGTGAAGGGGAGTTTAGGGGGTATGCGATGGATGCGGATGATAGTGCGACCGTGTTGTATGATGTTTTGAGTCCGAGTTGGAATGCGGTTTCGATTTTGATTTAGACGGTTAGGGGTGAACGGGTGAACGGGTGAACGGGGAGGTGGGGAGGAAAGTGATGGAGAGATTGGGGTTTGGATTGTTTTTTTGTGGATTGAAGATTTGGGGGATGGTTTATTTATTTTGGTTCTTGGGTGTTTCTATGGTTGTTGAGGTTGTAAGCTTTTTGGTGGTTATTTTATACCTATATAAATGTCAGTCACATCTTATATCCAATGCACCTATTGAACCACAATGGATGAAGAAAGAAGGGAATAGAAAAAGAACTCACAGAAATAGCCCCTCCCTCTCCCAAATCCCCCTCTCCGGATCATCTCTCACCTCCTCCACCACAAACCCCTTCCTCAAACTCTTCACAAATCCCAAATCCGCGCGTCTCCTCTTCTTAAAGCAAAACCAGCACACCGTCTGCTCGCCCATCAAATCCTTCAACGTCTGCAATAGCAGCGGAAACGCAGGCTCAAAGTACACGCAGTCTGCTGCGAGGATGATGTCGGGCTTGGCGGGGATGCCGGTGGGAGTGGGGGAGCCCCAGTCGTAAACGGAGGGGGTGATGTAGGGCTCTAGGGCGTTGAGGACTGTGTTGCGTTCCATGAGGGCTAGCATAGGGAGTTGGTCGGTTAGGTGGATGTGGATGTTTTGAGGGGTGTGGTGTAGGGCTAGGGCGAGGCTGCGGGTGGTTAGTGAGTGGATGGGATGGGGGAATAGACAAGAGGGAAAGGGAAATAAGTACCCTACGAGGCCGCCTCCTGCGCCTAATTCGATTCTGGGTGGCGTTAGTTCATTTGTTGTCTTGGTTTGATTTGGGTTGGTCTGGAGTCGGAGGAAGTAGTGAGGGTATAAGACAACAGAGAGAAGTAAAGATAAATAAAACTTCGAAGAAAAACAACATACATTTCCTTCCCTATGAATTCTTCCTTCTCTTTCCTAAGTAGATACTTCCCCAATACCATTCCTGCGGGCCATAATTGGCCACCACATCCCTCTTTCAAATCCTCGTGCAACTTTAGCGGCGTGCGCAGTAGGCCATCGAAATCGACTTCCGAAATTCCAGCTGATTTGATGGGCGCTGGGGGCACGAGATCGGCGCTTATGCCGAAGATGGAGGGCTCTTCTTCGCTGTCGGACATGGCGTGTTGGGGAGGTAAAGAAGGTAGTTGATGATGTGGTTGTGGGTGTATTATTTTGATCGTACCTGCATGAATCGGGTTAGTGCAGGTGGGTTAGTGGGGCAGGCATAACCGGGGCGGATAAAGCTTCTTTTGTTCTAGAACAAATACACTTTTGTAATACCATTCGCATCAGTATAGCAATCAAGTGAAATATTGGGGCACTTTAATTTCGAGCTTAGTATTTCCTCGATCGCACACCGTGGTGGTCTACAAGTTGTTGCGATGGAAGAGCAGACTTATTGCCCCTTATCAACGCTCTTTTCCCGCCTCAGCTTCGTTGACCAAATCAAGCCATGTCAGTGAATGCACCTTTACTTTCATCGAATAAACATATTAGGGGGGAAATTAAAATCGCCATGTTATAAACTGGACTTGCTCGGCTCCTAGAACAAACTTTATCCTTATTCTTATCTATTTGCAACTCCCTCTTCCTCAAGGCACGGTGATGAGGTTCACAGCAATGAGGCATGGAACTATCAACCAGACAATCATCGAAAGCGCGATCTTCGCCTAAACTTGATCATGGTAAAAAGATGTATGTACGTATCTAGTGATTGATAAATGGAGGTGCAAACTGCTAGTTTATCTTAAACCTAAAGCTATCCTGCGAGAATCGTCTTAGCAAAAGTAAACTTTTCACCCGGAGTAATACACTTATCTACCCTGAAAAAAATGACTTACCCCATGTAGATCTGACTACATTCTCGCTATAAATCAAACCTGAGGCAGCCAGAACTCTCAGCCTCGTTGGTCCAAGCCATAATCTTGCCCGTCCGAATGGCAGCAGGTAATACAAACCGGTGTATCAGGTCTATATTATAGTTCTAAATGAACTTCTTCTCTTCTCTAAGCGATTGGAATTGATGATGCATTAATAACTTTGACTTGCAAATTTTTGCAGTGTGTAAAGCACAGAATCTCACTTTTTTAGCGTGAACGTTGAAGAAGCATTAAGCGTAGATACAATTTGCATCCTTTGGTCTTTCCTCAGGCGGGACCATGTTGCCAATTACTCTTCCAGCTTGGGATCGGTTTATATCACATGTTGGTATATTGTTTGGCACAGAGCCTTGTAGGAGGCTTGAGGCCAATCCATTGTTGACTAAGCACACTCGGTTCGAATCTTTTTACCCAGCTATCCGTTACGTGGCCGTGCCTGTGTACATCAGTTGTGCATGGCTAACCATGCACGCGCTAAGTGAACCACCATCCAATAAACAAGCTAGAACTAGTGTTAAACCAGTAACAAGCAGTTATCTTAAGGTAAGTTTCTTCAGTTTATAATCCTACGCAGGTAGCAACTTAATCTTTTGCGACTTAGTTCTTCTTCTTTCCTTTTCGAAGACTTCATGCCAATTTTGATTCCCTGCTACTTCATTCAAAGCATCCTTGAGTCATTAGCACCGTCAACATGGTCCCCTTTAATCGCGGTCGCTCCAAAACCACACTGTTAGCCAATACACCCACCGGCCGGTCATCCGATGTCAGTGAAACATCTTCGGGGTGGTCTAAGGAAGAGATTTTCACTTTTATTGGCATTCCGATCGCGCTTCTTACCATCATAATCATGATACTCATAGCATCCCCTAATCTAAGAACATGGGTTCGCAACCTTTTCAAACGTAAGTCACTGAAGTTTCACATTATGGCGCAATGAAATTTCTATCGCAGGCCTTGAGCCCTCCAGTTTGCACGCTGATAAAAGAGCGCGGAAGGCTGCACCACATTCAAACGCCGCCACTCAAGACAACCAAACATACGAGAGTACGAAGAGTTTCTCGACTTCCTCGAATTCCAAGAGTTGAGAGAGCTGGCGCGACGGCGCGATGAAGCATGAAGGGAGTATCGCAGGCGGCGGGCATCACATGGGACGGGAATCATCTACGGGAGAGGGGCACGAGGGTGACGAGGCTAGAAGTATCCATTACATTTGGAGCATGCAGCGCTGAGAAAACCAACAAATAGTAGCTATTGCTAACCAAAATAATGATGGAATTTAATTTACAAAGCAGACGAGCCTCTCGAAAGCTGAACAGGCGGGGGAATCCTCGTTGTTTGGTCGTCGCGCGCTCATTGGAGATATAATGCGCACCAATCAACAGTGTACTGTCAGCTGCAGGGACAAAGCCCTTCTAACTGTAGCGAACCACAAGCATCACTGGTTAGAACGAACACCGATAAAGTCTTAACATCGTACTTCATACAAACTAAGTTGTATAGCTTACGTCGCGTTTATCGAACAAGTCTTCATTACAGGTCTAGCATCAGTGAACTATAGTGTGTATGTATATGTATACATACTTCAATCTGGATATGTCAAGAGTTGACTGCTCAATAAGCGAGCGTCGGTAGGCAAAATCACGCGCTGTAATGATGAGAGAAGTCCATACTGCATGAATCTCATCAGCCCACCTTGTACTTATGAGAGTGCATATTATGTGGATGAAGTAGTTTTTGGAACAGTATACCAATCTGTTCAAAAGGCTGCAATCGATCTTACATGATAAACAACGCAGGCAATCATTCGCTAAGCAAACTCCTCGTGTGTCGGGTCGCCATTCTGCGGCGCACTCATTGGCTACCTTCATAAGGATAGTTCCATGTCTGAGTATCAATCATTTTGATTTTAGACTTTTATCTAGGAAACTGCAATTTGAGTTATGTTGTTTCCAAAACATTCTGCTAAACTCCGAGTATGCCCTAGTTCAATTCCTAACCGAAAAGACATATGCCGGGTATAAAATGCCACCTCTATCCATACGCCTTGTCTATATTTGATAATGTTATGCCAAAGTTGAGATGTCTCCTCAAAATTCTTCTTAAAGAACACGATCCCGATGAGAATCTCCACCAATCCCACTGTTCATACTACATTCGTCTTCCATTTCCACGCCCTTATGTTCATGCTTTCAATAACGGCAGGCCTCCTCTACACGCTCTCAACATCGGATCCATAATGACCGAGAATATGTTTGCATCGATCATCCCAGCTCCATCCTTTTGACGTCTCGCCTACATCGCAAAACGGACATCCCTCGGGTACTCTTGAAATATATCGGACATCGCTCCTGTCGATTACTACCTGCACATTATATGTTGGATGTTTGTCGGTGACATGCCCGCCGAATTTATCTCTTCTGTTTACGAGAAAAGGTTCCTTAGCCTTCTCTCGAAGGCATACATCACATAGCCAGAGCTCTTGTGGTTCATGTGTTTCTTCGTGGCGACGCCAGTCATAGGGTCGCTTAGTACGATAGCCGCAGCCAAAGGTACATTGAAATTGGCCCGCGTTAACGGTTCGACGGCCATCCGATTTGGAGCGACGACGACGGCAACCAGATACGTACTTGTCGATGAGTGTGAGTGCCGGTTGTGGGATGTGAGCGTTTGCGTCAGCAAGATTGTAATCATCCTGTGGCGTTGGGGACGTTGCTCCCGAGAAAGATATATCTGGTGGCTTAGAGAGCATGAGCGATGCTGGATTGTTGTCGTAGTTTTTTTGTTTGAGATATTCGAGAACAAGTTCTGGCTCCGATCTGATGGCAGTGGAAAGTGCTACTACATGTTCATGTTGGTACACGACGTCTTCTTTGTCCTCCCAAAAGTCTGCCTTCCAATGCTGGATCAATCTCTTTTGTTTGCTCGATAGCCTTCCTCGTTTATGCATCTTCTCGCCTCTTCTCGATATTCGTGATGCAGCACTGTTGCTTGTGTCATGATCACATGATTGCTCCTCTTCGATTTGGTCCACTGGAGGACTTTTGGTAGTAGGTGTTATGATATCTCCTATATTCATTGTGTCTTCCAAAAGATTGGTGCGTAGGGTCTTCCCTGACAGGGTCACTGAAAGTTCCACGCACATCGAGACTACTTGTTCGCTGAAAATGAACTGCTAGCTTGGAACTCATTTATACCATCGAGGAAATGCCACTTTATAGTGTTGCTCATTTGCCAAGACCTTGGGCTGAGACCTTTCTTTAGAGAGAATGATTTCTTTGCTCGGATGCCAGTCTGAAGACTTTAAACAGCAACACTTGGAGTAATGGCAAAAGTGATACCTATTTAAGTAGCAAGATATAGTTTTTAACTTACTAGGGGTGTCGAATCTCTCTTGAAGAGGTTCTTTTCGTTTCGAAGGAGCTTCCGAATTGCTTTTGGGAAAGAGGGTCAGCTAGAAACGGTGTTCCTTCCTCACACAATTTTGGTGCTTGGATTAAGGCCACCAGCCTATCGGATCTTCCAAAGGGCTTTTCTTCTAAATCTGAAAACTGTGTAATGCCGTACTCAATCAACCTTGTTCCGAGTTAGTCGTCGGGCTATGAAAATTGGGCTGCACTCAGTATTGTGCGTTGTACCCGCATGAAGGGATGATGGCAGACAGAGCTTCATTCACAATCCAGCGAAGGACGCGTCTTTATATCATTGGTTGCCTCTTTTAGGCAGCCACCGGTCATGAACTGTCATTCATAGGTATACCACTCATAAGTTTTGTGACTCGGAGCGTCAGTCATACATGACACAAGGCTGATAACAACATGACTTAACACCTGCGAGTATTTAAGTACTAAAGAGGTCCTGGCTCCTCTTTAAATGAAGAAGAGATGAGTCAAATTTCACATTGCCACTTGAACAGTGACACAAAATATGATTCAAAGCGGTGATGCCTGATGGGCAAAACTGACTAGGATACCCCGCGTGAGTCAATCTAGGTTCTAACATTTCTAGCAGCCTTATATTAGTTTCTGTTGTGGCACACTAAACTAGTCATAAGCCTCTTTACGTGTAAATAGAATACTATGTAGTGTAACGTTGAAGGCTGCCGACTCAACTGCACGAGAAAACGCGGTATATGATCACTTGTCCCTGAGTTATCCCAGTGATGAGGTGATATACTGACGTTACTGTCAGGATATATTAGTGGTCCCACGATGAGCTGACAAGAGTCACCAGGTCAGTGTCACGTGAGAATACAATCAGGTGACTCTCTTATCAAGTTCCAGAGCCTTCATGGAGAGAAGTCCTTTTTATTAAGCCACAGGGCAGCCAGTGTCTGTTCATGGAGAGCTGCCTGCACACTGAGACTAGATATGCTGGCTCAAACATCAGCAACCATAACCTGCTCCACTTGGAAGGTTATGTGCTCCTTAAAACGTAACGTGTCGTACTTTGATAAGCCTCGAAGCCTACCAGAGGAATCGCTGGACTTTGCCAGGTTCGTTAGACCACTCGAATGGCCACCGAATGAACACGTATGTGACGGCTGCATTGATGGCCAGTAACCATAATGTTTCAAACACTGGATACTTCAAGGCTGCCTCTTTGATGGGTGGAAGTGAAGTTTGAAGTGTCTGAGAGTTGAGTCGCCAGATAATCCAAGGTACTATGAAATAGCGTGGTTCAACAAGCGGCGCTGATACAACTGAAAGAGCAGTCGTGGCCAACCAAACAACAATGAAGCTTGATTTACAGGGCGGACGACTCTCTTGAAAGCTGGTTGGGCGGTCGTTTCGATTCTTGGTTGAGGCGCGTTCATTGGATGGTGGTTTACTTAGCGCGTGCATGGTTAGCCATGCACAAGTGATGTACACAGGCACGGCCACGTAACGGACGGCTGGGTATAGTCGAAATATCTTGAAGACGTAGAAAACGTAATGCCGATTATCTGCAAGGGTATATGGGTGGATAATGGTGTTGAAATGAACGGCTACCAGTCCTATTGCGACCCATCCTGCAAATGCCACGAAGCTGAAGAAAGAGAGTCTCGATGTGTTTGGGGACCAGTAATGAAGGGAAGTGGCAAGGCCTTGAGCAGGAATTGAAGTGATAGATGACACCACGGGTCCTATCAATAATGGCGCAGAGAAAAATGCAATATATGGCCAGATGTAGAGCATTTGCGGAAGATGCAAAGTGGCGGTGTGCGCAGATTTATCGCCTGAATAGTCAGTTTCCAGTCATCCTCACGCTAAAGGGAAAGCAACAAACCAAGAACCACACTGCCATTCCAAATCACAAAAGCGGCGAATAGAAGCAGCAGTACTACATAGGGTATCGTGACTCGAAGGACCAGGAATGGTCTCTTTACAACTGCAAACACAGTTGACACTAAAAGTAACACGTAATCTGCCGAGTGAGCTAGGGAACTAGATGGCCAAGAGGGCAAACATACCAGACAGTTCAGCATCTTGAACCGAGCAATTGTGTACAACGCCATTATTCCAGCTATCTTGGAGGATATCCCTTCCGGTCGCCTTTTGTGATCTTTGAGGAGGTGTACTTGTGAGCGCATCGAAAACAGTAAGCCCGGCGGGGAAAATTGCTACCCAAAATATGTTGGTCTGCCTGAACAAGAGAGCTATGACGCCCAACAATGTTGCTGCGGCGTTGTCCAACAACGTTCCAGCGACAGTAGCCTTGTTCAAATACACACTATAACTCAACAGTACAACCAGGGTCGACATTACATCTGTGTAGAATAGAGCCGAGAAGAAAAAAAGAGGAGGAAAAAGAGTGATATTGAGAGCTGAGTGTGCGTCAAGTGGCTGTGTTGGATCACTTTGCTGAGCAATTGCACTCTGGCTTGGTTTGGCTTTGGTACGCATTGCACGTAGGATGCCATAGCTCAAAGGTGTTATGAGACATAATGCCCCAACATTCAAGGCTCGTAAAGCTTCTGTGCTGCACCCTATGAAAGGATAAAGAAGCTTTGCTACCAGATATCTTCAATTGTTAGTCAATGTCTAACACTTCAACCAACATACTCACAGGCCAGGCGGTGTTGTGATCTTAGGGTCCCATGAGTAATCGCTCTCGCAATATTTCTGAGCCTGTGGAATATGGAAGAATTCATCCTGCCCAAAAATAAGTCAAAGCTTCCAAATAAGCCCAGGAGTAGGTACAAGATAGGGTTCAGGCACTTCTTTTGAGACCACGTTGAACCATGTAACAGATAAATTAACAACAGCCAGTAATGCGGCGGGCAATGCCCATGTCTGCGACAGCGTAGGCATCGAACAGCCCTGCAGGGTCCTTCAGAAGGCTTGATGAGAAAAATGTGATATGATGGCTGCACGTGAATGGATAGGACAGTAAGGAGGAACTGGTCCCTGAAGTAAAAGCCAGTCTCAATCTGGTTAGATTCAGCGAGCGGATGTGCTCCGCAACATATTCACGCCAAACTTCACGACACGTCCAGAGACATATCAACGCGTCGCGATCATGGCTTTACCTCTTCCGCCAGGGCTAACGCCCCCGGAGATTGCCTTTCTCTGTGAGATGGAGCTTATCACGATTATACCTCGCCAAAGACTTGAAGGGCTCGCATTACTGGGTGTACGCTCGCCCCGCAGTCACCCCACTACATTATAGTAGAAAGGCGCAAGCTAAACAATACACAGGGTCCTGTCAAACCCCTGAATCCACCGCATAGAACAAACATTCCTCTCTGGCTTGCTCTGCTCCTCAAGCGTCAACGTCGCGCCAACATCCTCCCCCCGCCATGGCTCAATACCCACTCATTGACAGCAATCCTTGATCACGAAACCGAATATGGAGAGACATTCTCTCCTCCCCCACGATTGCCGCCGCAACCATCAAACAATACGCTTCCTACCTCTCCACCATTTCTATCGAACAACACTGCAGATGCTGCGCCAGACGCGTTACCCTATCACTGGCTAGAGTTGGGAGAGATGTTGCTAGAAGCCGCATCTGATGATTTTGAAGACCCAGATACTGTGAGGAAGCTCCTTCGAGGGCTCAGGGAAGTCCGTATGTCAAAACTCAGAGATGGCGTTGAAGTGCTGGACGCGGGTGGCGGAGTCAAAATGAATGGTGTTGGGGCAATGGAAGTTGGTGAAGGAAGATCTTTTGTCACTGGAGTCATTGACGGATTAAGGTACGTAGAGCTGAACTTTTTCACCTTATTGTCACTAATACGCGGCAGAAAAATTGCGGCATCGCGTGAGCAACAGCGCAAAGATCGAGATCGCGAAGAGGCAGAAAACGGCTACCCCGGGACTGCAGATTATGACGACGATGAAATGGATATGCAATGAAATTGCGTCTATGAGGATTTCGCATTCAGCTCGCAATCTAGACGTCCGGGCCAACAAACTGTGGGCCATGTCGAAAATTCATCAACGGTGCACAAAAACCGTAAGCACTCACGGCTACGTTCGAAGTTCGGATTGGCCTCTTCCTACGGCTCTGGCGAATTCATAAAGCCACTATGCACCCCAGAGTCAATGCAGAAGGCCTGGCCACTTTCGCTAAGGGATGTCACGAGAAAATTATCAGGTCTCTGCTATACTCGGTGCTACCATACTCGCTCTGCAGGGCCACGTTACAAAAGAAATGACTCCACTTGGTCGTGGCACGTCAGAGTTTTGTGACACCACACGAAACTCCCTGCAACCCTAGCAAAGAGGACGCCAACATCTGCGTGCCACGTGGTTGGCCAGCGAGCTCATTTGAGTGCGCAATTGTAGATGCTGCATGAGCTGCACGAGCTAAAGTATATTGCGGCCCAACTATGTAAAAGTCAAACAGTTGGTGTTGGCGCTGTAGGACGAAGCAACATGACCGAAGACTTCAAAGTCAACCAAGTTGCATGCGGCACCAGCATCTCTATTCTTCTTCCACTGAACTTCCAGTGCCAACAGCTTGGACTATGCTTTGTGTTGGACGAGATAGACATTCATTTGAATACAAAATGATGAATCGTGAAACTCTGATTCCTCTTCAATGTGTCCCGAAGCCCTTTGAGCTGTATTACTCTACCAAATCTCAATACAAGAATGCGCTGAAATATATCACAGATTATTGAAAATTTCAATCAGGCGCGAATTATAGCATCACCCATTGATGCCCTCTACGTTCACCTGCACCATCTCTGCAGCATCCTTCGGTAAATCGTTGTCGTCTACATGTTCCAAAACCCATGGATCTTCATCTTCATCATTTTCTTCATCAACTGTATACTTCCCTCCACTCTTATGCCTATACTTAACCTACCCGTCTCTCTTCCTTCGTACTTTCACCACTCGAGACGCAGATATGATCCTGTTCCTTGCGCGTCCATGGGACACGGTCCGTGTATCTTCGTGCAGTTGCATCGGCTTCAACTTCCAAAGCAGGTCCATAGAAGGTTGAATTTGAAGAACATAGATTGCATTCTGTTAGAATGTTAAGCCCAGTAATCATACACACTCTTTTTCGTCTCGGTAAAACATCATCTAGATATTCTTGCACCCTCTGAAAGGCTGGCGTTGCTGCCCATAAACCCAGTGAGAGTGTGAGATATTCTCAGAGAAATCATCGCATCAACCAATGTTGTTAAAATCTGTGTGGATCATTGTGTCTCATGTTGGTTGAGCAGAAGTGTAAGGCGATCCAGGTTGGGAATTGTGCTGCCTAGTTTGTGTTTTTGCTAAGCTCATGTGTATGGAGGTAATAGAACTTTGACATGACTGCCTTGTATCTTGAAGTCGTTGCCAAAATTCGTTGCAAATGAGTTTTGACTACTTGGGCAATATTATCAAATAGGGCGTTGGTAGTTCAGCTGAGGGGTACATTAGACCAGCAGGGCCGTGTGGCTGGCACTTCATGCAAGCCACTATATGCAAGAAGATTTTGTGAAATACCTATTGGCTAGCTACGCAGATTATTGCCCTTTCGCTCCTCGTCTTACCCTTCATCAATGCAGTCATCTTCCAGCAAATCGATCCTCAGAGCACGTCGAATATCCCTCTCGCACCCAATTTATCATTGCCAACGCAGTCCCGACGTGTGATCCACCAGTACTGTTGTTTGTTCTTATCTCTCATTATCTGTGGTACCTTCCACAATTTCGAGGACGATGCCGAGAGCAAAAATCGCAGGATAGAAATGGATCTGATCATAATGTGGCGCTTGTTTTGGAAAGTTACATCCAAGAAAATCCGTGGGTACGTAAGGTTAGGTAAGAGTAAGAGTGTTCAAAGAATTTGTGCAGTTCACATAAGATGTCATACTGCTGTCCCATTGTGCTTAAAGCCAAGGCCTAAGGTAGAGATAAAGCATTGAGCTAGCGAGAATATAGCAGATTATCAGCTGCTTTGGAAAACTAGGTCTCGAAATATAAGATCCCAATATCTGTTTTAGAAGCTGCTGAAGAAATCTCATTAATGTATAGTGAATGCTTCCTGTCGGTTTCGCGTTATGAAGATGCCACAATCTTTTGTGATCGATGGAGAGTTTCCTCGCGTAGTTTCGCGGCTTCTCAGGAGGCACTAACACAGACCATTGCAAACAATCTTATACAACTTGGTGCTTATTTGATGAAATGTTTCAATCTATGAGCTTACTAACCTGTTCCATCCCAGAACTACTCCTCCAATGCGTTCTTGAGCTTGATACTAATCACTTTGCAATCCACACGCTTCATACGAACCAGTAACAAACCCTCAATTTTTTCTAAAAAGTTTGTGTTCCTCGTACCCAAAGCGATGATCCTGTACCATACTATGCCTTGCTTCTTTACACATATTCGATGATGCAACTCGGAATTTACAGTTGCAAAATCGAATATCGCTTCACTGCAAAAAGTACTATTTCAACAAGGTCCCTCATCCCATGAGCAGGATTTTGAATCTTTGCTGCTGGTGTTTTAGTGTTTGATTAGTATGATTGCGTCGCGTGATACGAGAAGTTCGAAGGGTTCCAAGTATGAGAACGCTACTTGCACTGCACTGCAGCCACCACACTCCATTTCAATTCAACCCAGCCCATCTCAACTCCATTCAGACGAGATAATAAGATTCAACCTTCCTAATCCGGAAGGTTTCAAAAAGTGTCGATTACTGATGACTCAAAGCGGAGCAAAAACAATTCTTATACAACTGCAGGTATTCACCAGGGGTCACCCAACTGACTACTAATCTGCGGGTTACAAGCTTGAGTACCGCTGAGCGGACCGGAAGCGCTATTAATCTTATACCTATGGTCGTATATGGTGTTATTGGATTAAAAGTCAGATCATATAGTCGAGTGAATTCATGAGATAGTCGCGATATGCTTCTACAGACATATGATAAGTTTACAAGATAATGTTATAGTGTTAGTATATAATTTGACATAAATATAGCAAACGAAAGTAGAGGTGCTAGCTACACTCCTTAAAGTTTCATGAGCTATGTCGTAATACACTACCACTTTTTGTACTGAACATATAGAATCAGGTAAATTTTGATATACTGGAATTTTCAAATATATTGGATACGAAACATCACATCTCTCAGGAGTGACAGGAGCTCGGAATTTCCCATGAGGTTGAGCAGTATGTATGTTCGTGGACGTTGCGTTACAAGTTTCTCGCCGCACGCTGCTAGGAAATAGGCTGCGGTTTCGACATTATCTTTCTGTCTGCCAGCGGGCAATTGTGTATCACCCAAGAGGGTTGCAACGTGCTGGTTGAATAACTGCCGATATGTTTGATCGAGGTAGCATTTCTTCGCCGTAATGACACAGAAATATCTCTATTGTATAAAAAATCGAGACGCAGGGCTCTGAAAGCTCGCAGCAAAGATCTTATACACTTGCTGTTGTAGTCAATGAGCATGAAATTACTATGGACAAGTCGATGACGTACATCGAATGGCGGTCATATCCGTCTTTTCGATGCTCGAAAGCCAAAAATGATATGAAGGAAAGGATTTGTTCGTCCACTAGTAAGTCGAAGTCAGACGCTAACTCATAATTATAGCCTTTCAAGTCTCCCTACAGTGATGGATCATTTTCAACCCCGCTGTCGAGCCTGCAGGGTGACGTTCAGTGCCGATATGAATGTGCGATTCCTGTTAGAAGACTGAAAAGCTGGACGTGGAGGGTTGCAGTAGAGGTAAACAAAAACTGGTTTTAATTGAACAGTCGCTGGAGATTTTTTCTCGAAAAGAATTCATTACTCGATCTTGACTAAATTAGGATGATGTATTTATTTTCCTTTTCCTATATTACGAATTATAAGATTATAAAAAACTTCACTATACACAATAGAGCAAAAGAAGTCTTTGGTTGGGTTGATTTTTGCTTCGAAAATGATAGGTGAGTGACCACTGGCGAATTGAAGTCACGCAGTACTCGATATGGTGAAAACTCTTATTTCTTCGGGGAATGATATGGAATGGGATTTTTTTTTGGGATTTCGAAGGCAGTATTGCGCATTACACTTCACGTTGATTTGTATGTCGTTGTGTTCTATAGATTTTCATCCTCTACACTAAACTACATACAAAACGCACACAGTTCAAGCAAACAACAAGTCGCTCATAATTTCGGCACATACCCTTCTATCTTTTTACAAATGTTCAAGCTCTTTTTCAAGTACTCCATCTAGCTTCTCAAATTTCCTTCTCAATCCTCAAACACCAACCACCACACACCGCACCACCAAATCCCAACCCACCGCCCCATTTGCCATCCCTCCCAATTAAAAATATCTCTCGCATAAATGCAAAAAGAAAATTCAAATCAACCAAACACACACCTCTAACTACGTAGGTACTATGAATTAATCACGCTAAACAAACTCGTATTCCACCACTTGCATAAACCCCGAGTCATGGCACGCCTCACCGCGAAACGTACCGCGTCGGACTCGGGAGGCTGGCAAGTTCGCCTCGGGAGCGAGCGAGGTTGGAATTTCGTCGAGTTACGTAGTAGTTGGTAATTGCGTGCGTATTTGTTAGATGAGGTGAAATACCGATGGAGATGGCGATGGGAGGCGGTGTGAGTTACGTTATGTGATGGATGGGCTGGTGAACATGCACAATTGCACACTTCTTTGTATCTACTATCTCGACGAAAAATGAAGCCAACTTGCGGTTCTCAGAGATTGGGAGCGTGGTAGTCTACTCAATGGCTGCTTACTCCCCTCGCGTACCTCCAACCGTATACTCGCCACGCCACCAACCCTCCCTCAAACCACACTACCTCCCTCGACAAAGCCCAAAATCTATATACAACACACACCAATGCAATACCACAACAAGGGTCCATATACCATTCTTCCACACTTTCCCTTCAACTTTCCCTTTGCAGAAACTTTGCTATCGGTGAATAGCTATACATAGCATCGTCCTAACGCCTCTCCCCTAGTGAATGCAATTTACCTACAGCGCCTCCGAGAATCTGTCCTGGGCAATATACACAGTCCTGCCCGGGAGTTGGGGAGGCAGTACTATGTATGTGCTATGTTAGGGGAGTTTGAAGGAATTGGGGAATAACGCCGGGGGGAGTAGATTTGTAGATACTGTGTAGGTACTTTGACGGAAGAGGGTTTTCCCGCGAATCATGGGTGAGGAGGTGCTGCGGAGGAGAGGAAGTGACGTCGATATTGGGGACATGGGTGGTGTTGGGTTGGAGTTGTAGAGGAGATGATTTGGCGGCGCGAGGATGTGTAGTGTGTGCTGTGAGGAGGGTACTTGGCAATGGGAAGCGTGGTGGTGGTAGTGGTGAGGTAGGCGCGCGCGATATCAACATTTTTTCTCCAATTGAAAGCGAATTGAATCGGGGTAAATCAAACTTCAATTATTGCGCATGTAATGTGTCTCGCTCGAAATCTTATTATTAAATTCTTCTCAAAGGTCAGATTGTGTTGTTGCTTTTTGTTTCGAATTTTTTAAACCTTCGTACTATTACCCACGTTTCAAATATTCCGGTGTACGAAAATACGTACGTACCTCAGAATCACAAAACTCAAAATCCAAACTCTCCAACTCCAAAACGCCCACAAACCCAATCGCAAACCCAATACATACCTACATACATCTACATACATAGTATTTACGCATCCCAGCCAGCCCAGCCCTCCGTATGCAGGAACGGCGCACATCTCCCAATCCGCCAACTTGCATGATCAAAAATAGTCTGTAAACACATACCGACATACAGTCCACCCAAGCCTATACACATACCTACCCAACAGACAGCACCACCAACTCCTCAACCTATCAATTCCTTTACTTCTCGCAATCCAACCAAACCACTGGACCTGCATCACACCCACTCCACACCGAAGATCTGGAATCAATATAGTCGTTTATACATGTATATTGCAGGATATATTACACTTCACCCAGGACACGTCTAGATCTCCCCCCAAGATTCGCGTATTGAACGTCATTGTACTTTGCTTTGCTTTGCTTACTCCCAATTCCCAACCTCCCCTCCCCATGGCTACACATTCAATACACCTGCAAACTTGTGGCCAAGCCCATGTTTACCTTGCACATAAAATGTAGTATGTAGTATTGTGAGAAGGATGTAGTGCAAGTGATGGAAAATTCACACTCCCTGGTCTGACTTGCTGTTTTTCCACCTCTCTTATATTCCCTCATCGCCTGCTTCCTTGCCACCCAGCCTGTTCCTTTCGTCCATTGATGTCCTGACTACACTGGGTATGACTACACTGGTAATTGGGTATGAGAAAAAAATTGACGTGTCGCTTTGTTTTTCTCATCCCCTCCCCCATCCACTCCCATACCCACCCCATACCTCCTCCAATCCCACCCACCCACTCTTACCAGGTACGCATACATCCACATGCAGGAGTCCTCACATCCAGCCTAGCGCCTCTCTCTCTTCCCTGTCACCGTGATTGCCATTGTGTGCGGGCCGAGTTGGTGACATTCGTTTTCCTTTTCCCTACCTTTCTCTTTTCTTTTTGTTGCGGCGTTGGGTGTGTTGAGCCGGTGAGCTGTGTTGTGCTGTGCCGCGGTGGTGCAGATGGCGCTTGAGGCATTTGCCTTGTGGGGAAAGGATTGGAAGAGGGCTGGCAGGGTGGTGGTTTTACCTGGTTTGCGGTACGGGGCGGGGCGGGGCGACGGTCAAGGGGAGAGGGGGGAGGTAGGGAAGGAAGGTGTTGGTTGTTTTGTTTTGTTTTGTTTTGTAGGTATGTAGTAAGTAGTTGGTAGTATCTAATTCGACTATACAACACACAACCGCTCTCACTTTAACATGTGCTTAGCTCACTAGCAACAACAGCGAGGGAAAGTCACACCAGCTGCCTTGCCACACCATTCATGCATCTCGCATACTTTCTCTTCAGAGTCAAATCATCGGCGCTTCATTTGCCGGCAGGAACATAAACGCAACGGCAACCAGCGCAGCGGTACCCTTCTCACCGTATAATCTCTACCTACGTATTTCAAAACAAACCCCGAATCCTCAGGATCCCGCTCATTTCCCGGGATGCGATTGCCTGTGGGAGGATTCGTGGAAAGGGTACGGAGTACATAGATTTTGGCTTGCATGTTTTTACAGGGCTTTCACAGGGCTTTGCAGGGCTTTACAGGCTCCGTCACACGTGGAATGATAAGAAAGTGTGATGAGAGGAAAGCTGCCGGGCCGATGGCGTTTGCTTTGCGTCTGGCAACACCGAGTAGGCAAGATCACGTAGACGCGGCAGGAGCGGAATGGCTGACTCGAAAACGCATCGCGGTCCACATCGTACTATATCTGAGGAAGATTGGAGCCGAGGTGCATTTCTTAAAGGAAAAAGAAAAGGGCAAGAAAAAACTTTCCACATGAACTTTGAACAGTTGAGTTTGGGAGATGTGGTTGGTGGTGGTGTGTGTGTGGCTGCGGAGCAAAACCAGGTCTGGGACGTTTTTTTGGTCCGATAAACTTTAGGCGCAGTGCATATCGAAACTCAATTTTCTTGCTGGTCAGCATGCATGTACCCTGCAAATAGGAATCTCATCACCAAGGGTCGATAATGTGGGCACACCTGGAATCGCAGCGACGATGGCCCGGGGATCCGCTTTGCGATGCGATGTCAGGAGAGTGTCACTTGGTCCTGAACTGGGCCTGAACTTGGTCTGAACTGCTGGCCTATCTTTGTTAGTTCACTGGGCATCGATAGGGATCCTCGATATATTGCCTAGAAGAGTACATAGTATTGCCAACGAAACGTGCGCTCGTACGAAAAGCGTGATAGTGGGTCTCGACTATGGACTCAAGTCAGAATCACAAGGTGAGCAGGGTTGGAAAGCCACCACAGATTGACAATGGATGTCGAGATGGATTGATTGTTGTCCTTTTCTGTCACATGTGCATTTCAACGTGTGATGCAATGTGAATCCCCGGAGGCGTCCGCCAATAATGCATCTGAATGGGTCAATAACAATTGGCATCCATTTGCAGTAACCACAGCACAAAAGGCGTTCCATGCGCGGCTGGTGCATGCGTTGGTGTGATGAGCCGCTGCACAAACCGTGCTGTTGGGTTTTGGTGGGGTGCATTTGGGCGAGGCTGGTTTGAGCTAGGAGCAAGATAAAATGGCGGAAATGAACATGGCAAAATAGCCAATCATCACTCGGCTCTCGTTCTTTTCAGGAGACGATCTACAAATCAGTGATGAATTGCAACTTTCCATCACGACATGCCTTTTCTGGAACATGAACGAGATTACTCGGAGCTTTCTGGCTAGACGACGGGAGCGTGGTCGGCGATTTCGTTGTCGGCACCTGGTGCGCCTCCGCGGTACACGATACTAACGACCAGGCGGTTTCAGACGCGTCGACACTCAATGGCGTAAATAGTCCAATGTTGGCGTGTTGACATCGAACTGCTGGGGCGGCAGTTGCAAGTTGCATGCTGTTGAGAAAACGGGAGAACCGTGCCAATACTGTCAGATGGGAGCAAATTTTGAATTGCATACTGCAATAGCTTGTTGTTCCATTGTGGTTGGATGGGCAAGTGCAGGTCTTGCAGGGACTTGTCTGACTGGCATGAAGCGAATTGGCGAGGCATGATGATCGGCACAATTCACGGGCCAGGTCGGTAGAGGCCAAGACTGAGCACATTGATGTGCTCGCAGGCACAGGAGACTTTGGCATGTTGCAGTTGGGCACACGATCCCAGTTGGAGCAGTTGAAGGTGCCCACGTATCGACGACGAGGTTACCACCAATTCCAATTATCGTCATTCAACGTGTATTGTCAGGTCTGGGACCGAAAATAGCGGACAGATATCGGATCACAGTGGGGTAGTGAACCAGGATCTGGATGAAGCCACGGTGGGCACGACCTCGAGACACTGAGCTTCATCGTGGAAAGTCGTAGAACCATCGTGCCGCATCCTGCTCAAGTTCACATGGCCTGTGTAATGTAAAGATACGAATATCTACGTGCTTGGGCCTCGGTTTGCTTAGCAAGAAGAAATGAATTCGAAGGCTCCATCAAATCCACGAACGTGCTAAGAGAACCATGCGCAGATCGTGGGCCCAAACCAGGCTAGCTTTCTGGAGCGGAAGGGGCTTCCGCAGGGTTCATCCTGAAAAGGTCGGGCACTTACCACACGATCGGCATCAGGCAATGAATAGAGCGGGCAGCACTGGATTTCGTACCTGTTTCAGGCCTCTGGCTGGTCTAATGTGGCATAATCCCATCTCTTACGAGTGTTACGAGTGGCTGGCAGTGGTCTTCCGAATGAACGGTTTAGATGCAAAGCTAGGACGGGGCGAGGCCATCGAAGGCGTAGACTAGAGTATATGGATAGGCAAGAGTGGCATGAGCTTCAATATGTTGAGAATCTGTCGCTCTTCGTTGGTGGGGATCATACGTGCTAGCGATTTTGGTTGCTTCTTGGGCTTGCGGGAGCGGTGTCGAGCCGAGGCGAAAGACCGGCAGGACGTTGTGGGAATACCTTGGTTTTGCGGGTGATGATCATCTGGAGTGTGGAGTGGGTGTAATCTTTGTAGTGGTAGATAAGTCGAGGCAGAGATCAGATAGGTAGTGATAGTGTTGTATCGATGGTTAGGTAAGAGGGCTTCCTGGCATTTTGCCCGCGGACATGCGCGACCAGATAGATAGCGTGTAGCGTGGACAATACTCCGTAACGTGGAGACTGCCTAAATCTTGAAGCTAGACGGCGTATGGAGCGTATTATACTACGCAAGCATTGTGGAATTACGAGCAAGTGCATGTTGCATAGCACTGTATTTTCCAGAGGCTAATGGGCCAATATATTTCTGAACATGGCAATTATCGTTTGCTCGGATGATCAGGCGGAGGAATAATGACACCATATGGACGAATTTATTCTCCTCGAGTAGATTGAAAATGGCACGATACTCCTTACCCACTACCAGTCTTGGCTACGGATGATCGATCTTACCCAGGGGTTGAGGGTCACTGTCTGGGGAATGCAAGTTGGTCGAGCCATCACAGTCCATCACTAACCGTCACAATTGCGTATCGCAGACCGAGTAACGGGACAGTGGGGGTGCCATGGTGATGGCAGCAGGGAGGCTGACGTGCCTTGCACGACAAATGACGTCTGAGCAGTCAAGGCATTGAGGGCTCCGAGCAGATCCTCGTGATGGTGCGACCAAGGGCGGGACTGAACGACAGCTAGCACAGTGTCAAGACTCTCAACAGCGGAGCGCGCGGTCTCCCTCGAACGACGCGCGATAGTGGCGGCGTGCGAAGGTGCATAGGAAACAAGTACTTTTTTTCCTTTTGAAAATGGAGGCAGCTGGCCAATGGCGAGCAGCAGGGCGAAAATACGAGGCAGCAGATGGAGCGGTGATTGGAGGCGTTGGCCGGGGCAACCGGGGAGGGGAAGCCGGAAGGCAAGTTGGTAAGGATTGACAGGAAGAACTAAGGCGGTTCAGAACAGGCGATCGATACCGCGTCCAGACCTTGTGCAGGGGACCAGGGAAGGGGTTCGCGGTGGCGTTTCTTTGCAAGCCTCGCGCAGGCGCAAAGGCAGTGGAGAGCGGTGCAGTTCGCGTCGTGGCGTGTGCTCAGCGGGCCTTTGCTCATGCATCCGACCGCGTACGAGGCTTGCCGAAAACGTGGAGCGTGGGAGAGTGCAGAGTGCAGAGTGCAGAGAGCAGTGCAGTGCAGTGCAGAGTGTAGGTGCTGAGGGCGTGCTGACAAGACACCACGTAGCGCGACGAGACGTGTCGTGGCAGGCAGAGACACGGCGGGCAATTTGCAGCGGATATCGAGGGCCATCTGTTTGAGGCAGCTGGTGATTGCGACACGGTGCTGGATTCGCTGCGGGCCGGGGGTCGGCTGGATGAAAGAGACAGAGGCCCTCCATCCAATACCCACGATTCAACGCTTTCAGGTGCAGGAGCAGGAGCTGGTGCTTGGGCGTGCAGGGAGCAGAAGCAGCCGGGGAAAAGTCAATGGCTCCCTCGAGGCATCGCACGGTCGCGTTGTGGGCCAGTCGCCGACGCGTCTGGCGGTGCGAGTGGAGAGCAGCGGTCGCGTTAGGGCCGGAGTGTCGTGGTGATTCGTGAAGTGCCCAAGCAAGCCCTCCCCTGAACGCCCATCCGCCATCCCTGCCGACGGCCGTGACAGCGGCCAAGCGTGTGCCCACCAAGCTTCCCCCCCCCAGTGCCCCCCCCAAAGCGGACGGACCGATGGCATGCTCCGTTGGCCAGGACGCGATAATCGTCTCGGTAGACTGCGTGTGAAGGAGGAGCAGGAAGACAAGTGAGCGTCGGCTGGCTGTCCGTGGGCGCGCTGTGGAGGGTGGTTGTTTGCTGCAGCTTCCTAGTGGACGCCCGTCGTTCTGCCTGCTCTTTCGCTCTTCCCTACCCCCTTCACACAGGATACGAAGGAAACAACTAAAATACATGGCCCTCCCTCGACTGCGCGCGACGGTAGTTTTGTTCGCCTCTTGCTCTTGCTCTTGCTCTTGCTCCTGCTCTTGCGCTTGCACTTGCACTATTTGTTTTTTTCCCTCCTTGGCCGCTTGGGCCGCGACTACCTAACTTGCCTCGTCAACACCAGCAGCCGTTAGGAAAGCGCACGCTCCCTGGGAAGGCACGACCGCTGCCCCCATCCTTGCACCTGCCACTTGCACCTTGCACGTCCAGCGCTCCTTCCTCCTTCCGCCCACGACTACTCGAGCAGTAGAAAGTGCGACCCTGTCTCTGTTCTCTCTTGCGCCCCTCCTTTGCTTTCCATCACTGCCCTCCACGCCCTCGACGCTTGGCACCTCGACCTCACCTTTGCTGCCGTCTCTGAGAAACAGACTGTGTCTGAGCACCTCTCTCCCCAGACCTGCCTGAATCACCGTCACCTGCGGTCGAACCAGCTTTCCTCTCGACTCTTGCAGACTGTTTCACTACACGTACTGCCACCCACTCGCCCATTCACCGGCCTGGAGTCCCGAATAGGAAATCACACTTCTCTTACACCAACTGTTCCTTTGCGCCTGTCACCAACCTCCCATAATTTGTCTGCAATCGCTTTCCATCCCACTGCTCCAAGTGGTCCAATCCTTGCTACGGGTATGGCCCCTTCCGTTTGTCGCGTTTCTCCACTCCGCATTCCTGCTAAGGCTGGGTCGTGTGGCTTCCATCGTCATTCCTCACTCGCCGCCCTCCAACACAATAATAACATCACTGCAGCAAACCATCACCTCTCCCAACACACAATTGCTTTGAATGCGCTGCAAGCTGGTTGTCTGCGCGCCACTTGCATCACGCTACCATCTGGCTGTCGCTTCCACAGTACTACTCACCGCAGTTTAGATGCTCCCAATGTTTACTAGCCAAGCCGTCTTGCACTAACAGGCTCCCAACTAATCTCATTGCGCATCTCAACTGCCCTTCTTCTCCATATTCCACTCCCAGCATGGCCGATTGGATCCTGGAACAGGAGCAGATGGACAAGCACTCAAGTGCTGTAGTCGCTCCATTGAATATTCAAAAATCCCCAAAGAGACCACGGGTGGGCATCTTTGGTCATAGTCGCCAGTCGTCGTCGCGAGGGACCCGCTCCATTCGCTCCCATTCACAGTCTCAATCCCAAATATCTCCACCACTGACCCCCAAGAGCTCCAACGAGGCCATGGCCCAGCAAGGACCCGCCCAACCAGAGTTTCACAACTATCTACGCGCATTTTACCACTACAACGCGAGCTCCACCGTCTCATCATCAACTGACGAGTCTTCCATCACGGTTTCCATCAAGCAGGGCGATGTCATTCTTGTTCACTCAGTGCATCCCAATGGCTGGGCAGATGGAACGCTCCTAGCAACGGGAGCGCGTGGCTGGCTTCCAACAAACTACTGCGAACCCTATGACCACCCAGCAATCAGAAATCTCCTCAATGCCTTGACCCATCTCTGGGATCTTGTCCGTGATGGCGAGAATGGAGACTTGCTTGCCTTCACAAGGCAGGACTACGTCAGAGGCATGATTGCAGGCACTCGATTCTTCCTTGTAAGTCGCCTGATGGGCTTGATTTGTCAGATTCGAGAACTCACAATTTCTAGGAAAGGACAGATTGTTTATCAAGGGAATCTCGCCTGATTGTCGCGCATGTCGGTCTCCGACGTATGCGCAAAGGTCTTTTGGGGGATCTTTCATCGCTGGTTAAAATCGCGAAACGGTTCCAAGAAACCCTGCAAACCAACGAGACGGAAATCCCAATGTTTGAGTTTATGGATGACCTGGTCCTCAAGTCGTTCAAACTGGTAACGCGAGCTGTTCGATTTCTCGACATTTGGGCGACAGACGCCGTATCACTTTCAGGTTTTGAGCTTGGCGAGGCCACTGGCCAAAGGCCAATAACGCCACCGTCAGACGCTGCCAATGCTGTTGTGCAACCATTCGCCACACCCACTGGATCGCGGGGCCAAAGAGTGTCAGCAAGTGAGAACGATCTCACAGTAACACAAAAGCCCCTATCTCTGCCCGAACAGTGGGAGACTTCGGCCGCTCCGCACCCACTCCACCTGCAGCGCCTCTCTGTCGCTTTCTCACTACCATCAGAACCAGATTCCCTCCAGTCGCCCATTACCTTCTCACCTGCACAGAGCCAGGGAAACCGACTCTCTCTCACTCACAGATTATCCTATACGAGCAAATCCCACTGCACCCGAAATGGGAACCTGGCATCAGAACGACTGAATGCAGCACAAGACTCGTTCTTGGGCTTTATTGGCTCTTTTATTGGATTGCATCTGCAATCGCGCTCTTCCGACGAGCTTGCACAGACAACTCAACAGTCTGTTGTAGCGTGTCGCCAGCTTCTTAGCGTGGTGGACGAAATATGGGAACGCGACGCACGCAGATCTCAGGAACTCGAAGAAGCTCGCGAAACCATGTACGCACGACTGACTGAGCTTGTGCAAGCCACAAAGGACCTGTTCAGCGCGAGTGAGGCTGACATGAATGGAGAGCTTGTGGCACCTGATACCGGCAAGCAGCTTGTTACGGCAGCTACGAGCTGTGTTCGTTCTGCAGGCGATTGTGTGTCCAAGGCCCGGCTCGTTATCGAGAGGATAGGAGACTTTGAGTTTGAGGTTGTGGGCTTGGGGCTGTCTGAATCCATCTTTCAGCAGCTTCCCTTGGTTGAGCAGGTTGAAGAAGAAAGGCCAGCATCGTCCCAGCAAGCAGAGCATGCTCCAGAGACAGACAAGCCACTCCCTGCGACACCAGTTGAGGAAGAGGAGCAGTCGCAACCAGCACCACCACCACTGGTGATCACTGAGTCCAAGCCATTGCCAGAGGTTCCACAACCATTGGTCATCACCGACAACAGGGCTAGTTTGCAGGTCATGCAAGCGCCTGTAATCGTCGAGAGCCCGACTGCCATTTCCTTCCGATCCTCCCGGTCGTCATTGCCTCCGCTAAACTCTATTCCTGCGCCAGTCCTGCCTCAGCCCACTTCATCTGAGAATCTTGAGAGCCCAGTCAGTGTCACGCAGAGCGTTTACACTGGTGTCACCAAGAGCGACGGCGCCAGCGCTTCTGCGACTGATTCGAGCAGCACCTTCCAGTTCAATATGCCAGACAACGGTAGCGTTGCGTCACGCACGTCAACGAGGGCTACTACACCCGACCAGTCTCCTTTGAAGTGCGAAAGCTCTCAGACACTAGTCAGCAGCTTTGGTAGCTCGTCCGAGCTTCGATCCTTTGTCAGCGAGGACATTGCTGCTGGTGAAGAGCATCTGCTCGAGACTACCTACGTCCACGAGCTTGTCTATAACAAGGAGGGCCAGATCTCTGGAGGTTCGCTTCCTGCCCTGGTAGAACAGCTGACAACCCATGAATCGACACCAGATGCTGTGTTTGTCACCACATTCTATCTTACCTTCCGTTTGTTCACCACTCCCGTGGAGTTGGCCCAATGCCTCATTGATCGCTTTGACTACATTGGCGACAGCCAGACTGTCGGAGTTCCTGTCCGACTTCGAGTTTACAACGTCTTCAAGGGCTGGTTGGAGAGCCACTGGTCTGGCGAGAGTGATTCCGCTGCCTTGGGCGTCATCTTGACTTTTGCAACTGGCAAGCTGCGCACATGTCTACCCGCTGCTGGCAAGCGCCTGGCGGAGCTCACCTCGAAGGTTACAGAAGTTCGAGCTGGCGCGCTTGTGCCTCGCTTGGTATCCTCGATTGGTAAGACTGGTGTCTCCAACACAGTCTTTACACCAGCAGACAGCAACGTGCCTGCTTCCATCGTTAGCAGGAGCCAACTGAATGCTCTACGAGCTAGCAAGGAAGGCAAGACCCAGTGTAGCATCTTGGACTTCGACCCTCTGGAACTTGCAAGGCAGTTTACCATTATCGAGTCGAAGCTTTTCTGCTCGATTCAGCCTGAGGAACTCTTGGCTCTGGAATGGACCAAGAAGACTGATTCCAAGGCAGTCAATGTCAAAGCCATGTCTACTCTGTCAACCGATCTTGCCAACCTCGTAGCTGATACGATTCTGCTTCTCGAGGATGCTAAGAAGCGAGCTGCAATCATCAAGCAATGGGTCAAGATTGCTGCCAAGTGCCTGGAGCTCAACAACTATGACTCCTTGATGGCCATCATCTGCTCCCTCAACTCCTCCATGGTCATGCGTCTGAAGAAGACCTGGGAGCTCGTCTCAGCCAAAACCAAAGCTCGCCTGGAAGAGTTGAAGACCATCACTGACGTTGGCCGCAACTATGCTGTCTTGCGCCAGCGCCTGCAGAACCACGTTGCCCCTTGCATTCCTTTTGTTGGCATCTATCTTACTGACCTGACTTTCATCGATGTTGGCAATGGCACCACCCGCCGACTCCCTGGTGAAGATGGTCAGAGCAGTGTCTCAGTCATCAACTATGACAAGCACATGAAAACTGCCAAGATCATTGGCCAGTTGCAATCCTTCCAAGTCCCATATCGTTTGGCTGCCATCCCTGAGATGCAAGACTGGATGGATGCGCAAATCCAGCGAGTACGCTCAAGCGACCAGGCCAATGTTCAAAGCTACTACCGCCGTTCCCTTCTTCTTGAGCCAAGGGAGCCTCAACACTCTACCAGAGGTTCTCCATCTATTGATAACAGTGCTCAAAGCACTTTCTCGGCCGAGAGCCGTACCAATTCGAAAGAGAAGTTTGACTTTCTCAACTTCAACTTCTCCACCAGCAACCTCAAAAGTTCTTAGACGTTCACTGTGCGCTTCATTGCGCTCCTCTTCTGCCGCATCTTGGATATTGTCCATGCTGTGGCTCTGCATTACCTATACATATTCTGGCGCACAGCCTCGGACATAATGTTTGTGTCTTAGTGCATAATTTTCCTATATCATGTAACGGCCGGCCACACGATACCAATGCTTTATTTCTTTTGCAAGTTTTGTTCTATACCACAGGGAATTTTCCGGAACATTGTTTGGGTTGGGTTTTCGTTATTATCAGTCTCATTTTCATCTGGGTTCATCACATCATCATCCTATGGCATACATCTGACGGGTTGTCAGACTGGACATGGGGTCTTTTTTTGCATGGCAATCGAAAAGCATCGATGTTGTGCGCGCAGGCAGACCTCTGGAAGAGGCAAAATCACAAAAGGAGTTTTTTTGTATAATCATATTACCCCATACGCATACGCATGTAGCGATGAGGCGTCAATCTGCTACCTAGCTCTATGAATCGAACAAATACTGCATGTCGTCGTTTTATGCCGTGATGTTGACTTGCCTTGACTTTGACTTGACGAGAGTAGTTTGTAAACAACCCCTCTACAAAATGACGTTATCCGATCCTCGGCCTACTTTCAGCTCTACCTACCACCTACCTACCCCTCCACCCTCACTGCACCCACCCAACCACATCCCCACCGTTACACACCACCACACACCCACACCCACACACCTCCCATCCACTCCAAAACAAAATGCCTCCGCAATCCCTCCTAATCGACGTCCGCACCCCCACCGAATTCCTCACCGGGTCCCTAAAATCCGACATCGCCCCCACGCTGAACATCGAATACCAACACATCGCCTCGCTCGCCTCCACCTACCCCCTTTCCACAGACATTACCTTGTATTGTCGCTCTGGACGCAGGAGTCAGATCGCGCTGCAGACGCTGAGGGGGTTGGGGTTTGAACAAGTTAGGGATTTGGGGGGGTTGGAAGAGGCGCGGAAGGTGGTTGATCGGGAGGTTGTGGGGAGGCAGATTGAGGGGGAACTAGCGGGGAAGGAAGGGGGTTTAGAGGGGGAGGGGGAGGGGGGAGTTGGGGGGAAAGATGGTGGGGGGAAGGATGGTGGGGATAGGGAAAAGGAGAGGAAGAGGGAGGAGGGGTGGAGGGGGTTGGTTGAGGGGTTGAGGGGGTTGGAGGGGGAAGGAAGATGAAGAAGTAGAAGGGAAGAGGATTGAAGAGGAAAGAGAAAGAGCGAGGAAAGGTGTGGATGTGGTGGAGATATACATTTTGAGGCAAAGGTCTGGGGCAGCTTGGCGACAAGACTGGCGGAAGAGTGGTAGGGGGATATGGATGGCAGTATCGCCGCCACGCTGGGGATTGGAAGACGAGAAAGAGTGAGAGTAGGCCAGAAGCATCACAGGAAGAAGTACGGCCGTCGCGTTGGAAAAGACTTGGAATGCGACGCTAAACTCGCAATTGTGCTTGTCGAAGGAAAGACCAACGTCCCCGCGAACTTTGCACGACTATCAAGAGGCACATCCTCAAACCGAACCCATCCAAAGTCCAGCTGGAAGAATTGTTAAGAAGGATTACGACCATACTCAATGAGCATCCATTGCAGACTTCTTATTCCGAAGAGCCTCTCCTAGCACACCTACAGTGTCCCAATACGAAGTACACTATACTCGACCACGCCTTGTAGATATCAGAAAGCAGAAAGCAAATAGCTCGCCAGCAAGACGAGACGTACACTCCGCTGAGGGAATTGAGACGGAAGGCTAAGAACTGCAGTGAAGTTAGAGCGAGGCTGAAGTCCAAGGTGTAAGACGAAGGTGTCAGGTGTACATAGCAAGATGAATAGAGCATTTAAGATAGAACATGTACTATACAAATCAAACCATGCAAATTCTACGCATTATCAAACTCGCAAACTATACCCCACAAAGCCTTTATAATCACACATTTTGGCATCATGTCTTCCCTCTCTCTCCTCCTATAGATGTTTCAGCCTCGGGTCTTAATTTCGGGCCCTTCATGATGTGGTGCGCTTTAGATCTTTTCCTGGCGCGAATCGAATTAGCATGGGTCGTTAGGGGGATGGGGGAATGGGCATGTAAGATGGACGCGAAGATGATTTGCTTTGCTAGTACGAGGTATCTAGTGTTAGTATGCAAGGTACCGCGGTTTGAGTACGTGTTGGTAAATACCTTAGGTGTTGCGCAGTGCTTATGCAGTGCTTGCGAGGTACTTGAAACGTGCTTCTAACGTCACTGACATGCAGTCTATATCTTGGGGAGAGGAAGTCAGACGGGAAGCGGGAAGCGAGAAGGCAGAAAGGAGCCAAACAGGAAAGAGTTTGGAGGATTCAAAGATGGGTAGAAGTGCGAGATGTGTATCTTCCAGTCAAGATGCTTCTTCAGTACATTTGATGGATGGCATTAAGTGAGATTGTGAGCAGTGGTGTTTAGCTAACTGCGTTATGTTTCTCAATTGTTAGAGAGCGTTTGGTGGGGCTTTTTGTGTGGGTTGCTTGAGATTTGCGGTATTGTGGGCTAGAAGGAGAAGACTGAAAGGAGGAAGAAAGGAGGGAGGATTTAGGAGGAGGTGTGATAAGGGGGTAGGAGGTACATCTTGAAGAAGGTGAGGAAAGGGTGAGGATAGGTAGGTGCAGGATGCAGTTTAGGGGTAGGGATAGAGGGTTTTGGTGGACTTGAAGAAGCTAGAGATAGAGATGATTGGATACTTGAAATGCATGCAGGAAGCATTTAGAAAGGTGGTTTTGGACCTTGGACATATTTGGATGCAGATTCGTTGGCTCGTTGGATTGCCACAGCGATGTTGCGTGAGATGATAGAGCTTAGCGGCGGGTTGAAAGACAGTGGATCAAATGGAAGTCAGAGGAAGGAACATGGAATGTAGTGGACGAAGATGACGTTTCAAGTTACCTTTTCAATGGAAAGCAGTGAATATGCATGTTGTGAATCGAGCTTCTACGAAAGTGAGAGACGATGATTTACGATGATTTAGAAATGGCGTGGATGAGATATGGTTCGTGGCGCTTGAAGAATAAGTTGATTTATATAGCATGGAATATCAGGGAAGACTGGGAGGAGGAGAGAAAGCAGACGGGTGCCAGGATGTGCGTGAATTGCATTTAGTTAGGACTTGGGTAAGTTACTGCTGCGCTGTTAATGGTGAAAGTGCAAAGAAGAAAGACTGATAGCTCGATCGGAAGAGTACAGCGTTACTATGACTCATATGATTCCTTTGAGGAAGACGGTACGTCAACTAGGCGTTTGATAAATATGAGGGTACAGTTTGAATCACCGGCAGTTGAATGCCAAATGGAGGTTGCATTGTGATGAATTACTATTACTACCTCTATAATAAGTCAAGGTTTCGCCACTGGATTCTTTCGTTGGATTAATGCTCATGTTCTATATCAGCATGGTGCTGACGAACATGTCGCGCAAGAGCGTCTTTTCGGGTGAAACTAGAGGAACATCCTTCTATCTCGCAAGGGTAACGGACATCACGATGCACGGTGTTCTCGTGCCGCCGCAGGTCCGCCATGAGACTAAATGATATCCCACACGCCTCGCATTTGTAGCGTAGATTGTGCCTTCGATTAAAGTGGGTGTTCAAACGACCCTGGGTTTCAAAGGACATATCACACTCGGGACAGGTGATGGGCCCTGGTTTTGAATGGCTGACAATTTGGATCTTTTCAGATCCATCTGTATTGGTGCCGTGTCCTTGCCAAAGATGATCCTTCAGCTTATCGCTTCGGTAAAACGTCTTGGAGCAACCAAGTTCTGGACAGGGATATGTAACATCTGAGTGCTTTTTCATGTGTCTTCTTAACTCTGACGGTCGTTTAAATGTCATGCCACATTGGTCGCATACTGCAGGATCGAGATATCCGGAGATATTCTCGACGGGATTGGCATTGCTAGGGCCCGTCGCCAGAAGCCCTGTGACCATATGTTCATGATCCGATGTGCCCATTGCATTCTGCGTGGTAGGTGTTTGTATTGCAATCTTGCTTTTGTCAACATGTGCGTAATCTAACCTTGACGCATTATCACCGCTCAGGAAAGCCGTTTGTTTGTTTCGTTGCACACGTTGCAACGGCTTGAACTCATCTACATCTGAATGATGACGTCTTTGATGTACTAATAAGGCATCCTGCCGTCGAAATTCACGAGAGCACCCAACGACCTGACATTTGTATACGCTCGCACCAGAGCAGTGTTGCGACCTCAAATGTCTGCTCAAATTCCCTTTGGCATATACTCCTCCAAAAGACTTGCCGCAGTGTGGACAACGATTTATAGCCGATGAGCTTTCCAGGGTATCATTTTTTTCGGGTTTTGTTGCTTGGGAAGGCGATCGAGATGCAAGGGATTGGATTTGCGGAGAAATAGAGTTTGTTTCTTCATGAGGGTCTCGAAAAGAGTGAGGATAAAATTCTGCACCCTCGTAGCCTAGGTAATCTGCACACTGTACATGATGCAGAAAGGCAGGCTCTTCGTACATTGAAAGCGACGCGGGGCTTTTCAAATAGTCCTGCAGGTAGCCTACGCCGCCATCGCTAATCAAGTCTTGTGGCGAGCCACAAGAACTGCGGTCGACAGGATCATATAGTTGAGATGGTGTGTCGTATAAGCCAACGGTCCCAGTGGTTACGGTTGACAAGGCTCCATCTTGTCCCTCACTCCAGTCGTTATTCAATCCCGCTGGGCCAAGAGAGAGATCAAGCCATTCATTCGCGTCATAGTTATATTCGTAGCTCATAGGAAGAGTTTAATTCCCACATCTATCGTGGTTAATATCGTATGAATCGTAGAAGGGGGTCGGCTTACGTGGACACAGCAATGGAATTTGTACGTTGGTGCTTATACACCTCAAAAGCCATTTGAATGCGTTTTGACTTGTCTTGTCGTCCAAGGAGGACTATTTGAAGGTATGACGCTGCTACAGAGGGGCCTGGAAGACATGTAGTGGAGCAGCCGCTGAGTTTGGGGCTTGCCGAAAAGGCTTGGCAGCGGCCATCACGGGTAGTCCAATTTAGCTTACAGTACTAAACTGGTTGGAAACAATTCAAAAGTGTGCAAGTAGTCCTTGGTGGAAGTTGCGCATCGATAATCACTCGTTTTATACATCATACAGGAATCGTTGCTTAAACAGGTGACTATACTAACGAAACGGCGTTGCCCAATGCATTGACAAAAAAATGGTGAAGCTTCAATTCCCACTCTCTTTCAAGATGGAGAAATACTTCAGAATACACTGAAACCGCAAGAGGAGTTTGTATCGAGCGACATTTGGTTTGCCCATGCCATCTATCCTCCGATAGCAATCGCTGCACAAGCCTCTACTCCGATTGTACAACGTTTCTTTAATACTGTCCAATTTCCTTCCTTCATCGACTTACCTGGTGAACCCCCAACTAATTATTCCAGAATTACACGCACGTATGTACGCATGGGAGCAATCCAAATTGCTCCAGCAAGTCGAACTGCAGGTTCGGCTTGCGTGTGGTCCTCCACGCCAAGCATGCAGGCCAGGAGCGGACTTAAACCTCGCTCTCTGGAGCTGGCAGCGCCCAACGTAGCAGTTGCAGCAACCACAGCATCTGGTCTTATTTTTGCATCCGCTCATTCTCCGTGCCCATAGAGCAATTTTACATATAGCGCAGTGTTATTGGTTTTGTATAGGTGTGCACGACCCTGGGGTGGTCTCGAATCGTTCGGGGAGGGGCATGCTAATCGGAAGCCAGAGCAACTACCCAACATGCCCGTTCTGAGATTCCAGATGTTGCTTGACTTTGGTACGATACACCAATAGCTTGTTGCGCCAAACATGGCATCCATAATTATGCCTAGAGGGTGCTGACGGTTCGTAGACAAGGCGACCCCGTCTGCGGCGGGACCCGATCAACGCACGAACGAAGGGGTGGATATTCAGTACAGCGTTGGTGCAAGTGACACGTTCGAGTGCTCGCTCGGTCATGGCGTACGCGTGAAGGTCGACGTCAGCATTGTCGCTGGAGAGAACGGACCGGAGGAAGAAACAGGTATGTCCAAGGTTAAGAACCAAGAGCTCTGCCGATCGGGTTGCGTGTTGCGGTAGTGTTTCAATCTAGCGTCAGAGGGAACCCAAGCTTACACTTACAAGCTTACCTTTCCGACATGACATATGTCGAGCCTTATGACGGAAGTGATCATTCGCCTCAGTTTGAACTAAGCAGCGTGAACTCCAATGCTGGTATTCCTGAGTCAGAAGACCATAACCTCACCCAAGGTCAAACTCCGTTTGAGAACTCCCTTGCCGGAACTCCGAATGCAGAGGTCCTTACGAGAGAGCAAGCTTACGCAGCTCTCCGGGAACAATTTGCTGACGGCCAAGGGCAAGCGTGGATCAATATTGAGAATGAGATTAGCCACGCTTCTGGGAATGTTTCTATTCCTGTCCCGGAGGAAGATAACGAGTTGGCCATAGTCAATACACAGTTCAACGAGGAACTTGTATTTGCATCCGAGGAAACTGGCATGCGTATGGACGGTACTGAAGCCACGTTGTAGCCTCCAGGCTATGCCATCGTATCCGGTTTTAAGGTAGTCCGAAAAGCCATCATCAACAGTGTGCTGTTGAACATTTTTATATGATGATCTTGTACGGAACAATCTGGCGTATTATTGTGGCAATGAGGATCTTACTGTTTATTTCTCTTTTCTCTTCGAACTTTGGCAGTTTGGGAAATGTTGGTCGGAGAAGGCGTACAGGTTCAGACAGGCATCTACTGAAGAATATGCCCAACCAATGAAATGCAACCTGACAGACAGTGCCGTCCTAGTTGTGATGCGGTATCGATCGAGAATAAAAGGTTTTGGGATCTTACGATAGATGAAGAGGAGCAAAGAGTGATTCCAGAGGTACTATCATCGCGTAACTTGAGAAGGACGCTCGTTGACCGGTGAACGATGGCAGCACATATCGGGTTGCAGAAGGACGGACATCAGCTTCCTTTGTCCTCAGCCCTCTGTGCACAGTATGCCACATTCAGCCAAGCATTAATGAACACCAAACACAACTGCCAACGTCACACCAACATAACATGACCAAATACCACCACATTGTCCTCGAGCTTGGTCTTATTGCTCAGCTTTTACTTTTAATCAATTTTTCAAACGGATACCTTACTCAACAGCTCGTCAGTTGTGTAGAGTGGACTGTATTGTAAGCGTGCCCTAAGGGCCTTAGGCCGGTCCGCCAAAATTACAACACAATAGCAGAGCCGCAGTCATGTGCAGCGGGACCTGACACTCACCCACCACATCTTCATCGCATAGTGATAATGAACATTAGGTTACAGAATAATCCCCATACACTAAATATCATAATCTAGACTTTATCAATGTGTTGCTTTTCATGATTAGTTGCCGTGGTGGTGTGCTTGCTGATTTTGGGACGGATGGAAAGACCGCTAGGTATGCATCAGGACTTTGTCCACGGACTGCCGACGATTGCACAGACCTGCAACTAGACCAACGTGCTCAATTCAGCGCCAAAAATATTCAATAAAATCGCATTCAGATATTGAATAACGATTTTCGCAAATTGCCGCATAATGATTATGGTTTGCTGGTGAAAGGGTTGTTGGTATTGCAACAGTCGAAGTTCCTCTCTTCACCGGTCGAGGACCCACTTACCCACTAAATTAACCTTACCTTATGAGGCTCATGGGCTCCCAAATGAACAAAAGCCTTGATTCGTCAGACTTTTGGCAAACCTTGGCAAGGTTCATCTTGGCGCTTACGAGTCTCTGCTTGACTTTCAACCTCACCTTTACGCAAAGCGCATTCGAAAAAAAGTATTCCCAATGTCCTTCTGACATCGTCACGTAACTACTTGTAACGGGCGGGTTTCAAGTGCTTCTGAGGTACAAGAAAATTGGAGTTGTAATCTTGAACAGCTCGTGGTGTTATCTAGGATGCTTCTTTCCTCATTAGGAATAGTAAGCAATCTACTTAGCTTGCATCGTTTCTTTACGAAGTAAATCGCGAATGTGATTATGTGTATACTCTGGAAACAGCGATAGTCTCCTAGTGAAAAGAAAAGGCAACATGGTGTAAGACCAATAGCTTCATCGATGAAGTCTGCAGTGCAATAGCTTCTCCAATCAATAAAATCCCTTTATTCGTGATCAGGATCGAGCTTCAATTCAAGTATATCAAATCTTGACACTTTCATTAGCAAGACCACTAACGGCGACATCTCATATGCAAACTCTAATAGAGAACTTCGCGAAATCTTCGGACGGAATTCTAACAAGCGTCTTGAAGCGAACCTCAGCGCACACACATCACAAATCACGCAGAAAACACATCGTATGAAAAATAATCCTTCAGTTCTATCGCTGCTAATCTCCCTCAAAAGCTCCCTCTCGCAGCCCTTCCCCATCCTCAACCACCTACTTCTCCCTCTTCTCCCCCACCGCACTCCCCTCCCCCTCACTCTCCCCGCCATCCTCCCTCCTAAACACCCTCCCCCACCCCCTACGCACCGCCTCCGTAACACTAAAATCATTAAAAAGCCACTGATTCCCATGCCTCCCATAATACCTGAAATCCTCTCCTGCCCCATTCCCACTTCCACTTGCCCTCCGACTCCCACTCCCCGTGCTATACCGACTCTCCCTCCGTCGCTGACTCCTCGGATGCACCCGCGGCTTGCTAAACTCCCCCGGCAGCACCTCGACGCTCTGGCGATTCGTGCTAGATCGCGCAACGCCGCTGCGGAGCCGCGAGAAGTCAGAGCCGGAGCTGCTGGTTGTGCTGATTGTGGAGGATTTGGTGAAGTGTGGGAGGGAGTCGAGGGAGGGGGCTCGGGGTCGTCGTCGGGGGGTTGGGTGGGGGGTTGGGATGGAGTTTGCATTTTGTTGTTGGGTGTGTGGTGAGATGTCTTGTTGTTGTTGATCGCGTTGGATGTGGGTGAGTCTTGAGGACAAGTCTCGAGGGTCGAGGGTGGTGGTGTAATGGTCTGTCATCGGCGATGTGGGTTTGAAAGACGATGACGTCTTGTTTGATGATTGATGGTATGTATTGGATGCTTTGTGGTGTTGATGTTTGGTTTGTTTGGTGATGTTTGATATTCAAGCGATTGATGATGGATTTGGCTTGAACCTTGAGGCTTATGTATAGTCCATCATGGGGGGTCCTGGCAGATATATATCTTCAGTTGTTCATTCTTGCCAAGTCTTCATATCTCAGCATTCACTGCAGACAAGAGATTATTCCCGCCCCAAGCTTCTTAGGTGGGTCACCGGTGTTCTCCTTCAATCCACCTGTCTGCCCGAACATTGGATCGGACTCGTGTCGGACCCTTCTCTAACCCAACCACAAGTCGGCTTGTCTGCCATTGCTAGGATATGTATGCAGTGCCGCCCTAATATTGCCGTATGGGGCGAACACATGACCTCCAAACCCCCTACTGGTCTGTCAGCCTTACGGTGCGAACGGATATACGGCAGTCCGTGCACGTGGCCGTGCACTCACTTCTCTAGCCACACCCAATCCACACACGTTCTGACAAGCTCTTCTGCAAGGCCGCGAAAGCACGACCGCACACTACATGCAGCCATGACATCGCTACTGGGTTGATAACTACGCGACCGAACCAGAAGACTTTTACTGAGTAGCGGAGTAGTGCCGAACTACCCGACTAGGTCGAAATGGGTTTGAAAGGTGGCTTGATAACAACTTGGCGATTACGTAGACATGTTGTTGAGCCGCATAACCACTGCAAAATCTCGACACGAGCCACATGTGGCTGACTGTGACGTTGGAAAACACGGAAATCGGGATGAAGCTTCTGCGGGTGGGTCGTAAAGGCAATTTGACTCCCTGTCATCGGCTTCTGGGCGCCATACTCTGCGGTGAGAGCTTGAGAAGCACCTGACTTTAAGGTTGTGGCTTGACGTGGAGAAACAAGCCGAGCAAGCGTGCCAGGTTGCTTGTGGGGGAAGTCTTGGATGACATACCTACACGGGAAGATAGTAAGGCATGTAAGAATGTTGTTGCTTGGCTTCGAGGAGTCTAGACTCCATTACTAAGGCAGGTGGCTGATGATAAAGCCAAGTTGCACCGATGTAATTCAAGGTTGCGAGGATCGAGTAGCTCATCGAATAGAATCAGAGGTATATTAGGCGGAATGAAATACCCCAGCAGGAGTTGAAAGACCTTGGGAGTGGAAGTGATGGCCCATACTAGAAACGCTATTAGAACAATAAGAATACTTATACAACGCCGCAGAAGCCAGGGTATACTAATATGACAACGCCTGCTAACTCCACATTTCATAGCATGACAACGTGCATCGTGCAAAGCCATACGGTTCATACGCCAGGAACACCCTCTTTCGAGCGGATCCTACCCTCTCTGACAGCACCTATTGTGACTCCAGCCTCGCCTGTCATCCAGCCAGGCATCTTCTCTCCATCAACGATACCTTCCTCGACAAGCTGCCTGATGCCAGCAAAGACATGACTGCCTTGGAATGTGATGCGCACATTTGGCACCCAGCCTTCTCCTTGTTGTAGTTCCTCGAGGTCTTCCGCTGTACGGTCGAGCAAAGATGGACGACCTCTTCGACTACGGTTGTTTGATTGAGCGTTCAGCAATGATGTGTTCCCGTCGGCTAACTCAGAATTGTCAGTCCCCACAGAGGGGAATGGGTCGTCAATCCGAACTTCAACACGTTCAAGTCCTTGCCCATCATCGGGTTTTGCTGATGTTCCAAATCGTCCAGCTGCCACCTCCTTTCTCCGTTTTGCTTCTGGTGACTCTGTGCTTTCTGAAGGTCGCTTGGGCCTTCCTGGCCCCGTTCTGGTAGCGCCATTCGATGTCGCCTTGTCACCGGAAGCTTTTTCATGGCCATCACCCTTTTGTGTAGTGATAAAGTCGAGCGCATTCTGACTGAAGCTGTGGTCTTGAAAGATGCTCCACCCTCCTGCTGCTGCGTTGCTCTTGCCAGGCCCGCGATACGTAAGAAGGGCATCGAGTGATTTTGTGGTGAAATTTGTACTTGTCAACTGGTATCGTGCTGACGGTCGCGAGAATGCTTTGGGTATTGCTTGCTGTACAATGTCTCTTAAATGTCGACCCTCGTCCCCCACCACCTGCCCAGTGAGTGTGGCTAGAGACGAATACACAAAAGGTGAGCCATTAGGCCAAACGAAGAATACAGCCTTTGCATTATCCGGGCTACTCGAGTCAACGGCCAGGGAACCTTCAGTGCTGTAGGGTGAATCATGTATATAGACGCGCAGTATAGTCATTGGAGATGTCTTGATTCTCGTAATGAGGTAATGTGCCTTGATCAGAGGAGTCAACTCGCGTGCCAGATTCGACATGAAGGTCTGTGCTTGAAATCGTGGTAGATGGTCAGAGTCGTTTGTGACTTCCATATCAGTTATAGCTGAACGAGCATTTGGTATCCTGGTAAGACGCTTTGCCGTCCAGCGCAGAGCATTTGGGTGATCTAGCAGGTATTGTATCTCAGCAGTTGCAAGCTGGTACATTGATATGCCTGTCCTCCAATCCCCTTCCAGTATACGATCGAGTATTTCTCTCCTGCCGCCTTTGCGTGCTGCCAGCTCCCGGTATGTCTCCTGCAATTCCTCAAAGCTATGTGCTGGTTCATAGAGCTCTTCATCATCGTCATCGTCGGCATCGTCACGGTTGCTGAGCAGATAGGGCTTGCAAAAATCTCGATTCTTCTTGCTGAGCCATTGATGGGCGAGGGAGATGAGGGACTGTCTGGAGAGCTTGTTGAAGGTGCGCTGCACCTCGCGGTGGCTGACTGGAAGGCGGTGTGAGTGTGGTATGTTCTTGTAGTCTGGAGCGGTAGTAGCCATGGTGGGCGGTTGTCTACATCAATTCTTGGAGCGCTAGGGGCGCAACTGGGTTGTTGTTTATCATCTTATCGATAGATGAAGTCGCGCTTGGAACGCGTTCTAGAGAACAGGGAAAGCAAGCGAGCATCACGTGATTGAACACCACAGCTAGATAAATTCACAAAACATCAAGATAATTCAATCACTATCTATTCGCTTTCTAAACTTACCTTCACTATTTACAATAATTACAATTGTTGCTTTGTCGCTGAGAATAGAAGCAGAATCACGTGCTGCACGCTGCTCAATCCGGAAACTGTTTCCGGCGATTCTGATCATAGCACGATCGCCCGTCTTTCGCCCGCGTCCGACATCTCGGGGTTGATTGGCTGGAAGATTTTTATCTACGTCGTTGATTACAAAGCTCCGTCAGAACTACCGAGGATAATGCCAGATGTTCACGGGAATATGCAAGGGCACATCTAATCGGAGTGAATGGTTAACATAGCGTGCATGCTCACAAATCAAACTCACGAATCTCACAGTCTGATTGCTGGAATCGGCGAAGGAACGCGAGTGCTGAGTGCAATACGATAGGGCGTGGGGTGAACGTTCTCGGTAAAGCGATTTAACCCTGTAAGCGTTTACTGTCAGCAAGGCCTCTGCCAAAGTCCGCCCAAATTATCGGCGGGGCATCGCCCACTGGAACGGATGCTCGCACTTCTGACTTTCATTCAACGTCACCACTCTTCCACTCTCCTCTGACCTGTTTGTGACTTCCACTGGCTCTGTGAAGTACTGCTGGGAACCCTTCACACACACATTGCGACAGACACGGGTTGCCACTCATTACCGACCGTCACTTCCTAGGACTGGTCTGACGCAAGCGCGCCGAATCGGACCCACGGTTCCTCAACGCGGCTCCCACCGCGGCCCTCGAAAATCTCCCCATCTGAGCCCCTCCTCTCTCCACACATCAACAACGACATCAGTGAAACCATCAATTTCACGATCATTCGACTCTAGAGACAGCACTCTCTCGCCCATGTCGGCATACAAGGGGCACCGCGGGCCCAACGTGTCCCAATACATTGCGAACCTCAATCAGCTATCCCCACTCGAAGACACCTTGACCGAGCCGCAACCCACCGACGACTTCTCTGCCTTCCTCAACCACGATTTCTTCGACGTCAACAGCGCTCCCGTCGTCAACTTCGATTCCCCCATTGGCCTCGACGTCGACGTCGATCTCAGCGCTGAGCAGTCAACCCAGTCGGCGGATTTCGGGTCGCGCAGTCATCACGTTGACGCTAGCACCGATTCCAACATGGACTTCAACCTGAACAGTAAGTAAAGTCTGTCGTTATGTTGCTTCTGCTGCACAACTATTTCGCGATTCAACGCTTTCGAGGCTGGTCTCCAATATTGTATATTGTTTGCAGTCAGCTGTCCAATGGCTGCAGGCCAAGCGCATGCAAACCCCGCCGAGGTTGCCCTGCTGCATCCATCACCCCCACGCTTGTGATATTGGCCACTCAGGTTGCGGCATGTGCTGCAGCCCTGCAGCTGAGCAAAGCGTCCCCTCTAAGCACGCCATCAACCGTACCAACCACGGTCATCCTCGCGCCTCGAGCTCACCACCACCGTTGTCGTCGTTGATACTCTCAGACAATCATGGCTGACTTTGATCTCTTTACAGGCGAGTTCCAGTTCACCGATTTTGGTAACAACTTCGGCTCAAACTCTCTTCTCGACCCCTCATTGCAGGCCCTTTCACAGCCTCAGCCAAATGTCTACCCTCTGCCACCAAACTACACCACATCTCCCACATCAGGCATCTCCCCCGTAGCAACCAACAGCTACGATCAATCCGCAAAGAAGCGCAAACTCGACACAGTCGCTCCCTTCCCAGAGCCCCAATCTCTTGACGAATCCGCACGCAACGCTGCGGAAGAAGACAAGCGCCGTCGTAACACAGCCGCCAGCGCCCGCTTCCGCGTCAAGAAGAAGCAGCGGGAACAAGCCCTCGAGAAGACCGCAAAGGAAATGTCCGACAAAGCCACCCGCCTCGAGCAAAAAGTCCAACAACTCGAAACAGAAAACGCATGGCTGAAGAGCCTCATCACAGAAAAATCAGGCCTCCACTCCAAATCAGACCTCAAAGTCTTGCTCAGCAAGCGCGAGGAAGCCGCCGCTGGCCGAAGTAGTCCCACGCACACCGATGGCGTAGGCACGAAGGAGTAATTGCAAGAGAAAGATAAATAAAACATATACCTGACTTTTTATTATTATTTAAACGCTGTTGATGATTTACGGTGGCTATTCTTAAATGTATATGCACCTCCCCTTGGACTTCCACTGGAAGACAGGGGTGGATGGATGCGTGGGCGGTGGTTTTGACGTCATGTCTCAGGCTACGCATGCAGTGGATAGATGTATGTATGTGCCTTTTGTTGTATGAGGAGTAGAAAAGGGGGGTTATACCAATGTTCTGTTTTGTCTTGAAATATATCGATTTAAACGTTATGACTTGTTGTTGATGAGTGATGTATTGTGACGTCGAGATGGTCGAAATATACAGTGAGAATGAAGTGAACAACTCCACTGAACAAGTCACAACTGTGCACGTATTCGCCCAGCCTGAAGTTCTTCATGTCGTCCATCAAACATATGAAATTATGATTACCACATCTCTCAACCCTCCTCCCCAGTTTCATCTCCATTCCACCAACAAACAGACAACCTGCCTCTACGCTTGCTCTTCGCCGAAACCCAAACTTTTCACAAGACAGTCCAGTCTCCAGCTGCATGCTCAGCGTTCCCTCCCCAGCTCAAGAGTACATTCCATGAACATAATCTGTAATCTTCAGGTTTCATTTCGACTTTCTGAGTCGCAGATAGGTAGCGAAGCTGATGTGCAGTATGAGGTGCTGGTGATTACTGAGGAAGTGGTTATCATCATTGGGTTGTGTGCGCTGTGGTCTGATTGGGGGTTATTGGCTAGTGGAAGTGGGTGAGTTGGGGAATTGGATGACGCGTTGTAAGTTTGGGCTTGTAAAGGGTCTATGTTCAGTGTAGAGTGGTAGTACGAGGGGCGGAGGTGGTGGGTGATTCACATAGTCAGTAGGTATTTGGCGAAGTGTTGGAGTATAGCTTTCAATGTAAAACTGTAGATGTTAACTCAACGATTGTAGGATTCATGTGATTAGTAATTAGTAGACAATGAACCAGATTGCAAGTGCCAAAAGCTGTAGGAAAAGGTAATAGGTATGCATTTCTCAAACATCGTTGTAAAGACTCCTCACTTATGCGTGTGAAGAAAGCCAAAACGCCAAATGGTATGAACACCCTTCTCACACTGCACATATCCAGACTGCCACACTTCCTCATCGCTCACATTCATCTCAATCGCTTCTCAGCATCCCAGCGCTAAGATCTTATATGGCGATCCAGGTGATGGTGATGACAATGTCCATGCCCTTCTTCTCCGCAGCTTCCCACTTGTAGCTGTATGTGCCGTCCTTCTCGTTGTTCCAAAAAGCGCCGACTGCGCTGTGCATACCCCGGCGGCCATGCTTCTCTGGTTCCGCGGGCGAGCCAATGTGTTGGATCACGGTGCTGTTGGCAATGTACTTGTAGGCGGGTTGAGTGGCGGATTCGCCTGAACCTGAGGATGTCTTATCGATGAGGGATTTTAGGATGGTTTGCTATCCTCAAAGGTAAGTCATTTGTACAAAGTTCGGCAATCGAAGATAAAAGTAATGTTGGAGTATGGGTAAGATCGCGTGCGCGGTGTTAAGCAAGGGATAGGGCTGGGCTTACGATGATGGTTGTGTTCCACTCTGCGACTTTGGCATGGTCGTATGCCTCTGCGGATCCGATGGCAGTCTCGCAAGCCTGTTTACATCCGTTAGTTATCGATTTGCCCGATTGGGCCGAGGGCTACATACACTGCTAGCAATCTGCTCGAGATCAGATGTGGGGAGCGGTGACTGCGCCTGCACGAGGTTAGCATGCCAATTCAAGTTCACCGCTAGCACATGCAACTCACTGCCATTGTGTCTGATTTGTGTTATACGTAAGAATGCGGATAATGCTGGGACCAGAAGATGAAGTGTGTGGTGAGGGCTTGCGTGGTGTTTACATCGGTTGTTTGCACCGCCTAAAGCGCCATCGCGGCCCTGCAGCCCCAGTGCACAGACCACTTCTGGTCTCCAATGAAACGTCGCGCTATGGTCCCGACAAGAGCTCCGCACGTGCTCAGATTGATTGGCCGCGCTGTGACATCGATTCTAGCTGGCTCACTACTGCTTGATTTCTTCACCAAGAGAGCTCTTTTCTTCCTCGTCGCCTTCATCCTTGTTACAGCCTGCATATCCTCAGTCGGAAGCTGTACTGAATCGTGGCACGGTCATTGCGAGTCAATTGACTGTCCAATTTACCTCAGAACATCCATTCACCAACTCTTGAAGCTATCCCAGCGGGGTCAACAGCATCATGTCCACCCAACCTCTTCTCCAGACTGCTCCAGGTATATACAGACTTTCACTGCTCTCGCGATAGTGTTCGAACAATCACTGACTTCTCCACAGGCAAGCGCATCGCCCTGCCCACCCGCGTCGAACCCAAGGTCTTCTTCGCCAACGAACGTACCTTTCTCTCATGGCTTAACTTCACCGTCATCCTCGGCGGCCTTGCCATTGGCCTTCTCAACTTCGGCGACGGCATTGGCAAGATCAGCGCCGGTCTCTTCACCCTCGTTGCCATGATGGCCATGATCTATGCCCTGTTTACATTCCATTGGCGCGCAAGGAGCATTCGTATGCGAGGACAAGGCGGCTTCGATGATCGCCTCGGTCCTACGATCCTGACTATTGCGCTGTTTGGCGCTGTCATTGTCAACTTTGTGCTGAGGTTGACTGTTGGAAATGAGAAGAAATAAGTGAGATAAGATGGGATATGTGGTCGAACAATCAATCAATAAACGACGGAAGAACGTGATTATTGGATGGAGGAGTATGCGCCAGTTGTATATTGGAGGTTGATGCCAGGAAGAAGCAGAGGAAGCTGGAATTGTTTTAAGAGCACGGATGTGAGATAAGTGTGGTAGTAATGGGTTTATGGCCAATAAAGTACGTACCCGTTTTCTGCAAAGTGTGCTGAACCGCACCTTGGACGTACCGTCATGATTATATCAGGTGTGTCATTGTTTAGGTCATTTTCAATTTGTGTTGTATCAATGGATTATATGGACTTTCATTCATGGTCTCTTGGTCACGATTGCCTCGATTTTATACTTTCCTCCTCAGCAGCCAAATGAATCTGAGCGCAGTCAAAGTCACTTTGTACCAACGCATCCTCTCCCCGGTTAGGTCAACTTACCACACAGCTCTTCTGGTCTAGAGATCTACATGCCTTGGGTTAAGAGTTGGCTACAAATTGATGGACCTGACACTATTCCCTAGGAATGTGGTGTTACCTGCCAGTTTGAGTTCACATATCAAGAGCATGTTCTTCCTCATGATCATATTGAGTATAGCGCACGTAATCCTCTTTCAGGAAATTAAGTCGGAAGGCGCAAAGCCCACCTCACAATAGTGTTAAAACCCAGCGTCCTCCAGACGGTCGTCAGTCATATCCTTGCACATCAGCCCCACATCTTCAAAAGAAAAACAAGGAAAAGAAGGCCCTGGGCATAGGCAATAACTTACGATAGAGCGATGGGATTAAGGTTTCAAATCGCAGGGCGCACCACAATGGGAAGACACGGGAATTATGTGCTTGGCGAGGCAGTCACCACGTTGGCCGTTGTGGTTCCGGAGTCATTGCGGAGCTGACGCCAAGGGTGTTTTCCTTAATCCTGCATAATTCGCCCCTTACAGTCGTTGCGGCTTTCGGCAAAAAAACAGAAAGGAGAAGCTAGCGCACGCGCGATCGCATTCCAAGACACACCTCGGGAGCAGCCGCTGAGATATCTTGCAATAGCGGGGTCTGTACAGACTCTTACCACGCCAAGTTGAACCCCTGTCAAGGCCGGATCAATGAGAGATCAGTATTGGTGGCGATTTGAATACATGATTCGTCGAACTTTCGCAAGGGTTCAACTTTATGTGGGAAGAGTCTGTAGTAGATAGCCGACATGGATTTCGGCCAATAACGTCTTGATTCACCGCTGATACTATATCACCCCTCCATAGGAATGTGCATGGCTAATACTTTTTTAGGATGAAACCTAAGCACCGGATGGAAGTTCCTTCGGAAGCGCACTGTTCGATCAAAGGAAGGGTTTGATCAAGACACTCCATGACATTGTGGAACAAAAAGATAGTAATATCACACGAAATATGGGATGACTAGAATGTCAAGTTGCCTTAGCCCGCAATTTCATTCCTATAAAGCTAAGAGTAAAGCATACAAGACTCAACTTCATTCCTTCAATGGTGTTTGAGGTGTGACATACACCGATATCCTACTTCCCAGACCTATCGTTGTTGGAAGAACCACCCGTGTTTCCCTCTGCATTGAGTCTGCTAAATACAGTCCAGTGGTCTTCCTTGGAGGGCTGTTCTAGCCAGCGTTCGAGCATGGGAGGAGTTTCGGTGGTTGCCGACGTCTATATGATGTGAGTGAAAGTTGTTCATGACTTAGGAGAAAAGCCATCTTATGTTGAGAGCATAATATCATAGAAGAATATTTACATTGACAATCTGATTGTTGTTCTCGGTATTGGTGTTCAATGTCGCAGTAACAACCTGGGCCTTTGCGTCATTGGTTGCATAAGGCATCTTGGGCTGTACGAAACCCAGAGGTGGATTTCAAACTAATACCGATCGGGCGTAAAGCGACTAAGTTTAGATATCTCTTCGAGCTTTTGCTTTGGACTCGAGGATGGTTTGAGCAGACCATTGTTCATACGTCCGGCATCTTATATAGAAGAAATACTGGCGCAAATAGACAACTCAGACCTAGCTTTCGTGCCGACACCGTGACCAGCTGCGAGGAACTTTTGCGATAGCAAGTTCCTGCATGCAATGTGTACATCGACGAATGTCGGTTTGCCTTCTTTTCACCTGGGTGGGCACACCATAGCAGAAGCGTACTAATTCGAAACGGGACGTTTATGTTTGCAAGGCGAACCACCATCCCCCAATACTTTCGTGGCCGTGACCCCGCCAAAAAATAGTTGTTGCCTTATACTATGCTTACACTCTCAAAAAGAGGGCAAACCCAATGGTCGGCGTACCACGACTACAGGGTCCACGACTGGAGTACCTAAGCACCACCCCCATGAGGATGGAACACCACCCCTAGCCACTTGCAAATTACGCTATATGGCCAAGCCTCCTTAGCACTCAGAGACTAAACCCATGAAAGGGCTATAGGGGTGGTATTCAGGCCAACGGGTGGGTGATACTCAGTTTTTAGGGGGGTGATGAGTACTAGCCAGTCCCCTCCACACGACTATGTTGGTTAGTGGGTCGACTGCATGATGGAGCTTACGCGGTAGCTCGTGCATGACGTGACAACGCCGCAAGACGAACATAAAATCAGGATTGGGCGGACCAAGAAATCCAAACTGGCCCCCAAAGTCGAGCCGATGCCGGGTTCCATTTCATACAGCCTTACTGTGTAGAACCTGGTCGGTTTGGTGCCGGAGCCTGACCAAGGCTCTGCTCTTATCGATGCTTTCACAAGTAATCTTTATTCAGTGCGACAGGAACATCTTGGTAATCCTTCTTTAGATTGCTGACTATGTCTTTGAATCCTAATGCCATCAACGTTCAGTCCGCGGTCAACCGTGGCCGATCGCGGCAAGGTAATGATCCCCGATGGGATAGCCTGAAATCCACTATATGTGGATTGTATGAAACGAATAAACTAGCCACAGTAAAACACATAATGGAAGAAACTCACGGGTTTAAGGCTAGGTAATTCCTTCATTGCTCAAAGATCCATACATCATGTTGACGTACATAGCCAGAAATTATATAAAACGAAATTCCGCTTGTGGGGTGTTGACACGAAACAAATAAAGTCAGCTGAGTACAAAGGAATCCTCAAGCTGAAGCGAAAAAGAGAGCGGATTGGGGCAGGCCATCGAACCCAGTTTCAATTACGGGGCAAAGAGGTACCTGAATCGAAGATAAAGAGGTGGGAGAGCCATATGCTGAAAACTGGGGCAATTACTGAAAGTGACACTTTTACTGATGTTGGTCAGTAACAGTTTTTTGAATATGTGTGTATCATTGCTACTAAAAGGAGCTACATAGCCACGCCACCTGACCTAATCTTTCGAACTCCTACACCCATCGCCGACGCTTACCCTCGTCAATCGATAGGCCCCGAGCCTATCCATACTTCTAGTGATTTGGCTGCACCATCTGAGCCACGCCGGAATATAAGTCAGTCACTTTCGCCAGGTATTGGTCAATGGAACGAGTTGGCGGCTCAATTGTCATTCTTCCAAGGATCTGTTGATGACTTTGTCTCTATGTCATCTCCAAACATACAAGCTTGGGCAAGGCAAATTACACCGACTAGTCCATCATCTCCCATCTTAGCGCACCATACCAATACTCGCTTGTTGAATGCTGCGAGGTCACCGGACCGGGCCTCAGAGTTCGGTCCTGATTCCAATATCAAGGATCACAACAACGAGTACGAAGTCTCGACTGAGACTGATGGGCCACAATCTCATATTCGGATGATCCCAGGGTTAGAAGAATACAATTGGGCTCAACTTTACGCCCATCACGCTTCGGCGCCGACGTCCCGTGACAGTTTTCCGCCGGCTGCGAGAGATAGTGGTCTAGGCCAATTTCTCATGGAAAGGCTTTCTATTATGTCTGCAATATTTCCTATGTATTTACTGAGCTTCCTCTCCGGAGAGTTAAGCAGTCTTCTTCTGCCAAATCTCAGCATCTTCGATCCAGAAGATTTCCAATCATCTGCTCTATTGCCGGGCTATCCGTTCTTCTATCGAACCGATTGTGGGAGATGTGAGTTCAGTAGCCACTGTGAGTTGACTCATGTGGTTCAGCTGTTCTTCGTAACAGATAAAGCACGGTTTCAATTCGTCATAACACACAAACGGTTCGGAGAATCTCAAGTACCATCTGTTCGTTTATGCATCCTCCCAAAAGATCATCAATCTTCTTTGGATATTGCTGTCAGCTTCACTATCACGAGAGGAAGTATAGAGCGACAAGGAATCAAAAGAAATCTGTACCCATTCAAGAAGGCCTCTCAAAGTTCAACACCTGTATTCGACGCTGCTAGAGGCAATGACATCGCGCAATTACAAAGACTTGTGGCATCAAATGAAGCGACGCCTTTTGATCGCGACCCAAGTGACATGTCAACCTTGATCAGCGTAAAATACCCATAATCAGAATATTGTAGCATACACTGATCATACACAGGTATCGGCTTCAAGTTGTTCTGGGTCCGTTTTATCGCACCTTCTTCAACAAGGGGCACCAGTAACAGATCCCTTGCGGTAAATGTTTGTCTCGCATAGATCTTCTTATGCTGGCTAACGTTCCTTCAGCGGTAACTCCAGTCTTCTATTGGACATATGGCAGGGTCTATTTGAACGCCAATGGCGAAATCGTGAGCATTTCGAGAAGCCACCCTTCGCTGTGGATTTCGCACGTTGCAAACAGTTATCACAACTAGTTCTCAGCCATACGCCCATGATGGGCCCTGGTATCGATATAGACTACCATAAGGGTCGCCTCTTATACTATGCCAGCCAATGCGAGTTGTCAGAGGTTGGGGAAGTAAGAGAAGTTATGGAATACTTGATTAGCATTGGGTGCGATATTGAATACCGAGATTGCAGAGGTATGACGCCAATGCTATACGCAGCTTACAGCTCTTCGCCGAGCGGCCTCATATGTCTCCGCATGTTGGTCAATGCTAAATGCAATATTTATGAAATAGATGCCGGAGGACGAGGCGCTATTCATTTGTTGCTTCTGAAGATGAAAAGGATGCCAGAAGATGTTCGTTATCAATCACTGGGCCCGTATGATGCCAGCCCCATTTCTCAGCACCTAGAAGATGATTTGGTGCTTTTGATCAACAGGGGTTGTGATCCAAACGCAAAAGATGGGCAAGAGAAAACACCATCTGAATACCTGACCTGCGATCAAGCAAGAAGGATTTGGATTTCAGCACTGCAAAAGACAGGCCGACACGACATCGTACAAATTGCAGAGATGATCGAGTTATACGCTGGCCCCGTAGACTAGATCAACCGTATTCTCAGAAACTGACTCTTTCTCAAATCGCTAGGTCGGCTCCCAGTTGGAAGAACTATTGAAGAAGGCAAACATTGACTTTCGCGCCTCGATTACGCATGTCTGCGAGGAACTTTTGTAGATTGGTGACTGAAGCCAGCTTTGGCTCTTAATGCTACATGATAATCTGCATGGAACTTCTGTAGCGCTCCCGTGCATCGTCGTTTGGTAGCCTAGCGGATTTTCGGGCTTGACATGCAAAGACCTTGTGTATGCGCCAATCAAGCTCTTTTCCGGATAAACCTTGTTTGGCGCGCTCTCGTACGCATGTAAAACTGGGAAATAAGCGAACGTCCCTCACGTAATTTTGACACCCAACAACACAGAATTTATAGCTAAAACAGGGTAGAAAGCTTTGAAAGTAATCTGTAAATGCTGTATTAACCTATAGATTCATTCTCGGGCTACTTTTGTTCCTAAAAGTGGCTGAAAAGCTGCAAATACCTTGATCTTATTTCCCGCTTTTACGAGAGTCGCAGTGTCGGCGTCTGCATGGAACTTGTGCCTAGCGATCCACGTATCAGGAGGACATGCGCGGGACTTGCGCTTCATGTTGTCATTGGATCACACAACACCACAAGTTCCCAGTGCCTGACGAGCATTGAGTGGCCAGGGTAGATCTTCAACAGTCCAACTTCAGCTTTAGCCCCAGAAACCTGGTATAATTACTGTCTCACTCGCGTATTTCTATGAATTGCGAAAGATCTCATCTTCACTTCTAATACTTGCAACGTATCTTTCCCGAATGATCAAATACCCACCATGTCTTCGAAATCCAGTGCTGTTACCATCCAAACGTATGCCAGGCCTCTTCGACCGCAAAATGGCAATAGTCCCGAGTGGGACAGACTGAAGTCTACTATATGTGACCTTTACCGGGAACATGAATTGAAGGATGTAATGAAGAAAATGGAAAAGAAATACGATTTTAAAGCCAGGTACTTCCTCTTGTGTTGTGCAAATTATATACATAAAAAAAGAATGTGTTTGCCCTAAATTCGGTCCACTAACAGCTTAGTTCATAGTCTGAAGCAATACAAGACGAAATTCAAGCAATGGGGTGTTGATACAAAACATATCAAACCATCGGAATACAAAGCCATGCTCAAGATAAAGAGGAAACGAGTACAAAGTCTGCCAAGTCGAGCGACAAAGTTCCAGTTGCGTTTTGAAGAGGTGCCACACTCGAAGCTCGAGAGGTGGGAGACTCGTATGCTGAAGGCTGGGAGAATCAATGGATCTGATACCTTCTCTGAAATTGGTGAGTGGTGAATTTCGGAATGCGCACATGATTATCACCAAGTAATGCTACATAGCTACACCACCCGATCTAAGCTTTCGAACGCCTTCACCACCTAATAGCATCACTCCTCTGAACAAGCTATGTAAAATCGCTAAGGATTCGCCTGACTTTATAGTCCCTATTTGACGATAAGCGATCGTAGTAAAACTTTTGCTTACCTGGAAGACCTGTCTTACAAACATCGAAGCATGTTAAGAATGCCATTAACCGAGCGATGTAATTGGATTTTACTTGGCAATTCCGAAGAAATCCCAAAGCCCAGCGACATGGCTCAATTTCTCCAAAGTTCATTCTTCACCACACGAATCGAGTTCCCAAAATATTTACTTCAATCCCTGGTTGAAGAGATCCAGAACGTCTTATCAAACAACCCTGAAATACCTGGTTCCAGCAAACATAGCCTTATTTACGAAGCGAGTTTGTATCGGCGCAAGTGTAACGATTGTGATCATCAGAGCTATTGTGAATCTATTCATATGTTCAAAGCTATGATACGAGATGACAAAGTATCTTTTGAGTTCGATATAACGCAGAAAACGAAGGACGAATCCCAAACCACGACGCTCTATCTTGCCATTTCGCCTCAACGTCCTGCGGATTCTGTGTGGAATATAACAATCACCCTCTTCACTACAAAGCGGGCGATGAGACGACCAAATGTCAGAACGAAGGTCGATCGATGCAATCTGATCAGTTATAGCTCACCGGCGATCAATGCGATCGAGGGCAACGATCTAGCTAGGCTAAGAGAACTCTTTGCATCCGGTCAAGCTACACCTTTTGACCGGAACAGCTTCAGCATGTCATCATTGATTCAGGTATTAGAACGGCAAATTTTTTATGTACTAAATACTGAGACTAAACAGACAGCAGCGTATTATTGTGCTGAAAAGATTACACTGTACCTCATCGAAGAAGACGCGCCAGTCATCGACCTGTTATAGTACGCCTTTAATCCCACATTGGTCATCATACTGACCAATTATAACAGTGGTAATCTGTCCATCCTGCTGGATTTATGGAAAGGCTTTATAGTTCGTCAACGGATCAAAACCGATCTGAATGATCCTTTCCGCGTTGACTTCGAGCGTTGCAAACAGCTATCGCAGCTTGTACTCAATCATATCGCCATGAACGAGTTTGAAGTCGACATCAGATCTTGCATGGGATGTCTTCTACATGAATTGGTCGATCATCCTTTGAATAATAGGACCCAAAATAAAGAGGTCACTCAGTACCTGATCAGTATGGGCGCTGACATTGAGCATCGGGGTTATAAAGATATGACGCCACTACTATTTTTGGCATGGAATCCTCGAATTGCTAACCTCGAGTACTTACAAGAGTTGGTTTATGTTGGATGTAACGTTTCGGCAACAGACGGCCAAGGCCGTGGGTTGCCACATATAATGTTTCTAAGGATGGGGACTAAGGTATATTTCGATTGGGATCTCGACAAGATTCCTTCCGAAGAATTGTTTGAGGAGTGCCTAGTCCTCTTGATGAACAAAGGCTGTGATCCTAACACGGTCGACAAAAAGGGGAGGTGTGCATCCGATTACATCTGCCGCGAGAAAGAGAAGAGACCTTGGATTGCTGCACTGCGAAAGGCTGGTTATCATGATACTGCAAATGCTGTAAGAAAGATTGAGTTTGACGAGAGTGGAAAAAGAGTAGATGCACAAGGTCGGTGGTATGAAATATCTTCCGTACCTCTAGATATGGCCCTTACACTACACACAAGGCCATGCTTTCAATCCTGATACCACACTCATCAAACGCCAACACTTGCACTGCAGGAACACCTACCATCTGACACCGCATGTAACAAAACAACCTAGGGATCGATACGATCCTCTCATTGAAAAAAAAAATGGATGAATCCATTAGTCTTACATTTGAACAGAAACCTTTTATGCACAACATCACATCACGGCAAAGCACAATCTATCACATCACATACGCACCACTAATACTTCAAACACATTCTCACATTCGGATCTCAACCACAATTCAAACCTCACAAAACATCAACCCTCCATTAATCAATTAATCATTTCAAAAACTTTACACGAAGAAAAACCAAAATAGTGGTATCATTCAACTTTCCCCAACGCCAATCGCTATGACCAAGTGCCAATTCTCAATTCTCACATTTCACATCTCAAAGCACCAGAAACTACTTCAATTCCTTTCCCTTCATCCTTTCCTCTCTCCTCCCACTAACAACAAACTCACAACATCATACTCTTCCTCCTCAACGCCGCCCTCTCCGCCCTGAGTGAACTAACATCCCTCTCCTTCTCCCTCTTCGCCTCATCTGCAGGCTCTCTATTTGAGAATTTGGGCTTGGTGTCTAGTTCTGCAGGTGCAGTTGAAGAGGAGGTAGATTTCTTGTCTTTCAGCGGCCCGCTTTTCGAAGTTGATGTTGATCTGCTGATGGAGATTGTGTTGTTGTTCAAGGAAGAGGTTGAGGAAGAGGTTTTTACGGTTCCGCTAACAGTGCGCTTATGCAGTGATGGAAGCGCGCCTTCTTGTTTTCGCTCCTCTGTGAGGGAAGATGCGGGGACGGAAGAGTGGCGACGAGCGTTGCGGGCTGCTTTGGCGAGGTCGGTGATGCGTGCGCGGGGATTGGTGGCTGTGTCAGCAGGGGATGAGTCTGTGAAGTCGAAGATGGCGAGGTCTTTTTCAGGGTCCTCTTGCTTTACTGCTGAAGCCTTTGGCGCTGCCAATTTGGGATCTGAGGATTCTGCAAGAGTTTTTGTGGTGGTGGATGAAGCTGCTGCTGCTTTGCGCTTTGCGGTGCTGGTTTCGCTGATAAGTGCTGAAATTGCCTTTGATGCTGTTGATGGCTTGACCTCTACGCTGTCAGATGCCGGCGATGTCTTTGTCTCTTCCCTCCTATCAAGTTTTTGACGAAGTGGGCTTCCTGTCTCAGCTTCCTCTTCCCCTACTCGTCCTGATATGGCTGACACAGGTTTCCAGGACAATTCATCGCTTGACTCGCGCTTGACCGTAGGCTTGCTTGTTGTTGGAGGTGCTTGCGGGTCTACACTAGTTCTGCGATCAACAACTGCATCCACAAGCTTCGCATCAGGACGTCGCATCTTCGTGTGCAAGCTAGGCTCTTTGTAACTGACTTGAGGGCGAGCTCTTCGCCCTGGACGGCCGGCACCAATCTGGCCAGCAGCCCCAAGTTCACCAGGTGGCGGTGTGTCCTTGCTCTCTGGTCGTGATGTCGACGGCTCGGTGGATGGCGGGGAGAAGATATCTGCCACAGCAGGCGTCTTAGGTGGCAATGCATCGAGAACAATGTCAGCTGTCGGTACGGGTTCAGGTACGAACAATGGCAGATCCGTCGGTGTGATGGTGCGGCTTATGTTAAGACGAGGGCGCCCACGAGGCTTTGACGTTGGTGCAACATTCTTTTCTGGTTTGTCTTGTACTGATGATCGTTGTTTCTTCGGCGAGACCATTGGGTCGGTGTTGACCGGTTCTATCGTCGTTAGTTTTTCAATAGAATAATCAGATTTTATCAACATACTGCTTCCTAGGATCGGCCTTTCTGGAGAGGAAGGCCTCGACTCCTCATTAGGTGTCTCACTCTCTGAATTCTGGGCGTTCCTACGGCTGAACCTGAACATGTCGCCCTTGGTTTCAGCCTTGTCCTCGTCTTCTTGAACACTGAATTTTCGCTTCGACCCTGCTCGCGAGGTCTTTGTGGCTGCGTCAGGAGCTTCTTCGGGCGGTGATTCAAAGACTGATACACGACGAATATTCAACTTGGGCCCGCTTTCTCTGCGCTTCTTCCGCGTCTCGAGATTTACCGACAACACAGGCTCAGGGTCTTCCATTGGTTCTTCATCCTGTGCTTCTGCTGGCTCATCAAGGAACATATTAGGTTCCTCGTTGTCGAATCTCGAGACTGGTGGAGGCCCAATGTCAGGCGACTGGCTCCCAGTATCGTTGAACATCTCACGTAACTCGTCGGCACTGGTAGTTGTTAGAATGCACCTTCACCCCATCAACCCTGACATAGAAATCAAGCATACCCCATAGTCCTCCGTGGATAAAATTTACCCTCTGCAATAGTGGGCAGCATCTGGTTTTCAACCTCTTGTAGACCCAATCCACTCCTCCATTGCCTTTCATCTGGACTTCTCTTGGTCGCCGTCATTTGGCTCTTACACCTAGGCTTCTCATCCACCTTCTTCAACTGGCCCAGTTCAGCAACCAGGTTGCCTAGTTCTGCCATTTTTGCCTCCAGCTTCAATTTAACAGCATCGATGTTTTCAAACGAGGGGCGCTTTGTTTGCGCCTCCATGGAGTTTTGTAGCTGTAAGACTTGCTCGCGCAACGACAGATTCTCAGCGAGGAGGCGCGAGCAATCATTCTCGAGACTGCGAATGCGAATAGATTGCTGTGAGTTTGTCTTTGCGAGTTCGCGGTTCTGTCGCAGGAAGCGCCGTTTTACTGTGTCGATTGTTTCCGCCGATGGCTGCGGCGCGATCGGCGGCTCATTGAGGCGCGCCATGTGCGCAGTGAGTTAGGTGATGTTCGAGGGTAAATTATACTGTTCTCGAAAACTGTCGACTCGTGTTCTGTTCGTGGGGTCGATTTACTCGTCGTTGTCGGTCGTTGTTGCCGTGTAGCGTTATCGTCATACCGAGAAAGAGTCGTGGCGTTGTTTACCTAGCAACCGCGCTAAGACGCATTGGTCAGGCTTGGGGGATGCGCTGCCACGTGAGGTGGGGCATTGGGCGCGTCAAAGTTGACCTCGCGTTTTCACCATATCGACAATTATCTACTCGAAAAATAACTGGAATTGGACTGGCAAACATGTCAAACTACGGACGCCCTCTGGCGTCTCACCTCCGCAATCAATCTCTCGGTGGATCACAGCAACAATCCCCGGTCCTCCTCGCGCGCATCGCAGAGAAGAAAGCCGAACTGGCGAACCTCAAGGACCTCCAAGCTCTCAGCGGAGGTCTAGCAGATCAAATGCAAATGCTAGCAGACAAGCTCCAAACCCTCTCGAACGGCACAGAAGGTACGTTCATCTCAGGATGCATCACTAGCCCCAACGCACACCAGATGAACAGCAAGCAACTGACGTGTTCCCCTCCTAGCCGTCGCAGCCGTCCTCTCCAATTGGCACAACGTCCTGCGCGCAATCAACATGGCCTCCAGTAAGTCTTGCTGTACTCCTGTCCATCTCGACCGCTAACAATGCCCAGCCAAATTGCCCAAACCAAAGGACGACCCGGACGCAGAGGAAAAACCCGAAGATGAACCACCGCTGCCGCAAACTCTCGTCCGCATCCCCACGCAGCACGCTCCTGCAGTCATCGAGCAGGCTAATGCAAGCACGGCACCTGAATGAACTGATGTGTGAACTGGACTTTACTATGCGCGCCTCGAGCCGGCTTTGTGGCGCGAGAGGATTGGAGTAGAAAAAGAGTTCCAAGCATAGGGCTCGCAATGGTCAATTGGTTGTGAGACATCTAATTGGCAATGTGCGATGGATTCGCCCTGCATTCCCGGCCGTGAGGTAAATATCAAATGGCGCGTTGGGCGCAATTGCTCTCACCCGTTGGGTCCAACTGTCGGGAAAGTTCGCGCTCAACAGCCACCGGCTTTCTCAACAGGGGAAACAGAGTGAACATCACATGGCAGGCACAGAAGTAAGAGAAGTCAAAGGGTGGTGGGTTCAATGATAATGCATTGAGATAGTCATGTTCTACTACCTATGGACATGTGCTTAATTCCCTGCACATGCTTCAGCCATTGGGAGGTATCTTAGTGGCCATATGCTGTGATGCGTCTATTTTCTAGCATCCATGTCATGTAGGATATTCTGGGCTATTCCTGTCCGCCCAATCCATACTGCAAGGACACATAATGCAGCTCGCGCTATGCGTTGTCTTGTGAAGCTCCTGTACTCCGCGCTCATATCAAACAAATGAAATAATTTTGCGTTCAATTCGTGCATGCAATGGTGTTGCATGAGTGTCTTGACTTGTAAACTTCATGTCCACAGTCTATTTTTTGTGCTTTGGCATTTTCTCGTAGGCATTTGGGCTGGGCTTTCGGCGTGGTCGCTTGCGTACTGAGGGCTTGCTCGAGCCTTCGCCATGATCATGACTATCTTCGCAGCCGTTGTGATCGTGGCTGTGCGGGCGTCGTCCACGATTACCACCAGCTCTCCCTGCGGGCCTCGCTGTGCTGTTGTCGGGCTCTGAGTCTGAGTCGGAATCAGATGAAGAGTCGCTGGATGAATCGTCGTCTGAGGACTCGTCTACAGCGCGAGGCTTGTGGTAAATGCAACACACTATAGTATCGTATTAGTCAAGTTCTTGGCAATCACGCGATGACGAGAGCGGTGAAAAAGATACCTTTTGACGACTTCTTTCCCATTCCCTCGTTATCAATGACGTCCTCTGCCCATTGAATATGTCTTCGTTCGCTTGGTTCTGCCCTGAGGCGCAAAACTCCCGACGGCGCAGAGAGGCGCAAGACAGGTTGGGGGCGAACCTCGATGGTTCGGCTTCCACCAGAAGGTGTAGCAGTTCGTTGTGTCGCAGCTTGAGAAACCATGTTGTGGAATTGAGAAAGTATGTGACAGAATGTCTTGGTGGGGCGAACAGCGTCTTAAAAGCACAGAATGAGTGACCTCGGTGGGGTGGTGCTTGTTTGCTGGCGCAGGTTACGGTGCAGGTTGAATAAAGGATCCTTGAAGTACTGCTTCAAGGACTCCGCGATAACGTCGTGGACGTGCTTCCGTGTGCCGCGTAGAGTGAAGCGGCGAAAATTGTCAGATAGTAAGCGGACGGATGTGGTGAAGGTTGTGTCGTGTCTATGTACGTCTTTGTTGGACGTTAGTGATTTGCCCGCATCCAACGAATAGGCTATGACGCACGTCCCCCATTGTGCAATCCACTTTTCATCTTGCTTTCCGCACCGAGGAACATGGCCGCATGCCCGCCACGCTTCTCCACGATCGGGAACATCGCGTATTATCACCGCCTCGTGCACATCCAAGAAGAGCTAAATTATGCGACTGGCCGCTTCTGTGCTACAACGCAGGCTACGGCGGCTGCAGTCTTCTCGGCATGTCTTACTTCTTTCGTCCGCTTCTCCAAAACTTGCCTTCACCCCTCACATAGCTCGGTATATGACGGCACGTGGACGGCTCAATGGCACAAGTTACGGTAGTACTCGTTTATCCACAGTGGTACCAATTGTTCTGTTCTATAATTGACTGCCAATCTGCAGGATTTGACCGACTAATAATCGAAGTATTGATTGGGAAATTACAGTACTAGCATGAAGCATTTTGGTGCAGGTGAAAGTGGCAATTGGCTCTTGATTGATTACACGAACAATGGCCATGGTGAATACAACTCTTAGACGCATCTTTGCATTAATAAGTTCAAACTACAGTTCATTAGTGTAACACGAAATGTCATGACAGTTTGTATGTATTTTCTTGAAGTGGTTTAATTCAAATAATTCCATAGGAGAGCGAAAACACCAAAATATATCTCTAAAACGCCCAACGACCGCAATTCCCTTGAATATATCCCAAGCCCATCTCTAAACCTTGCTAACAACTTCATCCTCCTCCAGATACAAATTATGCATCATATAATCATACTGCTCCAACCCCTGCTCCGGATCCGGCACATGCCTCTCATTATACTCCGCAAAAAGCGTATCATTATGCCTCTTCACCCTAACCGCCTGATCTCCCACATTCAACGGCTGCGGCGAAACAATCGTCTCCCCACTCTTCAACAAATACGTCCCACCCGTCTCGCCATTCCCACTACCCTCTTGACGACGCATACGCCTCTTAGGATCAGGCACCTTCCCATCCTTCGTATACTCATTCCCATCATTCTTACACTTGCCATCATTCTTGCAATACCCAATCAACCCCGCATTCGCAAACACTATGTTAAACGAGCAGGGTGCTTTGCCATCACATCCCGTCCCCTTGAACGTCCCTTGAGAATTGTAAAATTGCCGGATAACCTGGCTTTGCGCTGTACCATGTTAGCCTACCTCTTCAACTCCCTAGCCCTACCCCCTATAAAAAACAAAACAAAACAAAACAGTCAAAAAGGTTCTCAACCAAACTCACCATTATTATACTCCCTCTTCACACAGCGATTCACCTGCCCCCCAGCATCCGACTCCTGGACCGACTTGAACGGATACTCGTCGCACTGATACGCAGTCCCGTAGGGCGATTTGCTGCAGCGATTGGCAGACCCGCAGCCGGCTTTTGTGCTGCGCTTGCCGCCGGTGCTTTTGTCGGGCTTGTCCCACGTGAAGGAGGAGCCCCAGGATTTGCAGAAGGCGCCGAAGCACATGTTGTCGCAGACGTCTGGGGGTGGTTAGGTGGGTGGGATGGAAGTTGAGGGAGGAGGGAGATGAGAGATGGGGGATGGTGGGAAGGGAGAGGGAGGGAGAAGGGGGAAGGGGAAGTGAAGGAGAGTGTCGTACCTCCAAGGCCGCCGTTGGAGCAGTCGAAGATCATGAGTTTGTTGGGCGAGGCGACGGTCGTGGAGGCGAGGAGGAGTGCGGCAGCGCCGGTGAGGAATGTAGATTTCATCTTGGACGATCTATCAAAAGTACTCTTGAAATGTATAAATTCGAAGTTGTAGTATTGCTCAATTGAAAGCTGCTACTGAACGGAACTGCTTGATATTCCATCCTACAACCACGAACTTCTCTCCCTCTATATACCATCTCTCTAGCAAGGCTGTGTGCCGTCAGTCCCGATTACATGACTGTACGTGTATCGGCGTTCAGTTGATGTCGCTCTCAGTTTGGAAATTCAGAAGGTCATGAGGCTGTGGTTGACATCACTGGAGTCAGCATCGCTGATGGTGTGAGTAACGTTGTTGGAGTTGGAGTAAGCTGCGCGGCTGAGACAAGCTCTGATGTGAAAAGCTTGGTGGCCTTGGTGGCCTGGGGGAGGGGTGGTGAATGTATGAAGGGGTCTGGGGTAATGTGATTGATTTTGATTGAAGTATGGAGTTTGTTGCAAGAGGTATTAACACTTTGGATTAAGAACTTAATATCTCTCTTAATATAAATCTCGAGAATAATATTCAACTAGTAGTATAGCTATCTCTCTTTTCCCAACCAGAACCTCCAAGCTCAGCCTTACCCTCCGCACACATCTCACATCTCACATCTACCATCCACAGCCCACCAAGACACCCACCCTCCCTCTTCCCTCTCCCTTCGCCCCAAACTCCAAAGTCAACCCCATCTTATGTCAGAACACCCCTCCACCATTGGTACCTATCTCTCACTGCATTACCCCAGGTCCTCGAAATAGGTCTTGGAAAATAGCTCAAGGCTGTACAATGACGACACCCAAGGCAGGTGTCTTACGGCTGTGCGGGGCTGGGTAGATCAGATGTACGTCATTGGGTGTTTGGGTTGGTGTGAGATGGGAGGGCTGGGCTGTGGGTGGGTGGTGAGATGGAGGAGGGTGAATTGGGAGGTTGGTGAGGATGGTTAAGGAGTTTGATGGTGTGTAGTGGGAAGGATGTTGGAAACTCATGGTTTTAAGTAGATATATTCTGCGAGAATTCATGTAAGAATATTTTTAACGATGTACATATTTCGTAATTCGTGTAGGTAAATTCATAAAATTTCATAACACCATCAAAGTCACTTCATATAACTCAATCCTCAAAAATCCTCTCCCTACTACTTGTCCTTCCCACCCTCATCCTTCTCCTCCTCCTCCCTCTCCTCCCCACCCTCCTCCCCATCCCTCCCATAAACCTCCGCACACCTCCCCACCTCCTCATCCCCAAACACCAAGCTCGAAAGCATCATATACGCATCCTCCACCCTAAACGCAAACCTCCCCATCTCCCCCTCCCTCTCCTCATCCGCATACACAAACACCAACCCACCCACCTCCCTCCACTCCTCCCCCACAACCACGAGAAACGCAGTAGGCCACCAGGTAAGATCCGCTTTTGCGCCGCCGTCGGTGCGCGGGCGGAGGCCTTTGTCGAGGGCGATGTGGGCGTTTACTATGTCCTTGAGGGAGGCGTGGGAGGCGTTGGGGGCGGGCTGGACGAGGTGGGTGGTGTTTCCTTGGTCGCGCCATTGTTGGTCTAGAGTTGAGGCGATTTCCTGGAGGGGCGTGTTGGGAGCGAGGGTGTAGAGGGCGAAGGAGGCGTCGTCCCAGGCGCAGTCGGTGAAGGTGCAGAGTTGAGGGGCGGAGGGGGGGAGGGTGAGGTCTGGGGTCATTGTGGGGGGATTTGAGGTTTGGGGTTGAAGGGTTGGAAAGAGGAGGTGGTGTGGTAAGTGGTCAGTCGTAGTTTGTAGAGTATAGAGTAATGTGGTAATTGAAGAGTAGGTTATTTGTCTTTGTCGAAGGAGAGATGGTTTGGTTTGGTATGATATGTTAGGCTACGAAAGAAGTAATTCAGCAAGGCGTGCACAGTGAGATTATGACCTCACTAGCTGAGTCAAGTGACATCATGAGGTCAGCCGTTGATTGATATGGGTCGTACAAAGAGATTTTCAGGTAATGTGGAGAGGGATAGGGACGATTTACAAAGGGTGTGATCGAGATGTGTTGCTGTTGTGTATACATTGGGTGGGGTGAGGTGTGGTGTGCTCTGATTGGCTGATGCATGAGCGACCAACATCCAAGATCGTAGGTCTTACATCGATGTATGAGCGTGCTAAAATTATGTCGTGGACTGTGTAGGTAGGATTTGATACGAAGAAGTTGGAATTAAGGCTAAATATAGTTTTGCGGTATTTCATGCTTTGTTGAGGTGTTTGCTTATGTTTTTATTTCAAGAAATGTAGATTTAAGAATGATTGCAGAGAAATCATAAAAGAAGTCTTTTCTTTTTCTTTAATCAATTGCAGGTGATTGATATTTACGATCTCAATGAACGCAGCGTGATAGCCCAGCTTGAAATCAAATTACAATTCGTGGACTACCTAGAACTTACGACACTCTCCTTGCTCATGCTAGGTTCTACACTTGATACTCACCGTCACATGTGTGTTGTTGCGATCGGGGGCCAAGTTTTAGCCAAGGCGATTGACACGAGTGGCTGAAGCATGAGAGACCACTCTTAAACGAGGTTATTCTGGGCAGCGACAATTCGAGACTTGGTGCCATGATACAAGTTTGGTCCTTTTACGATGCAGACTACCTATGTGGATGCTCATCAAGTTTTCATCAAGAGTAGCCGGACTTTGGTACGGATAATTTGCAGTGCAACATGCAAAGTGGTAGCGATCCCGTGCAATTGCATCAGAGGCTGAGTGCTGAATCAGTCGGCCAATGCTAATCTACCCGAGTCCATGCCTTATCGGATAAGAGGAACCAAGACATTCATCCAGTCTTGATCGCAATCTGCGATTTGATGAAGGGAGCGACCAGGTCAATCCTGCGTAGTGGCGAGATTTGCTCCTCCACAGCTCGTGTGCAGAACTAGCTGAGCAAGGCTGGCACGAATGTCCGTCGACAAAGCCGACCAGCCTACGAATTCGGCGAGTTTCTCTTCACCGCTTACCAAATGGTTCTGGAGAGTGGGACGACGAAGACGACCTCGTCGCCCCGCGGCAGCATCCGCGGTCAGTGCTTGCCATTGGAGGACAGCGCTAGCAAAAGCTTCATGACAGGTGGGAGGAATAGGAGAAGGCTGACACAGCAATTGTGAGTGTGCACAATTTCGATAGATGAAGCTGGCTAGCCCAAGAGGGTCGAAGCTAATATAAGAAGAGGCTGGACTGATAAAGACCTTGGCTCAACGTCCCGAAGTGCATGCTCCGGCATTTCTGCAAGCAGAAGAGGGTGCGGTGCGGCGGTGACGCGCACAAATGAACGACGAGGCTACGGGCGTAGAAGTGTGGATACGGGAAATTATCATGACGGGGGCCTGGATTCTGGGCCTGTCGGAACCCACCTGCTAAGGTCAAGGTTGGGGAGAAGACATGCGGTGTATCCGAGCTGAGGATGAGATGGATGTACTATGTAGGACAGACGATGAATCGATAGCTGGACAGCAGTCTGGTGACGCAAGAATATGGAGAGGATGGTGTTGAGCGAACGCTTCCAGAAAGAGGCGTTCAGGGGCATGATGGCGGTTGGATGGTGTTGTATGGTCAGCATGAACAACAGCGGACCCGGTCGGCAATCTGAAGTCAGCCAATGAGGGCACTCGGCGGCAGCGTACCTGCATTAAAGCGCCCCATTGTGGCTTTAAGCGAGTCTTGAACTGGGGGCGGATCTGCGGTGTTTCTAAATAAACGGCCACAGTGCATGCAGCGCCATCGATAGCGGCCTCCTGAGTGTGCACTACGCCAAAAATTGGACGTGATGGTGATAGAGCCAGCGCAGAAGGCCTGCTAGCAAGCACGCATGAAGAGGTTATAGACGACAGGTGTCAGTGAACGGTAGCAGAAGGGGGTAACCCTGGAATGTAAAAGGCACCATTGCAGTGTACACAAAAGCTCAAACACAGTGGCTTGGGTTGACCCTGGCCGGGCTCCCTCCCGGCACAACAAGGCTATCCTGTGCAACGGCGCAGTGCTTGGCCAATGGGAAGCCTTGCACGCCATGCAGCGCCCGTGAAGCTCTTCTCACGCCCGCTCGGCGCCTCATCTACCTCGCGCACCCAGCCGTTCCTTCCTTCTCCATCCCACTCTCGAGCTCGAGGCTGCCGTCGCTCTTTTTACTAACCTTCACTCCCACTGCTGCCTCCTCCTCCCGTCCGCATCTTACCCCAGTCATTCTTTTTCAGAGGGTTGGACAGTGTTTGTGTTTGTTGTTGGTACCTGGACTCTACTGTTGGTTGCATTGTCCTATCCGCTCCTTTTGCCTGCCCTTCGCTGCCGCCGTTCGCACCATTCACTCCTCGATTGGGCTTCACGACCGCATTACGACTTACGTTGTTAATACCTCGACTCTCCTGCGCCATCTCGGGCACCTATACACACCGCATCCACTGCACTCTCCCACTCAACCCCTGAGACGATCGCGTGGCTTCCAACCCTACGAGCATTCTCCATTGGACGACCGTATGAGACACTGGTCTTAGAGCCATGCACCATCACCAGCACGCCCACATGCACCACCATGTGCAGAGGAGTCCACATGTTGCAGCCAGCACCTTCGGCAGTGCGACCCTAGTGGATCGCGCAAGTCGTGTTCTTGTTGCACGATCGTCATGCACAAACGACAGCGACCCTGGCTGCACCAAGCCTACTCAAGTCCCCACCATTGCCATTGCTCTCGCTGTAGTGTATGTTGACCAACACCATTATACTGACTGCGCTAACATGTCGCAGAGTACCTATCGTTGGCCTCATGATTGTCTTGGTCATTCTACACCGCAGGAACAAGAGGAAGCTCGCTGAAGAGGATGCTAGGGACAAGTACAAGTCCATGGACTGGGGCATGGAAGGAGGAGTAGGCGGAGTCAAGAAGGGAAAAGGTGGTCCAGAGATGGCTCTCACGGAGAAAGACCTTCAAGGCGCCCACAACCGTGGTCTGTCCATGGAGACTGGAAGCCCTTATATTCTGCCTGTTGGCCTGCACGGCTCACGGGAATCGTTCCACTCGCTCTCTCGCTCACACAACGACCCGCACGATCCTTATCGCCCAGTCACATTCCTCAACGACGGTCAGAGTGTTCGCAGCCAAAGTCGCGCATATGGACACGATAATGGCTCCCTATACACTACATCCAGCGGTGGAACCGAAAAGCACAGGATGGGAGCAGGCTTATTGAACAATGCGCAGAGGATGTCCACTTCAAACCCAATTCGAGTCGAGCCACTGTCACCCGATGGCTCACGATCCCCAGATGGCAAGCTCTCAGACCAAGGTATTGCTCTAAGCCCATTGAACCCTCGCTACGAGAACGAACCACTCCCTGCGCCTCCAGCACCACCTGCCAATGCTGCTTCACCTGAGTCAAAAGCTGCCACACCCGCCAATGTACCAATCATTTCAGCCCCCAAGCCCGCCGCAACAAGGTCGTCTGTCCAAGAACCAACAGCCCCTACTTACCCACCTCGTATCCAGTCCCAGGCAGCTGTCGTGCATGAAAGTGCCAATGCCAACACCGCCAGCATGATCAGCACCTCAAGTTATGGCGATGGCTTCCAGATCACACCCCCTTCGCCTCCTCGCCAAACCGAGACTGCTCCTGTTCCACAAGGTCCTTTCGCACCTCAACCTCGCCGCCCCGACAATCGAAACACATTAGGCGTTGATGAATTTGGCCACAGCACTAACCGCTTATCGATTCTGCGCCCACTTCCCCCAGATGTACCCGAAGAATCGGAAGAGAACCCTGAAGATCGTGCAAACCGTATCCGTTCTTTCTACAAGGAATACTTCGATGACTCGAAACCTGAACCTGCTGGCGGACACTCTTACACCGACTACTACGAGGATTATGGTTCCGAGTACCACCAAGATGGCGCCTTGTTTGATACCAACTCGAGAGCGTTCGTCGCTGCCCAGCCTAATGCTCCATTCGCTGCCCCCGTTACTCGCCGTGCCATGACTCCTCCGCCCCGTGCTCCCCCGCGATTCCGCAGTGGCACTGTCACTGGTGGACCAGGTCCTCGCGGACAGCACATGTCGAACAGCTCATTGGCCTCGTCTCAATATCCACCACGTGGTATGTCATCCATGAGTGGTCGCCTACCTGCCCCAGGTCCCCGGAAACCTCTCCCTCCACCTGCAGCATTGTCCTCGTTACCTACGCCCGCCAAGTTGTCTGCTGATGCCATGGTCTTCAATCCCCTCGACTTTGCCCCACCTGTGTCTTTCAGGGACAGGCAGAATGGTTTGAGGCCAGACAGCCCATTGGGAACTTCTAGACCATACAGCCCAACAGTCCGACCTCACACTCCATTGGCTAGCTCATACGACGACTTGGCAGCTATGCCTAGCCCGCATTTGCTTCGCAAATCTGGTACTTTCACCGCCCTTGACTTTGCACCACCACCACGATTCCGCGACCCTGGCTCCAATGCCTCTGATGCTGGTTCCATCCGCTCGAACCGTTCTGGCATGTCACAAGCGAGTAGATTCGCTATCGCCAACGGAGCCAATCGTGTCAGCAAGATCCCCAAGGGCGTAGTGTTTACCAAGGACGATTTGATGACGCAACTTCGGCCGAAGATGGACCTTGTCAGCAAAGCATAAATCAACCACCTTTTCTTTTGCGCGATTATCCATATACACAGTCTAGCTGTGACGACAAATCAGCAGTATCCTCAATCACTTCCTATGCTCGCTGGCTGAGCTTGTGCACATATCTGAACAATCTAAAAGCTCAAGCAATATTTTTACCGGCCCCATCGACTTTGACGGGCGCGGACGCGACGATTTCCCTTCGAAATGGCTTAGACAAAGCGTGTTTTATTGGTTCCTCATCAGCACATCCAGCTATGACTGTTGCTTCGTGTAGATGCTTGTCATTGTATTTTCTCTCTTTATCCACATCGCGGGCTCTCCAGCGTACTCACAGTAAATCCAACCCGCGGATGCTCTTATTGTTAGGGCGCGTTATTTAGCGGAATGGGCAGGTCAAAGGCATATGGCGTTCATATTTTTTAATTTCTATTCTTTACAATGCGAGGTAGCAGAGAGAAGGAGAAGAGGGAGAGATGTAAGTGTATGTGTAGGAGAGAATATGTAGGAGGAAGTCGAGCATGTTTGCATATAGAGTAGGGAAATGAAGAGGCATTGCAAAGGAATATCATTGAAACTGAGTGCATGAGAAGTGTCAATGTGATGGTATGTTGAAGATGATGTTTGCGTTACCCAGGTACGGATCCCAAAGGTGGACGATGAAGGAGTAGTATACAAGCTAATTGATACAGATAATCGTCATGAACAAGACAGACGATCTTCTTGGCTTCGATTCCCAAGAAGCTTAAAGCGAGAACACAAGACCCAAGAGTATTTACATTCTTGACGCAGAAGAAGTATTCTTGGCACACGTTCTTCGCTCCCCCGCTCCAAACACATCACAATATCAGCACTTGTCGATCATCCGCTCCCTCCCTGGGATGATCTAGATCTCTGTATCTTGCAGCCACGCACGCGATAGATGCAGTCGGACAACAAAAATAGCCCTGAATTCGTATGCTACATCGCAGCCCGGCACCTTCGGCAACGTCATAAATACCCTCACCCACACACGCGTCCTGCGTTACCGTCCCACAACATCCACCACGATTCGTGTACAAAGAAGACACAGAATTGTGCACGTAGCCAATTGCCATGCATTGTGGCGCTTCCGATGCAATGGCATTACGACTTTAGCGGCTTGCGCGTTGGGGCGGCGATGAGGTCGGTGAGGTCTAGAGGAGGCACGACGTCATAGGTGCGGAAAACGATCGACGCTTTCGACGTGATGGAATTGTTAAACTTTAAGCTGCCATTCGGACGTATGTGGGATGTGTTTACTCCCAGCCTCCTTGTATTTCAAAATATTTCCTTTCCTAACTTTCCAATCGTTCATATAGAGTGTTTCCCTAGAAAAAAAAATACACTGTAATCCAAGCAATTCCCAATACAATGCGTCGACCCTTCTTCACCCGCCGCCGCGCCTCCGACGACACAGCCGTAGAATCCACCAACCCGTCCTCCCACCCTCACCCAGATCTCTCCAAAGCGCAACTCAAGCGCGCAACGCGCACCCGAAAAATCTGGGCCCTCCTAACATCCTTCCTACTCTTCGTCACAGTGGTCTTCCTCATCCTCGTAGAAATCGCGGGCGTCAAGAACAAAGACATCATCAACGAATGGTACTTCATCCGCTTTGACTTCAGCAACGTGGTACCCTCGTCAGTCCCGAATTTCGCGCTGATCAACACGATTGCGCAAACGTTGGGATTGCATGATTTCTACCAAGTAGGATTGTGGGGGTTTTGCGAGGGATATAAGAGTGAGGGCGTGACGTTTTGTTCGAAGCCCGAGACGCTGTATTGGTTTAATCCCGTTGAAATCATTCGTAATGAACTCCTCGCCGGGGCTTCTAGTACGTCCTTTTCTCCCTCCTTCCCCCATTCCCTCTCCCCATCCCCTATCACCCCCACCCCCAACCCCAACCCCAAAACCACGCTAATGTCCTAAAAGTCAACCTCCCCGCCGAAATCAACAACATCCTCTCCCTCATCAAACTCGCCTCGCAATGGATGTTCGGCCTCTTCCTCACATCCGCCTGCCTCTCCTTCCTGCTCATCTTCCTCACCCCCCTCTCGCTCTTCACCCGCTGGCTCACGCTCCCCGTCGCGCTCTTCACCCTGCTCAACGCACTCATCACCGTCGCCGCGAGCGTCATTGCAACCGTCATGTTCATCATCTTTAAGAACACGATTACGAGCATTGAGGAGTTGAATATCGGCGCGGAACTGGGGGTCAAGGTGTTTGTGTTTATGTGGATTGCGGCGGCGGGGAGTATACTTGCGGCGGTCGGGCAGGTGGGGTTGTTGTGTTGTTGTGCGAGTCGTAGGGATGTGAAGAAGGGGAGGAAGAGGGGGAGTGAGAAGGCGTATGAGGGGAGTGGTGCGGCGGGTGGGGTGGGGGTTGTTGCGGGTGAGGGGAGGGAGAAGAGGAGGTTTTGGCAGAGGCGGTAGGCGGTGTTTGAACGTGGGAGGGTGAGGAGTGTGGGTTGAGTTGATAGGTTTGCATTGTCTATTGTGATTTTTTGGCGTGGCGTTGGTTTGAGGAATGCATTGCGGTGGCGTTTGGGTGTTTAGATTGGTAATGTGTAGAATAGATCACGATATTGTTACAATATGCTCCATGGTCTTACAGAGTTGTGGTGGCAGTGACAGCAAACGTTTGAAAAGAAAATTGGATTGGGTATCTCGAATATCAACGTTTTAAACGCTTAGGAATGAAGGAAGCATCATCGAGTATGTGCGTTATATCGCCTTGGAACGATACTTCAACTTCTCCAATTCCCCCAGATCCATAACCCTCAACTCCCTCCTTGCCCATAATATGACACTCATAATCAACCCTGGTAAATACCCCCCTCCAATCATAACCCCCTCGTTCCAACTACTCCCTCTCCAAAGCTCCACCACCGCCAGCAAAACACAAATACCCGTATTCGCAGGCACAATATACTTCGCCAACACCTCCGCTACCTCCTCCCCAACAAACGGCACCTTTGGCCTCTCGAACGTCCCACTCCCTGAATCTTGACTGGGCACATTCAGTCCATAACCCCCTCTTTTCGCTTTCTTAGCCCCACCTCCGTTTTTTAAATCTGTAACATGCAACACCCCAACTTTAACAGGCGGCAGCGGCAGAAACCACAACGTATACGCACTCGCCAGTAAACTCGCTATCGCCAACAAACTCGACGGGAAACTCGTGCTGAAGAGCAGCGGAACATGTAATATCGCGGGTGCGAGTGGGAATACAAGGAGGAGCGAGGTGTATATGCGCGTTGAAGAAGTGTCTCGTGTGGAGAGTGTGGAGATGAGTGTTTCTTGATCTGTAGGGAGTGTTAGATGGTGGGGTAATTTGGAAGACGTTGAGATGGAAGAAAAGTACCTTGCTCGTCCATGCCTTGTTCTAAAGTCTCCTCATCATCGGATTCTGACGGGTAGTGGAATGTGCGGCGGAGGCGGGTGGATGCCATGGTTGCGCTGCGATGCGCCGGAAGGTGTGGAGCGATGATTCACAGGAGTTGGTGAAGTCGGGGCTGAGTGAGTGGTGTGTGGCGATAAAATGTTGGTGTAATGTGAGTTGTAGAGTCACGGCGGAAACGTGGTGTTGGGAAGGCAACAGTTTTTCTATGAGTGGTGGTGTTGGTGGTAGGTGCGATGACGTTGCGGGAGGTTTGGCGCGTGGCGTGGACCCTGAGTTTAACTAGCGCGTCTTTAATCACACCTTCGTTCTTGTCAGTCATTGATAGTCCTGCCACGGAGGTAATATCAAAGTAAAATATTCATGTTATTCAATTCAGCTTGATGAGAAGTGTAAGTTCCTACAATACGTTCTCTAAATATAACAGCCTGCGCTACTAGCCTTCCCTTGGATATGACGAACACTTGAAAAGAAATTGGCACGATGACTTCGCAGAGTGACTGGCCGCTATTTGATCAGCGTTTTCGTATGACCACAGTCACTGCACCTAAGTATGACATATATGTATGTGACTGTGAGCTGCTAGCTCTTTGAATACTTATGACACAACTGTTCGAGTGTATAAAGACAGCCTTTGTAGCGACCCTTATCATAGTTCTCTTCGATCAGCATCAATTTTATCTTTGAACCCACCCAACCATGTCGGTATCAGAAGTCTTCAAGAAATCCATGTTCTCTCAATCAGTTACGTGTTCAGAGGAATTCTTTGAACGCTGGACCCCTTGGATGTTCGGAAACCCTGACCAAGCAAGACTTCAATTACATTGTTGGTCGACTAAAGATCTCAGCAGCTTCCAGAAACGCCCTGAATTACCTGATGCTGTGGTGGAGTTTTTAGATGAAACCACAGAGAAAACCGAAGATGTAGTCAAAGCTGATGGAAACGAATCTACCAAAGATGACGCGCTATCAGCTACCCGAGCTGACTCGACAGACAATTCATCCCAAGACTTAACTTGTACTGAAAAGCGTGGTCTGGCAGATGGTGCCGCGGTATTGAGATACTCAGTCACCGAGGTAGACTTATCAAAGTTGAAGCAGCTTATCAGGGTAATGATGATAGTGGCGATTTCAAAGATTCAGCATGTTGACTTTTGACAGGCTACAAACGGCCAGTTCCGAATCTTGTATGTCTATTTGGCTCAATTTGATTGTGTCGCGCTGACACCCACAGTTTCTTACGACGGCACAATTCGCACGCACGAATGCAAATCACCAGAGAACAATTGGAACTTCTCATTGAAGAGTGCCAAATGTTTCCAAGACTGAAAGAGATTTTCGTAGATTTTAGAACATACTACAAATATCATTATGAACTTGAAATTGCGCCAAGATTCATTATCCATCAACCAACGATGACGGAAAAGTTCAAAGCTCCTGCTTTTGGTAAGCCTTATGCCTTTGATCGCACTCAGATTGCACATGCTCATCAAGGTACAGAATTAGCATATATTGTGCAGTCTGCTGCATTCACGAATTTGCCAGACCATGAGCCCTGGGTACTTCGCCAATTTGCAGTTTATCACAAATTCGTTGCTCGTGGTCCGTCTCAATGTTCAACTTGGCTATTGACTGGAGCTTCTCAGGCACTTGAGGAACACATTCCGAGTTACTCGTCTTGCGATCCTTATAAAGCAAATCCATTCGAATTACACGTCACGTTTCTCAATGTTGCGATAGCGACTTGGCGAGAGTACCTTTCAAATCTATTTCAAAGGGTACAAAAAATGGTGAGTTAATTCTCTGCCCTACTTTGCCATGGCTCATTTTCGCAGAAACAGTATACAGCAGTGATCCGTCCGCATGAAGAAAAGCACTATTGTCCCTTAGGGGAGGAAGTTCCTGCAGACTTATCTAAACTCGAAGATAAGGTCGCGGAAGTGGCAACATGTCTGGAGCACACTCTGGAAACCTTGAAGGTCATTATCCAAATTTACCGTCGTTACAAGATTGATCTAGAGAAGTATCCAGATCCTCAGACACCGGCTGCTTCGCTTTCCGAGTCTGATAACGACGAGATATTATACAAGCTTGAAGAGCAGTACGAATACGTCTCATGGGAACTAAAAAAAGTCGGAATGATCTTGCAGCTGACCTCAGGCATTGCAAGAAAAGTAAGTATCACATATTTGACCATACTTCTCAAGTTAATTATCATCACAGATAAGTTCCACGTCAATTCTGCAATGCTACTTCCGCCTGAAATTGTTGTTTGAATTAAATGATGAACGAGATGCAGAGACTAAGGCGATTTCACAATGCAATGACCAATTGAAAACGCTAGTTAAGATGAATCAGGAACGAGGTGCAGAGACTAAGGCGATTTTGCAATGCAATGAACAACTGAAATTGCTAGTTAAGATGAATCAGGAACAAAATGCAGAGGCTGAAGAGGATGTGAGAAATAAGGAGCGACTAAAGATTATGGAGGAAATAAAAGAATCCGTGTTTGGGTCGAAAATGGCACTGGCCTAGGACTGGGTGGATTAAATGTAATGTGGACATGCCAAACATGGCACCATTCAGACACTCGGAATGGACTGCCCGCTTTTCAGCAGAGCATGACCTCTAGCAGCTAGGCTGAAGTTCCCTATCATGTTTTTTATATGTCTTATGTTAGTGTAAAATTGAGATCATCTATCCTATTTCTCCATGCCCATGTCGCGTGAAGTTAAATTTCGAAAATTGCTAGTGTCAGGACCTTGCTTGAATACCAGCCTCTATATTTGCAATAGTGCAAACAGACTCATTTCGTAACAGCTTTTGCTATTGCTTGCCATTCGTCATAACATTTTCCTAAGATATGATAGGAAGTAGTCAATAGCTAGCTTTTTCACAACAAGCAGAACTATCATGAAAGGCTGGCGCGATAATGATTGTATAGTAAATAATGAATTGTTGTAGTCAAATAAGTTTAGACCACATCAATGCGCCGTTTAAGCCGAGCTAACAGGTTGTTCATACAATATACGCTCCACGTATCCGTCATACAACAGAGGTCCATCTTTATGCCGCATACAGTATTGTAGAAGTCTTCCTTAATGGTTTCAAGTCGTACATATAGTCCGACACCTAGTGATACAATTCGTCCAAATGCAAACGACTCGGGCCTTTTGTGCTATAGGCAGCCCAGTATGATCGATATGCTGTTTGGTCACTCTATTTTCCATAGAAGAATGTTGAAATAAAGCTGACAAAGTATCAGAGATGCGTAGCTTGTATCATATACGTTAAACTCACACCAAAGCTACGCCAGCTCGAAAACTTGTTGCAAGCTTTTCTGTTTCTGCATGTGCCGAAGCTGGAGAATGGCAACAGCGATTCCGATGACGGCTACGGCGAGTCCGATGAGACTAAATGCAAAGGTTGTGGCCACAGAATCGGAATTGTCGGTTGAGCGGGAGTTGCTTGACGGAAGTACCGTTATAGAAATGATCGGGGTTGAGTCTGTGGAAGGTGGCATGATGGCGTTTGACGATCAGGAATTCATGTAAGGGTTCAACTCGAATTTTGTGTATAAGTTACTCTCACTGTAGCGTTGGTATGAGGGCGAGAAGGTGCTTTGGCTTCTATTTTATATATGCTGGGATTGTGACTTCTCACAACGCACAGCGCTCCACGACCTTCAACCTGCGAAAGGTGCGAAGCAAACGAACACATTGGCGAAGTGCGACTTAAAGTGCGCTCCCAATCAAATTATAAGTTTTCATAGCGAACAATTGTAGGGCTGTGTATAGCGCAGTGCTTACACATTGGGAGTGCGGTGAGATGCGGTAATTATGCCGCAACTCGTGCCTGAGATCGATCATTACACCAAAGTAGAGGTGCGAAAATGTGCGAAACGGTGCGAAAGGGTCACAAAAAGTGCGAAGCCAATAGGATAATTAGCAACTCCCAAGGTTGCTATAAGCCGGTAAGCATACCAAGAAGCCAATACTGCCACGGGACAATCGTGGCGCAAATGATGCATATACATACACAGTATTATTGGAGAGCGGCAAGTGCGAATAGGTGCGAAGCCAATGGGCATGCACTTACAACATGCGAAGAAGCTTAAGAGCCAATCGATGGAAGGTGGCAAGGTTTCGTCTCAGTCAACCTGCACAGCCCTTAAGGTGCGCTGGCTTGTTATTTCGCACTTTTCGCACTTTTTCGCACTTTCGCATCTACACGTGCTGGACTCAAATACGCCAGGACATCGAAAGTGTACGGGGATTTCATTCCCAACCTTCTCCATTTTGCATCTTCAGTAAATCCTCACCTCGCTTTTCATTAGCTCAGATACGGACATCGACCTTTTACTTCAACCATGGCTAACGAGCTCCAATTCTGGCCGTCTGCTAATCATTCATCGACGGCATACTCTGCAGGCGTACCGAGAAAACCCTCGCGCAAGTTAGACCTTGTTAAATGTAGCCGATGCCGCATCGACAAAAAAAAGGTAGTGGCACTCCCGGTACCGCTGCTACGACAAATCTAACTCTCAAAGTGTACCCCAGTAAATCGGAAATGGCCAGAGAAATGTACTAGATGCAAAGATAGGGAATTAGCATGTTCCAAGGGCGAAAGGAAACCACGAGGAAACAGATATACTGGATCATCTTCCCTGCCAAAAACTATTCCGAGTCTGGTTGGGACCTCATCTGAGACTGCCCCAGATTCAGAAAGGTTACGACAACTGTTAGTTGATCCAATCAAAATAAGATGCACCGAATATGGAACTAATACAGATCAAGTAACATCCTTCTCGCTCGGCAATACTTTCTATCTAGGGCTCTAAAACGACTCAGGTCCACAGAGGAAATGATGCTCCAACCGTTTCGCAAACACAAAGTATTTTCTAGACCAGAATATTTAGACAAACATCATCTTTGTACCAAATACGAGGAGTTGTCAAACGCCATCGCCTGCCTTTGCCCAACACGCGCGGAGCTATCCGCCAGCTCTACTCTCAAAGCTATTGATATCTATGTTTACGCTCAAATGGAGCTAGGTTGCCCATATTGCACTGAAAAGCGAGGCCAGTGGCCGAGCTTACTTAGGGGCGATCTTGAAAACGATGATACTATATTAAGCGAGATGTTGGGCAATGAATCATGTCTCTTGCGGTACCGTCGGAGCAACTGCCCTAAGGATCATCGCGACGTAGCACTTAAAGACTTTCAGGCCCAGACTTTACTACACAGAGATCTCATGGACGAACTCGAGTATGATGGGTTGAATACTTTTGATCCTTACAGCGATTTGGCTTTCACTGAACTCTTACCCATTGATGTTACATCATACGTGTTCGGAAAGTCTAAATATGCTTTCATCGTTCCTGATGGGTATGAAGCTTTCCAATTTCTTGACATACTGCAAAGTCACCCCTTTAGGGATGAGGTACTTCATATGATGCGTCGGTTCTATAAGGAGCAGCCGTATCAAATGGATTTTTGTGACCAGAACGGGCAAACGTCACTCCATATCGTTTGCCGAATGGACTGGATTGAAGGCGCACGCTACCTTCTTTCGAATGGAGCTCATCAAGATCTTGAAACTGATTACGGAAGCTTGCCTTTGCATTATGCTGCAACTAATGGCTCTTCAGCTATGTGCAAGTTGCTGCTGGATTACGAGGGAAGTAAGTATGTGGACCTCGAAGACGATGTAGGGCAATCCCCGTGCGATTATGCAATTCTTAGCGGCAACAGCGAGGTTATTGACTTACTTTCTTCGCTCTCTCGCGAGTAATGTAAGGTTGACGTAGTAATGGTTGGCTCTGGTTTGTTGGACAGAATCTTTTATCCACCTGGCTTTTCCAAAATCGTTGGACTTTTATTTTTGTAGTTCAGTTGACGTCACGTGGTTTGTTGGTACAATACATTCCTATGAGTTTCGAAATACTGTGACAAACCGTTGAATTTGCAGTGAAGGGTCTATTTCGGTTTTCAAATGGGTGGTATCAATCGAGGCCGTCCGTACAGACTGGCAAAGAGAATTCGACACGCTATTTGGTGCAAAATGACGAATCAGGAATTTGCGGTGGATATAATCAACAACTTAGAGGTGAAATTAGCTTCTCAAACGAGAGGCTGGACGAAGTAAAGATATTCTTAAAGTTCATTATGAGACTGTCCTTTCAAATCGACGTACACTGTCAGTGAAAGTTCTCCCATCCAAACATACGTGTCAAATTGTATTACCAAATGCCTCGAGCCATAATCTATATCACAAACCAAAAAGTGCATTTGAACGTGATAGAGGTCAGTGCAAGGTTTCTTAGATCTGAACCGATGCCGAATACTCTGAGTGAGCTAATACAAATTTAAGTAGTTCTCTCGCCGCCGCATGTAGCGAAGCTGTATCGAGGTTAAAGCGATACTAATCATTGCAACGACCGACTTAGTGATTCCGAGTATGATTCCGAGTGGACAGAAATAGACATACAAAAAGCCACTTGGATGTGGCGATACTAGATTATCTTGTACTCTATTTTACGCGTGAAGAATAACGACTAAACGCAATGAGGTGCGATGCAAATGCTCCAGGCTTTCAGGATTGGAGCCAATGAACTGCGGCAACGTACATCGGCTGAACCCCTTGTTAGGAAACGTAGTTCGACTGGGCTCGAAAGTGCGACAAATTAGTTTTCGTGATTTTTCTGGGTAATAGAAGGAAGCTTGAAATAAACAAGGGCTTCTGACAAATGTCCGAGTAGGTTCTATCTGGGTCACATCAAGCTGATCGTTTGAGCCAATAGCATTAAGTAGAAAACTTGAAATGGACGTTTTTTGGAGCGGATGTGTTTATTAGGTAAACCGGTTTCCTATGGGCTTTTGTCGAGCTACAAGTGGGCAATATCGCTCGGCTGTTTGGACCGGACTGGTGCATACCAATGGCTAGATGCTATGGATTCTAATTGCGATCGCGAAGGCATCTAGGTCTTCTTCAAAAATATAAAGTGAAGTGGTTTTGAAATTAACTACCGGAGTTTTCTCAGCGAAACTTGCATCATGTTACATGCCAGAAAAGATGGCAAGAATGTTTTGAGCTCTTGTTAGAAAGAGGGGCCAATCTGAACTCCGAAAAAACATATCAGCGCCTACTTCCGCTATACCTCGGCCGTTGGCCGAGAAGTGTTTGAGGGACACTCATCACACACAAAGAAGGCTTCTATGTTGGCCGCAGAGATCAAAATGGCAAGAAAAAATATGCCATGCTTTTATCAAAGTACACTTCGCTGCACGAGCTTCCTGTCCAAGTATAGTTGAGATTATGGCAGGAATGGAAGGCTGTGATCATGACCAGCGATATTCTGGCAGTCTGGAAAGCTGAGCAATGAAATCACGAGTCTTGCATATTGCGAGCAACACTTCCGTTCAATCGGCTGGTGAATGTTGCCGTGTTACAGACGAATTGCCACCGACGAACTCGCTGCGCAGTAGACCTTACCTTGCAGCGATGACATTAATTTAGATTACCACAGAAGATGGAGGCACTCTGGGCTTTTATACGCGTAGATTTCGCAGTAAAGGGTGACGCTTTTGCAGTGACAAAGTCGATGATTTATTGGTGGACTTCAAGATTTCGCAGGAGACACCTGACGTATAGAAACCTGAACATTAAAACGAAACCGCTTGGAGGGCTCGAAACAGCGCTTACAGTATGTATAAAAGCTGGTATACAATTACCACTACAATATCAATTGCGCAAAGCCGAAAAAGTGACCCCAACCTTCAACCCAACCCACAAAGGTAACACTCCACCACCTTCTTACCTTTTCTCTCCTCTCAACCCATCACCCGCGCCACACAACACCACCACCCTCCATCACCAGACTTCACAAACACCAGCCCAACCTCTCCACCCCTCTCTCCTGCCCAACCCACCCCCACCCCCCAACAAGTTTCACCCCGTCACACCGCATCCCCCTCACTGCCCAGCCCCCCAACCTAGCCGAGCCCTGCACCTACGCGAGACCGCGAGACGACCCGCCTCTGACGGACCAGAATCCAGGCTGTCGGTACCGACGCAGTGTATGCACTCTGCAATGTTTATGCGGTCGATGTAGATATGCTGTGTAGTGTGGGAGGGGGCGGGGAAAGGGGGCGAGACAGGGCAGGGTAGGGTAGATGGCGTTAGAGGATGTGGTGTAACGAGCGAGGCATCTAGATTCTTCGTGCATGTATTATGTGCAGTATGCTTTGAGGCTAGGGTAGTGTAGGGTAGGGTGTAGGGTTGGGTGTAGGGTGTAGAAGAGGTGGGGATGAAACGACTACTCACCTACATACCTAGGTTCCTACTAGAAAATCTGCGGGCTTAGATGGAAGATAGTCAAACATACTCTGCATATCTAGCATTTCTGCAGGCGGGGTGTAATCGATACGGGCAATCGTGGGCATGTGGCCGAATCCTACGCATTCACTGGCCATGTTTCATTCTCCCCTCTTGCCCGAGTTTCGAGTGTGGGTGATCAATGTACCTAGAAAACACCATCTTCGTGGATTACGACTACCTACTTCTACCTCCAGAGATAGATAAGCAGAGTGTGTGGAGATACGGAGTGCTCGAGCACGCACGCGGGTTGCGAAACACACCGCATGTCAAGTCTTGTCAGAGTGACGACCGAGGAGTGTGGGAAGGTGTGAAGACTCACCTCAAGACGAAAATGTAGTTGGCTTATGGTGGTGGTGAGACTTGGAAATCGACTAAGTCACATGGCTATAGTACGTACCACTACTATGTTATGCGTCGACTAGACTACCGAATCGGAACATACGATTTTATGGTTTCAAGTATACCAAAACTTACTATCTTTATCGATTATCGATTATCGCTACCTACACCCTCTTTCCACTCCACACCCACTTCCCCATCCTCAGCCCGATCCACCCATCCACACTGACACCCAAACGCAGGGCCAATCTTCCCATCTTCCCCGCCCCTCAAAACCCATCGCAATCGTCATCATACATCCCACTCCCGATCTCACATACCTACCCGCAACCTGCAATGCACACCCCTGCCCCACCCATCCCATCCAGCACGCAAAGCATTTCCACCTACCACTTTCCATTCCCAGTTCCCCCCGTCCATTCTAGTTTTCGCTTCCCTACTTCCGCCATCTGCCCGTCATCGCATAGTCATATCCTACTTCCGCCATCCGCCATCTCCGCCTTTCAAAACCTGCCCGTCATACTAGACAATCTGCCCGTCATATCATACTCCGTACATGAAACACCGCCTCAACGCCACAGTCGCACAGGAAAGCCGGTTTGCCTTCCGCACACATGCTGGATGTTTTGTGTGAGGTATGTGGGGATGAGAAAAATTCGAGGTAGAGAGGTGAAGAAGTGACAGGGCACATGATCTATCTCACCTTAATCATCATAAAGGTGGTGAAGTGGGAGGAGGGTGATGTCAAGATACACACTCTAGCGTATCTATGGGAATATGGTGTATTGCGAGGTACTTAGATATACCTACATTGCAGATCATCGGCTTTGGATAAGCAGACGGGTCTGCTTGGGCTAGGCAGTGTACTCGGCCGATGGGTAGGCGTGGGCAGATCATGTGCTGTGTAGAAGGTCAGATGTTAACACTCCGTCACTACCATAAAGTGATGGTGGTAGCACTCGTCGATAAGCGGGGCGGGTGTACTACAACCGTACATCTTGTGCGTACTGTCTTAGGTGTACGGCGGAATTATGCGAGTGACTTGACTTTGTGTTGACTTTGTGTATCCAACTGACTCGCCAGCAAGTAAGACATCTCACCTCTTTCACACACTCACACATGAAAGTCGACAAAAAGTGCAGCATAATAATCTTAAAACTTTGTATTTCCTTTTTGTTGTCTGATTTTCCTTTTACTCGTATTTCCAGTGGGGTTTTTTTCTCTTTGGCTTGTACAGTTCGCCGTTCAGTGTTACGGTACTGGAAATGCAAGGGCTACACTGTATTCCGTCCCACTTTGTCCCCTTCCCCTCCCCTCGAAGTTCCCCAACCCCCCTCGCCCTGCCCTACCCCATGTTCCAATCCAATCCAATTCCCCGGCCGTTTATTGCTAAACGACACACGACTGCGCTGCCCACCCAGCACCTCCCAGACAAGAAGGCGCGCGGGTGATATAGCCGTCAAAAGCATGACCAAGTGAGGACTGATCTTTCGAAAAGTCGCACACTTGGGCCATGAACAAAAAGGTAATAATAAACTAAACAACAATGATTACACACAACTCTCTTCGCAAAAACCAATCTTCAGATAAGACAATGAGTCTCTCGCTTTGATGCTTTTTTCTACACTTCGGCATGTCATCGGCATGTCCCACCTCTTTATCGTAACGCCGCCGAAGAGTACGTTCCCAATGAAGGGAAGGAGTTGATAAAGAAACGTCCATGATGAAGCTGGACTCTCTAGATAAGTATTTCATGAAATTCGTAAGCAACATAAGAGATTCGTGACTGCAAGAACAAAGGAAAAGGAGTGAAAAAAGGTTCATGGATCAAATAAAAACATGTGAACCTAATGCAGTCATACAAGTCGTGTGCTTTCGTAGACACTTGCCAACAGGGCAGTGGAGGCGCACAAGTAAGGGTATAATTCGCACACAAATATGGGCAAAGGAAAAGGAAAGGTCGTGGTGTGTTGGTGGTGAGACCGAGAAGGGTTTAGTGCGAGCGCACACCGACCGAAGATCGCCCGAGACCTGGGAAGCGCAAGTCACTCAGAAACTTGAAAAACGCGCGCTTGCGAGATGGAGGCTTCTGGAACAGAGGTGAAGCACTATGCTGAACCATGGGGCCGACAATGTCTTCGTCGCCTAGCTTGGGGAACTTGCCGACGCTTTTGGGGTCATTCAACGTGGGCATCTTGCTTAGTGGTTCGGGCTCGGTCGGAGAGATCGGCTGCAGCTCCTGTCCAATAGCAGCAGCGTGGGACATGGCCAGATCCTGGTTAGTCCTCCATTCGGCTTCAATCTCAGCCCATTTCTGCTCGGTGAGCAGATAGTGCTTCGATGTGACACCATAGTGTTCGGCGGTCCGTACCAGGTGCTTTGAGAAGTTGTTGCGCGCTTGCTTCCAGTCTTCTGTGAACTGCTGCATCGTCGCCGAATTGCAGACTTCTGGCACGTAGGGCTCCGGAAGGATCGTAAAGTTGGCGTGACCCAGCGTGTTGGCCCACTTGTCGTTAGGGTCCGCCAACATCATCGGTGGTATATCCGAAGACGGTACCATGTGGCCGGCGCGCAAACCCGCCAGAGAAACCACCGAAGGCTTTGACGACAGTGGCGGCGTTGGAAATGCGCGCATCGTAGGCGGCGAGTCTGCTGGTGTTGCAACGATAGACTGAGTCGTGTCCGCAACGGTCGGCGATTGAAGCGGTGATGATGTGGGCATGCCTTCGTTGCGACAATTGACGAGCAGAGGTGGCAGCAGAGGCGTGGTCGCGTAGCGCTCAGCGTCGATCTCCTCTGCATTGATCTCGATTGCGTTGGCCTTTTCAACGTCGATCGACATGGGCATCGGCGTGGGCGTGTTGTCGTGGAGCTCCTCTTTGCTTGCAAGCGAAGGATTGGACATGGGAGAGAAGCTGTCGGTAAGGTCTACCGCAGAGGCATGGTGCGATGAGCTGGTGATGGATGACGAACGCGTTGATGGAACACAAGATGGCGTCGCGCTTCTTGATGCCCGGCCTAAAGTCGAGCTGCGTTCTCTTACTTTGCGCGATAATGATGGGAATCGTCGCTCAAGTTTGCCGGCAATGCTGTTTGCTGAGGTCTCAAGTGACCGCCGTCGCTTGGCCATGCGCAGCTCTGTGTCGTGAGTAGTAAAGTACTCGTGCTCAGGATCATATGCCTTGGACACGAAGCACTCTGGAGCGTGGCCAGAGTATTCGACGTCGCCTGTTTGTCGTGTTAATACGTGCATATATATATGAAATACAAAGAGTCGAGACTTACAAGAACAGCGGTATGGATCATCGTGACCATAATCATATTCACGCTCAACCGGTTCCTCGGTGAGCTTGGGAAGCTTGCCTGAGCTGTTGGGAGCTTCAATTGCCTCGTGTGAGGGCGGACTCGACGACAGTGATGAAGTCGAGCTGGGGAAGCGAAAGTGCCCACGCGAATGCATATTTGGCGTGGGCGGCGTGGAGCACTCGGATGCTGAGTAGAAGCCAGAATCAGCGCAGGAATAAATTGAAGCCGTGGCTTCAGGCGACATGTTGAGCGAAGACTGCGACGACTTGCGGGCGGCAATGAGCTTGGGCAAGATCAGAGGCCGAAGGTCGTGCATGATGGTGGTGTTGGTGTTGGTGGAGAGGATTGCCGGAGCGTGACGAGAAATTTGGTAAGGGCTACTGGGATACCATCACCAGCTTAAGAGCCAAACTACGCAGACAGCGTGGAAAGTGACTCGTGACAGAGCAAGGCTGGTTCAGGAAAAGTGGCGGTCGCGAGGTGTTTGAGGGGCTCGTTGGAGGGTGCCACGAAGCAGGACCACGTATGTACCTTTTGACCAGTTTCTTCTGCGTGCAAGAGTCGTCTCTAAATGCAGTCAGCGGGTGGCCGGGCGGCGCGCCCAATGGGGAAGGGCACGTGAGCAGGGCGGCGCACGCGGATAGGATGCACTCACGAGAGCGAGGCAGCGACAGCGACAGCGACAGCGCAGCAACAAAGCGAGGCGAGGCGGTATCAAGGTGGCAGCGAGACGACTGACGTGGGCGGACAGAAAGGGCGACGATGGGTCGTGGGATGCGCACAGATTTGAGCATTTGTGTGGACTACGAGCGACCGGGGTGACACGGCGGTCGACTGGCACTGAACTGGCACTGACTGGCACCGACTGGCAGAGGGCCGGCGCTGCGTTGGAGGCCGCCAAGCTACCCACCAGCAAAGCGTCACCACTCCTCCAGGCTATCCTCCTCCCGGCATAGCCCTCGCGGCACACTGGCGTCTCTCCCCGGTTTCAACGACTCACGACCGCCGGCCCACTCCAAGTCGTGCGCTCCTCCGTGCCTGTCTGGCCCTGCAGCTCCGCAAACTGAGATGCCACCGTGCCAGGGCTCCCCCCAGCATCCCCTCTGCTTCTGACCACAACAACCCACAACTCCTCTGCCGTCTGTGATGCTGCACCACCTTCCTCTGCTCAAAGCACGTCAGACTCAACAACCGTGCCTGTGTCTGCCGACTTTTCCTCGCCTATTCACCCCTCCTTGGTCGAGGCAAGGTGTACAGAACGTCACTCTCCCCCTGGGCCCAAGACTGACCCAGCTCCTGTTCCCTCGTTCCACCACCCCAACCCAAAAGAAAAAAAGTTTCCAGAGTAAGCGATGCAGGAACAACCGCTGCTTCACACCACCATGGCCCAGTCCATCTGTTTATTGCCCATGGGTCGTTGCTGCGTCCAGTCGTGTTGAGCTCCCATTTGATTGCTCTGCTTCATCAACCTTTTCGTGCTACCACTCTGCCGGCTGCCATGGCCTGTCAACCATTATCGCGTGTGGGCGCGACCGTGGCGCTTGAATTGACAACTTGCCATGGGGCTGTGCAAGGTGCGAGTTCGGTTCGACAGCTGCTCGACTCTTCGCTGCTTCCGGCAGTCGTCTTGTCACCTTTTGCCGTGTCGCCTGCTATGACTTTGACGTGCCCTCTTTTGGATTGCTGGTGTTTGGTGTTCCCGCGCTGCTCCCGTCTTACCCCAACCATTGCAACCCCGGTACCAAAGTTTCAACCCGCCCACAAACGTAAACAAACAACAGCCCGCTGTCACAGCCCTGAAGCAGTTCAAACAGCCATTGTTTGTTTTCATCGCCTTTTGCGTCAATTTCTCCTTGCCATTGACTCGCTCACACTCTAACCGTGATGTGAGACGAGCCATGACATGTGCCGAGCACCGCCTGTGGAGAGGAGGCTGGGAGAACCTTCAGCGCCCAACGGACAAACCATGGGCGTCCAGACAAATCGGGCAAACTTGTTGGAGTGCTAGCCGTTGAGCTGTACCTGATTGGCGTCCGGCCCCTGCCGTGCAGTGTCAGCACCCTAGTCCATGTCCTGTCGCTTGTGCCTTGCCTGTCCTCACGCTTTTGCTGCAAGCCTCACTGTGTTCGACGCCAACACATCAGCACCTTGACATGTTCGCTGACACTGCGCTGATCTTGCACACAAGTTCCAGCCACAGTCGCTGTGCCATCTGGACGTGCTCCAAGGTCTCATGTCTTCACTGTTGTGGAGAGTCAAACTGGGGTGGATCTAACTCGTCGGTTAGGATGCCATCCTAGGCAGTCCCCCCCAGGCGATCGAATCCCAGCGCTCAAAATTTTTGGCCGCGCCTATCCTCTTCAATCGCACTAATCTGTAAAAGCATTTGGGTAACAGGTCGCCGGGAAAAGCCAGGGCTCAGATCATGACGACAGTACGCGAATCATGCCGGTCCGGTGGCAGGGCGGCGCAAATTCGGTCAATTGCATTCGCTGACTCTGCTAGGCTATCTTCCTAAAATCGCCAGCAACACGGCACGGCAAGCTGCCCATATGCAGAGCGGGCGGGAGAACACCGTTTGTCCAGAGCGCAACGCTCAGCTTGCATGAAATAGCCGGTCAGCATGTGCCTTGTCGGTATCGATGGCACTCAGATCAGGTACATCCTGCTTGTACTGTTCAGCCATGTGAAGGCCCCAAGTCAGACCCATTGACCAACCGGAACCCGCCTTGTGCCGTCAGATGCAAATCGGTCAAGTGTATTGATTTTTCTCAGCAAACATGGTTTGAAATAATCTGGCGGTCGAGACCGTCTACGTGGGCCTCTCTGATTTAGCGGATGCTGATCTTCCATACGAAAATTCTGACAAGCCGCCGCGGCCTGCCTGAGTACGTATCGATAAGGCATCGCAGCGGCCAGTCCCAAGTCATTGGTCCATGGTCGCACACAGAATACACAGCAAAGGTGGTCATTGGTCTAATACGCAAATGTTGTCCACAGGCGTGGTATATGTTGTATCGATTAGATAGTCCAACCAGTCACGAAGCTGTACCTTGAGACCTGCACACGCCGTGCAGGTAGACTTGGTAGGCTATAATCGCTTTTCGAGAAATCATGTATTCTGCACAGTATATTGTTGGCACAAGTGATCGGTACCCATGTGTTCAGGAATGGTTGGGACTAGGGCTGCGAGCATGTGCTCGGCTGCGGCCCCTCAACCACATTGCGATTTTGCGCCAATAAGACCCATTCTTGTGCAGGCCAAATACATCAAATGTAGACGCGTGGTCATCGCCGATTGTAAATTACAAGTAACCGATCACGTGCTGAGCATCCACTTAGAGCCAGTATTTGCTCCACAGTGCCTTTTGCTCAGCAGAGCCTTTGAACTAAACATGCATTTCGGTTAGTCTTGTATCTCTGCAACCTTCCGGAACTGCATGGTCGGCAAAATCGAAGCCGCCCCGCATAAGACATACCTCAAAGTCTAGCTTAATAATCTCTGAGAATCCTTCCGAAAGCTCAGGCTCACGATATCTAGATGCAAAGCCAATGAAAGCAGGCTTGGGTAGCAGAGTCCGACTTTCGGGGTTGGTCTGTCAATTGTTAGTCTCGGGACTACTCCACCTCATTACATCGTATAGCTGCGAACGGTACGGTTCTCCGCAAATCTGGCAGTCGGACTGCCTGATTTGGGTAGTGCACGAATGCATAAACTGTTGGGGAGCTTACCTCAGGGCCAAGGTTCAACGCCCGGACGGTGTCATTATGCTCGCATAGTTTTGCCGGAGCAGTAAACAGAATACATCGTATTGGGATGTTGAATTTCTGCGCCAGTTTGATCCAGACTGCGCGCGTCTCTGGATCTGCATTGGTATTATCTAGCAACTCTAGTCAGTATGCCTTACGGGTACTGTTGGTGGTTCCGAATGTACATACCAATAGCTACCCTGGTGCCCTCTTCGATGAAAGCAGTAGCTGTTTTGATGCATCTCTCGCGCTGTTTCAGATCGTTACTCAACATCGAAGCACGTTGCATGGCCTGCGATCTATGCAAGAGTCGGTTGCTTACCGTTTTCAAAATGTCCTGGTTGACACGACCGTAGCCGAGTGGCTGTAGGGTCTGCCAATAAAAAGACGACTTACCTGCCCCAGGACTGCCACATAATAACACTATATCGATTGCATCTGCCTTTGCAAATGCTGTGGCTGCCATAATTAGTACCAGTGGGTCGTACAACATATCGAATGATCGATCATCCCACAACTTACGTGTTTTGGGCTTTTCAGCCTGGTCCTTGAGATAATCAATTGGGTCAAAGTCCCTTGTGAACGCCCGGGGTTCTTCATCAAGGAAGTATTCTTCGGGAGTATGAAACGACAACCCCACGTTGGCTGCAAAATTCCTGCGAATTTTAGTATCCTCGGATGCATGCGCATGAACCGCATATGGACATACCTATCGACACATGAATGGTCTTTGGTAGCTCCACCAATGCCGGCTTCACGACCACCAGCATCCCCAACAAAAAATGAATTTTCAAGGTCCACACCATCTGCATGTTCCAGGTCATGTTCGTCGAGAAGCTCCTGCCACATGCCTGTCCTTGGTTTTCGATAATGATCGGATGCAGTGGCTGCATAAACACTTATTGGAATGTCGAGTTGCGTCACTACAGCTGATACCTTGTTCTTGAAATCAGCCAGCCGCTTCTGATCAGACTTAATAGTCTTAGGATCAGGCTTCAAGCTGATACCTCCCTGGTTGCTTATTATGGCAACAAGGTAACTGGGATATGTTAGTTCATGATTTTATTCTCGTAGGGGTAAATATCTTTAGGTCACTTACCCTTGTTCGTGAAGCTTCTTTACTGTTCCTGGTACGCTGTTATGCCACCACTTCCAGTCCGTGGCATCACGACTGAATGTTTTACCAGACTTTGTGGTGACTAAAGTCGAATCCTTTGAAAGTTAGAAGCTGTTATGAAGCATAGGACCAAACAGTAGTATGAAAGACTTACAAAATCAAACGCCGCTATTCTTCTTCTACTTGTGTTGATTTTCGAAGTCGCATTGGGAGCAGCATAGCGACCAACCAGAAGACTGTCTTTTACAATCCGCCAAGTCATACGATCAGGCTCCTTTTTGGAAAGAGGAGTGAAGAAGTTCGCAATCGCCTTGCCTTTGCTTATGTTAGTGCAAAATAATACGGATAGAAAAGAACATACGCACTTGTAGTCGTAGATTGCTGTCGTCGCTTTGGTGGTGGAGATATGTCTTTGTCGTTCGAGCTTGGGCGCTTTCCTAGACCCGGCCGTTCAGCCATCTCATCGAGCTTGAGGATATGGATACTAATTTTGTGACCGTGATATGTATGATGTATCTGACGTGTGTATCAAAGTAGAGGTTTCGACCAGGTTGTTCGGCTTGCACTTGCCTTAGGTCGCGCGAGGCGCGTTCTCACGTTGGCACGTGCTTGGCCAAAGCTCTGACCACTTACCATAACGACATGTGTGAACGATAATGTAGCGGACAGAGGATACCACAATTTGTTACAGTTATTGAAATGATTATTTGAAGCAGATGTTGCTTGTAAATTTGAAATTGTAATTTATTCCAAGGATTCAAATCCTAATCATAAGGGTATATCCAACGATAAGCCAGCTTCCACTTCCTGTCACACGATCAAACCCGCTGCAATGAGTCTCATCTCCTCTGAACGTTGGCCTGAGGCGGTTTGTATTTGACACGAGTGTCCAACGACAGTCGGTCTGGCAGCTCGAGCTCCACGCAACCCCTCATCAATGTCTGGAACGCTTTGAGTTCTTTGACTCCTGACTCGAGCACCGTTGCTTCCTTCAGCTCAGTAGCTTCCTTTAGTTCTTTCGCCTTCTCCAATTCCCTGGCCTCCTTTAATTCCTTCGTTGCAGTCTTTTGTACGCTGGCTTCTTTCAAGTCCTGCACTCGCACTTTAGCCTCCAGAATGAAGGAACCACTTGGATCAAGCAGCTCGAGCGAGGCAAAGGGTGGTATTTTCGTCTTGGGTGCATCCTGGAGGTTGCGGACGCCTGGCTCGTGGAGGACGCGGTGGAGAAAGACTATCACATTGCCCTGTATAAAGCGATGGCCTTCCACATAGTATTCAGTAACGAATCTGTTATGATGTTAGCTATGCAAGCACAACCAAGTGCAGATCTTACCTGTTTGGACCAGCAGCGATCATTTGGGCATGGGGATCTCCAGACAATATATCGGTTGTGTTGGTGAAGCGCACAGAGACACCTCTGTCGCCAGTGTCTAGAGCATCCTCCCATAGCATCGACCACTTTGTGCCATCATCGTCGTGGGTATCTGCAGAAAGCAATGAGCCTTGCTCGTCTGCGCCAAAGTCATCCTCTGAAAGCCTCTGGACAAGCTTTGTATAGTAGAGCGCGGCCTGTGCGGTGGACTTTTCTTCCTTTTTCTTGTCGGCAGGCCTGGATATGATGTTTTGTGTTCCTCCACGGCGGAGATTGGAGCCGGGTTCCTCAGGCTCACGCAAGGGTTTGTAGACGATGCATCGTTGGAGAAGGCGGCGAGGTTGCTGTCCAGTGATGCCAGTCAGAATCTTCACGACCTGGTCATGACGGGCTGCGGGCACTGTGCCATAGAGCAGCGCCTCAGCTATTTGCGACATGTGTTGTTTGGGGTGGAGGGAGCTCCGGTCTGCGCCGACAGTATCGATATGCAATAACCTAGAGTCAACGGCGCGGCACAGACGATAAGAGAAGCGAGGACGGGCGGTGATTGGCTGGCGCAAAGCTTAAGGTTGGCGACGGGCGGGCGCTGACAGCTCGAAGGCGTGACCGCAGGCCGAGAACGCGACAGCATTACCAAAAGCTGCGAAGGAATGCGGAGTTCCCCCATGTCAAGCGCCCGCACAACGAGCAGAATTACGGCCAGAAAAGTCCAGAGAGCATAACGCCCCGCTCGTGGCTCATGCGATGATGAGCCCATCTTGGGGTGCGATTGGCAGGCGCAATGGAACTTGTCGGAATAGTGGGCGTTTCCGGCGCCCGCTCGCTCGTCGGGATAACTTAGCTTTGCGCAGTGAACAATATTTATGTCTGAGCGCACTTCCCCTCCTCCACTGCACTACATCTCTCCATCTCGATTTCTAGCAAGCGCCTGTGTTCCCATCCGTCCTCTGCTTTGAAAAGTTTTCTCGACACGTCTATCACCCGAGAATCAACGCGACTACCACGCTCCAAACCCTTACGTCTCACACAATGAACGCTACCAAGGCACTCCAGCAAGGCCGCCAGCCTTTGATCCGCTTCCTGGGCAAGCGCACAATCCCTTCTCGTATGTACACGTTCATCATTGACAGATGAGGCAATGGCTCACGATGCGCGCAGAAGTCGACCACACTCCCAAAGCCCACCCTGCCTCTCCCACCCACTCGCTTCCTGAATCTTTCAAAACCTACCGACAGAAGGCTCAGCAACACGGCCCTCTCAATCAGACTCTCGGCTACTCAACCATTGTTGGCGGTCACGTTGGCGGCACCCCAGGTGCCAACCTTGGTCGCATTGAGCCCGAGAAGGGCCAGTACTTTGATCGCTCCGAGCTGCCACCTCGCTTCCAGAGACTGTCCTGGACACAAGCCGAAATTGATGCAATTGAGTCTGGTGGCGCCAGCCTGCACGGTTAGATGAGGGGAAGCATGAAGCCATGAAATAGAATCACGCCAAAAGTTTGATAAGAAATTGTATATATACGCCAGCATGCGAGCGCGCGCCAGCAAAGACTGGTAGAGCCAGGGGAACAGGTGGGATTGAAAAGCGAAGGGACAGGCGCTTCTTTCGTTGTATACCCTTCAATCCCGACATTGCGATGAAAGGGACTTGTACGGATAGCCTCGGGGCAGAGTATGGATGAGCGACGGGCAACCATGACAGCTACTCAACTAGATGATAGGAGATACCTTAGAACGAGTTGAAATTAAACATCTTCACATGGACACGTATTCTGTATCTGTTTTCGTGATATCGCAATCACAAGCCAACATCCCCTCATCCATCAAAAAATCACGATATATTCACATGAAACCACACACACACTCCCCGAACATCCCGACCCAACTCCCCTCCAACTCCGTCCCTACACCCGACCCTCCCCGCGCCCCCTCCCCATCTCATCTCACCTGCCCTTACTCCCCAGATCCAGCAATCTGATCTCCGCAACTCCAACCTCAACTCCCATCTGCACTCCCATCATCCCATCATAGTACGTCCTCGCTCATCTCCCACCGGCACCCCACCGGCATACCCCATCCAGCCACATCACGTGCGCACCATACCGAAACGGCAAAGACCTGTCAATCAAACCCCCACCTATTCAACCACCGGAATTCCACAGCGTGGTGCAAGCGCAGAGGAGTTGGAATGTTGGAGGAGGGGTTGCCGGATAGGGCAGGTTGAGGAGGGGTGTGGATTGTAGTGATTCCGGTGGGTAATGATTGCGGATGGGATGGGGGATGGGCTGGTAGGTGGTAGGTGGATAGGTGGGTGAGGGAGGGAAGTAGTATATGGGAAATAAAGAGGTTGGAGGGGTAGAGTTAAAGGTGAGTGATTAGATGAGCAATTGGGGGCTCTTTGAATGATGCATGGAGTTGGGCTGCGATCAGTATGCTATTGAACGGGTATAAAGATTGCGACTATTAGATTTCCATGTGAGGCTTGCTATATAGCTTTATTTACTATAGACGAGCTATATCTACTTCAGCGCAATACTAAGTTACTTGCCTACGAATATTTTGGTTTGTTCGTTACTGTAGTCTATCGCACCTTCCTTCTAGTCCATCGCTCTTTCCTTCTTGAGCGCATATCACCCATCACCCTTCTAACTCCCCCTCACAAAGAACCCAGATCCCAGCTCCCTTCAAAACCACTACCTCTCGCAATCTTCCTTTATCCTCGCCAAACTTCCCTTTCACATATATTCTACTATCTTATACTTTCTGTACCTTCCCTCCCTCCCTACCTTCCTCCCGTCCCGTCCTATCCTCTCACCCGTCTCTCTTTCATCTCAAAGCATGTCAACACAATCCCTTTCACCTGCCGTTCACCTTTAACCTTTCTTTATTATTTCCTTCCACCTCACTTCGTTCTTTCACCTACCTCCCACATTCCCTGCTTCCCATTGACCTCCTACCCTATCTCCGGTCTCTCCCTCCAATCCCAAAGCAGTTAGCCCCCCTCACCCATGAACATCACAACTCAACCCACGACTCAAGCCAGCACAAAACCCACCAACATCAAAAGTAAGAACGCACGTGCCCTCGCCGGTGAAGCACTGCACTGCCACACCACCCACTCGTGTTGGCATTGGCATTGGCATTGCCACGCTGTACAAAAACGACAATGCTAAGTGAGTGGGACTGGGAACTTTGCAGTCAGTGCTCTACTGTAACATCGCTAAAACTTGGACTGAAAGTTAATTTACCCAACTAGCAAGTTACTTGGTGGTGAGAAGTGGTGACGACGCATAATTTCCCTTTCGTATTCGTACTGTGGTTATTTTCGACATTCAGTCACATTGCGATTGACATTCTTACAATTCACACTACACCACACGTCACACAATAAGCAGGAGAGCGCGGATTAACAGTCCAAAGACATGTATTTCTATGTCAAGCAAACGATAGCAAGGTATAAGCGCAGCGCTTAAAGCCAAGGGGGGTATATATATATTCCCACATCCCCGTCCCCACCACACACACGAGTACACCTTTTTCCAGGTCGGAAAAAATCTATACAAAAAGATAAAAAGGCAAAAAAGACAAAGTGGTTTTGTTTTTGAAAGAGTGACAAGAATGATAAAAGTGTGAAGTAGTACATACACTAGACATGCGTCGCCCTTGAGGTGAGCAAGTAGCGCGACCTCAGCGTGATTGACAGATGGCGATGAGCATGTTGTAGTAGGATGTGCAGATAGAAGGGTATAAAAAAAGCAAGTCCCAAGAACCCCTAGCATACGACAAAGGTAGACCACCCAATATAGTCGTGATGCAAAACAAATACCCAAGCCTAGATATGTCGTGAAAAAACGGTCGTGCAAAGCGCTGAAATCCAGCCTGCGCTAGCGAAAATATCTCTTTAAAAGATATTGCTGATGATGAGGGGGTATCGCGTTAAAAAGGAAGGAGAACAGGTGAGGATTTCGCTTAGATCTTGGACCAGGTGGCCTTGAAGCGGGTCTTCTCGTTGGTGCCTGTGAGAGCAGTCCAAGCAGCGAGCGAGAGATCAATGTCGTGGCCCGAGCAGCCAGGGCACATATCAACAATGGTGGCCTGAATTGACTTGCCGCCGTAGAAAATCTGGATCTTCTGGTTGCACCAGGGGTTGGTGGAGGCACCAGTCATGCGGTCGTAGGTGGATTGACCCCAGGCGTCCTTGGCAAGAGCCACGATCATGTCGGAGTCCTGGATGACAGTGCCGCAAGCACCGGTTCCGCCATTGTTGTCGTAGATGGTGATGTCACCGCTGAAAGTGCCAGAGCCTCCAGAGCCGGTAGAGGGAGAGCCGCTGGATGGGGGAGCCGCAGCTGCGCTGGAGACGGCTGGAGCAGGGGCTACTGGAGCAGCTGACGAAGCAACTGGAGCAGGCGAAGGAACAACGGGCTTGGGTGACTCAACGGGCTTGGGAGTAGGAGTAGGGGTAGGAGTGGGCTTGGGAGTTGATGGAGGTGGGGGAGGAGGCGCAACGTAGGAGCTGGAAGGCTTCTGAGGAGTGGGAGCAGGAGGTGGGACAGGCGCCTTGGAGGAGGTTGGCACAACAGGGGCGCTTGATGGCTGCTCGTAGAAGTAACCGGCGGGGGTGGTGGTGGCCTCGGCGGGCTCATCATCGTCCCAGACGGTGGTGTAGACAACGACGGTCTCGGTGACGACCTCAGTCTTGTAGACGAGGTCGCGCTTGTCGAAGGGAGCAGCAGCGGCAAAGGAGCCGAAGAGCAGGGAAGCGAGGACAGTCGAGGACTTCATGTTGATGTTTTGTTTGTGTTGTTTGGTAGCTTGATGTGCTGGAGAGCAGTGTGGTCGCAGAGAGCGAAGTTGACTTGTTGAGTAATGGTCTTTTGGTGCTAGGAATAGCAGTGTAGGTGTGAGTCGCAAGGAATGACTGAACCGTCTAGCAGTTCAAACTGGATTCGATTGCAGTGGTGTCTCGTAGGGACTGTGATTGTCAGGATTGACAAGTGGAGATGCGATATCTCAGGGAAGGAGTGTGGAAAGAAAGACAAGGAGCAAGACGTCAAGCCTGTAAAGAGTGGACAGAGCTGGGACGGCGGATGGGGGTTATAAAGAGTGTTGGGGAAGGCAGAGGGCGCGGGAGAAAAGCGAGCAGTGGAAAAGTGGAGCGTTGGAGCACGACGCAGGCCATGGCGTTTTGGCGTTGCCTAGCGCGACCGACCCTGGTTGTGTGCCTGGCTCCTTCCACATGCTCCGACCGCGCCCTTGCCAGAAGCGGCGATGAGGGCAGGAGCGCACGGCCGCGCCTCCCCGGGCCGGCAGTCAAGTGGAACGCTCTTGCCTGCGGTGCCTGGCGTGTTCAACAACTGCGCTGGCAATCGTCGTCATCCAGTCGAGACTGCGAGCGAGAGAGCGAGTCTCCACCTCGCCGTCTCTGCCACCTTCACTCACCCACTTACCCACCCACTCACTATCCGACGACTGTCCCACCTCGATCCAGACAGCCCCCAACCCAACCTGCAACAGCCCTCCATGCACATTGTTCTTTTCTTGCTTGCTTTCTTTCGTTTCTTTCGCTCTTTCTTCCTTTTGGAACCAACTCCTTTTACACCGCGCGTCAGCTGCTAAATTTGGCTAACCTCCTGGGACTGCGCAAGCTGAACGAGAGCGTACCTGACGATCAGTGCATGGGAGCCAGCCTATTGGCTACACACCCTGCAGCTCCTCCGGCCCCTTGCCGAAGCATGAAACAACTCAGCTTGTTCGCCGCTTTGTCGTCTGCCAGGGGAAAGCCGGGGCCTGCGCACAAACGATGAACGAAACATTGTGGAAACACAACTGGCTGTTTCCTGTGCGTGCGCGAATTGTCGCGAGACAGCAGCGCGCAACATGTCACCTCGCGACCTTACACGTGTTGACCGCACAGTCGCATGGGGTCTGCCAAATACGATGGTCCATGGTCGCAGGCGCTGGCTCTGCCCCCAATTCACCCACTCACACGCCGCCTGGGCCCCAAATTCTGACCTGTCGCCAGCGCCATTGGCTGTGCTGTTCTGCTGCTCCACCGCCCAGCGACTGCTCAAACCGGCTTCGCAAGTGGCTGCGTGCAAGATTCTGCGTGCGACTGGCTGCCCAGCCTGCCAGCGTTAATGGTGACATGTGCCTGCGTGCTGCTGCTCAACCACCCACCGTCTCACGCTGAGTCGCCGCTCAACTGTATTCTTGCTCCACCTGCACGCAGCTCGAGTGCTTCTGGACTCTGCAATCATGGCATTCGCTGCCCGTCAGCACGCATGCGAGATGAAATGTGGGCCTCGACTTCATCCAACGGCTTCTTACTGGGCCGTTGCGAGCCCGCTCTCCCAGTCCCGCGCGGCAGTCATGCTCAAATTCTGCCCTACCTTATCCACTTATCGATACCACCGATTGGTATCCGTCTCCATCTTGTCGTGCGAGCCTATCGGGCGACAGTACTACCTCTCCAGTCGTTCGCTAGTGAAAGAGTTTTCTTTGTTCTCGCACAGTCATCAAGGAATTCTGACGTCCTGCTGCCCGACCTACTCCTCACGGCGCAGCTAGAAAACTCGTCCACCGCCACTGCGCAACACCCTGTGCCGCGCACTCGTTGTCTCATGGCATGCGTAACTGCGCCGTCAAATCGCCCTCCAACGGCGTAGTCGAGTCCTCAAAGTTTGGTACTTGGACCCCAAAGGCGTTAGCCATGACCTCCCCCATTAGGCGTTTCCCACCCAAAAAAACGTGCGTCTTACTGTCTCGAGCCATGCCTCTCTATGTCTGTGCCTCTGTCTGTGCCTGGTTCCGACAACCCAATCGGCACTTCACATCATGCCTCTTTACACAGATTTGACATTCTACGCCGTACTCGCACTCAAATCACTCATCACCGATCACGGATCTCTGCTCCAATGCAGCAGCATGTCTCATGGTAAAACCACACCTCTGCACAGTGTGCACGCATCTTGATTCTTTCTTCTACCTGCATGCAGAATCGTATTACGACACTACCCAACCCCCCATCTCCACATTTTGTAACAAAGTCCTTCACTGCACTTTCTCTTCAACCACGACGTGTCAAGTAATGATCTGAAACTACACACTGCACTTAGCCTTAGACTACGCACCTTCTGCAGGCAGCATTCCTCCCTACCTCCCAGCCCCCTCCTCCTACCATCGGAACCAGCACTTAGCCTAGTCCTAGTCTTACAATTCTTCTTCCTTCCCTGTGCAAAACACGTTTTCTCGCTACCACTTCTCTAAACCCCAGACTAAACCCCAACAGGCAACCCTAGAGGTCCAGACACTTCTAGGGTCTACAAGGTAAGGGAAAGCATACGAGGCAGACTAATTAGTCATTCTGAAGTACGGAGTAATTCTGTCTGATCTGTTTGGCGCTACGTCACTCCCACGAGGTGCTGCGGACCGAGGTTCTTTCTTTGAGGGAAAGTCGCGTTGTTGGAGTTTAGTTGGAGTGTGGTAAGTTGGTTACCCCCGGTGAGAGGGTGTGGGAAGTGCCGATTGGACGGTTAGTGAAGTAGTTAGTCTAAGTGCTTTTTCAAAATTTGAAAAGAAGGGTCTTAGTTCTTTCGGAGAGATTGTCGCGATCGAAAGCTACGTCTAGACTTTCTCTTGAGGGGTTGACATGTGATATGATGTGATGTGATGTAGGTGGTGTAGGCTGTGGTGTGAGGTTAGGGGCGAGTGAATGAAAATACTTGACAATACTAGACTTGTGAGATACTGGTGAGGAATGGAATAGGAAGGACCCTTTTTAAAATCTCTTTAACAACTCTTTTCAAAAATTATGAATCTATTTTTTTACAGACTCTTCAGTTTGCGTAATCGTAATTCGAAATACTTGCCATCGCGAATCTAGAAACCAGTGACAAAAAATCGCAAAATGCGCACGTGACACAGTTTAGTAGTTGTTGGAGAGTGCATTGGATGTCGAACGCTTACCTAACCAAACCCCTCCACGAAAAGCCCTTAGTACGCGCGTTCCCCCTAAATCACCCTCGACTTCGATTACATCAATACTACGAAAGTACTACGCAGTAGTACCAAATAGTACCAAGTAGCTTAGACTGCATTCCGGAGTACCCAATCGAGATGTGGTATCCCATCCCACCGCTTCGCCAAGCCGTTGACCTGAGACTATCTTATACTACCGCTTTTATCTTCCATGGAACTTGTTCAGATGCACCGCTTTGCTTTTGTGTTGTTGGCTGTGTATACGCTACCTATACGCTCAAGATCCTGAGGCTGTGGACTGTGTGTGAGGTATGAGACGCGCGGTCGCTATGTCTAGCAAAACCTGTTGTGGGTTTTCGGAATTGGTGCATGATTTGCGGGGGTGAGGGGGTTTGGTAGATGGCTATGTTTGGGGGCGTTGTGGCGTTTGAGGGCTTGGGTGGGGGGTTGTGGAAAGGTCTAGATGGGGGAGTTGGAAGGTAGGTAGGTGTGCGTTTGGGTGAGTGTGCATGTAAGTGTAGTAGGGGTGTGAGGTGTGCAAAGTGGAGGAAGCGACAAAGAAGGCAGGATGGTTGTGTCGGTTGGAAATATGTTTATGGCTTTTTTTTATCTTCTACTTTGTTAGGAATAAGTGAGATGTTATTTAGTTAGATTTTGATTCTCGGTCTTGCAGTGATTCACATGTGTGAAGATGTGATGTTTGATATAAAAAAACCATTGTATTAGTACATAGATACATATATAGAAAGATACATAGGGAAACCTTCCTCCCTGTAGATTACGTTCCTGTCAAAGGAGCCCAAGTAGTTTGATCTTCAAGGCACAAAAAGTATGTCCTTTCAATGGAGAACGAGAACTTCCCCCGGTCGTTGAAAATCGGGTAGAATTCTGCCTCCGCCTTGCCCTCTGGGAATTCCACCATTCTGTAGTCAAACTTGGTCACTGCTGGTTCACCTGGAGCTGCCACGAGATGATCAGCGTGAATAGAGATAAGGTATTGGTTGAGGTGCCCGGTGTTGTCAGGACATTCAACTCCACCCTGGTCGAATTTGGTGAATGGAATTGATGTTGGCATGGACAGATCTGTATGAGTTCCCATCACTAAAACGTGCGGAAAGAACATTTTCTGATTGCCCTTGAGCTTTGTCATCTCCTTGTAGAAAGTTCCTAGCACTGGTTCCACTCCGAGAAGATCGCCAACTCTCAGGTGCGAGTGCTGCAAATGGAGATCGAGGATATTTTCGTCGATCAGGTATTTAGCAAAACTCATTCCGAAATGGTTGTAAGCACAAAATACGAAGATTCCTTTTGCTATCGATGATAACTGATAGTTGAAGCGCTTCATCTCTTTTTCGCCGCCGAGTAACGTCTTCAAGCCTTCTTCTTCTTGAGTAATTTGCTCCACATTTTTCAACGTAGCCACCTTGTCTACAACATTTTTTGGTATGTACATAGATTCCGTAGTGACGTCACCTCTATCTTTTGGTATTCTTAGTACTATGGCCTTGACCATTTTGATATCGACATAAGAAGCCACTTTGTTGCATTTTTCTGTCTGTGTAGCTCCGGTAATATTGAAAGTGTCTCCCATGGTGTGAGGAATGGATGTATGAATGTTCGTTGATACTTTCGGGGTTGAGATTGTCTAAATGGTCTTCCTTTGGCGGGCCTCGATATTTATACACCGCATATGACTGTAAGTTGATGACTATAAATTGAATGACTGTAGATTGTATGATGCATCGTCGTCATGTCATTTGGTGACTGAACACGGACAGTCATACAAGGAGTGGCGATGTTGGCTCTGAGTAACATCTAAATACTCATCGTCAGATCTGCTGAAGGGGGTCAGTTCTCCTTCGAGCCTCCCTAGGGGCACGGAGACGTGCTAAGCTGAGGGCTTCAGCGTTGCAGTGCGTACCTTAGGAGTCATTTCGTAAGATTGCAGCTAACAAACACACTCAGTATACTTGATACATGTAGGGTTCGGGGTCGCATCTTCCCCTCCAGTTAGGATATTAGGACATTGTCCGTGTTTGTAAAGGCATACATCGGGAGCCTAGGCTCGACATACTCAATGTGGCGGTCTACGGAAGATGTTCATCACATCTCATGATGGATGACAGAACATCGATTTAAGCAAGGGACCAAGAAGTTTTAAATTTGAGAAAATTTTCGTATTCATGTATCTACATATAAATGCCCCCCGACACTGTACTTTCTACTAGCGGCCTCCATTTGGTGCCTTCCAAGTATCAGGGCAACACAAAAAGTAACTGATACAACTAAAATATCTGTACACCCCCTTACATCAATGAAATGGATTACATTTTCTGTAGTAACATAGGAAAAACCTAGTAGCATAGGAAATATATATTGCCGTACCAAAAACCAAACTTAAAATAACTCCAATTCTGGTCTTTTCTGGCAGCCGCCAACCCGTTGTGGAATTCTTTCATTTTGAAGTCAAATTGGTTTACAAAAGGGACTCCAGGAGCTGGCAGTAGATGATCCTCATGGACAGTGATATCGTACACATTTCCGTCCTCATTTCTCGCTCCTTCCGCCAATTCAAACCTTGTGAATGGAAGTGACGTCAAATTGTACAGGAATGGAACCCCCTTTTGTCGACCAATTTGGAATGTCGGTGGATAGGCTTTATGATGTTCCTTGAAGAATGTTTCTGCCGCCTTTTTCAGCTTCTTGTCGTCGAATTTGCCTAGGTCTTCTATATATCTGACAGGGAGATTTTGGTCTAAAACTCCGTTTCTGGCCAGCTGCAAGGTAAACGCCATGGTCGTGTCATAATAAAGGCAGTATATGAAGAGCCTCTTCCCCTGGTCGTATATCATCGAGGCTGGACCTTCAGAGTCACTTGCAGTTTTCCAATAATCCCTCACACTCGGACACACATGCACTATGTGGTCCACGGTATTTTCTGTCGCGACCGCATTTACAACTCGTTGCGGAATGAAAAGAAATTGTTCGATGCCATGGAAGAAGCCTATATTTATCGGCGTCTTTACAATTTTGGTTGCGATATAGTTGAGTGCATCCGCTCGTGTCTTGGCCCAACTCTTATTGTCGACATGAAAATCGGGCATTTCAGGTGAAGACATGGTGCCAAGAATGGATGTACAAGAATGGATTTGTAGAATAAAAGGTTGTTGTTATTCTGTACACTTGAGGTTGTGTAAATGTTTTTGCTTTGGCAGATCTCGAGACTTTTATACACTGTATGACTGTACATTGTATGATGAGCCATCGTGCCACCTTTGACTGTGTGTTCTGTCACACCTGGTGACTGTGTGCAGGTCGTCATGTTTGGAGTGGCGATGTTGGTACTGAGTAATATCTAAATACTCAACTTGATCATAGACTCATACTCAGAAATGATGATGATACAGTTGCCGACGTGTGATTAACGAAGAAATGATCATCACATCTAACAATAAGAGATTTTAAATTTATTCATGAGACTCAAGAGTTGCTTTGAAGATGAATAGAATTCAGAATTATATTAACATATATATATATACATAGACAGGCCCCTTAAGCCTATACGTTTTACTATACAGCGCCGACTTTCCGTGCCTTCGGGACATCAACGGTAACACAAAAAGTATGTAGTACCATAAAAAAAGCCAAATGCCATATTCCTCCAATGTGGGTCGAGCCCTCTATCTTCTCCTCTATGGATCTGTTTCATTTTGTAGTCCAAATGTGGTGAGGTTGTGGACTCCGCAGCAGGTTCCAGATGATCTGAGTGAATAGTGACCCGGTATATATTTGCTAGTGGACGAGTCTCCAGAAATTTGATTTTGGTAAAGGGTAGCGACGCAAAATCGTTGCAAAGCCTTTCTGTTTCTCCAATGCGCCAGATAGGAGGGACGAACCTGTATTGATACGCTAGGAAGTAAGTGGCTTGTGGGTGGTCTTTTATTTCACTTGGTAGGCGCTGGATAGGCTTACTTCCGTCGTAGTTTCGTTCCAGCAAGTAGGCAGCGGATCTCATACCCATTTCGAAATAACAACAGGAGACGAAGAATCTTCTTCCTCTTTCGAATAACGCACCCGCCAATATTTTATTGCGTTCTTCAGATGTGGGATAGTCATCGTTCGCTACTACCGTTGATATATTTGCCTCGGTTGCAATATGATCTATGAGCCGTAGTGGCACAAATCGAGTATGGGTAGTTTTTTCAAGTTGAAATCCGTCTGGCAGGTCCATTTTTGCTTTGAAAATATGTCGATCCACGAAATCTATTACAGCATGGCATTGTTCAGCTGATCCAACATCAGACGGAATTATGAACTCTGGATACTCAGATGCAGACATTGTCTGTAGATATCTTGTTCAATTATCGGTATTTGCTGTGGGTCCGAAGTGTTGTAAAAGACACGTTATGGCGTGTATAAAGAACTTTGGAAGATTGAAGTCGATAGAAGTTGTGAACGGGTAATCGTAGGTGTAGCTGTAAGAATACCTTTAATCGAATTACGCTCAACATATTTATATAGGCTGTGACTCGAAATTGTATGATAGGTTTCGTGAGTCTGCGGCTGCGAGCTATAGGGTCTGACAGTATGTGCACACAGTCATATCTTGAGTGACGATAATATCTTTGAGTAGTACCAAACAAGGTCAGTGATCACAAGGTGGCTTCATCGCACGGACTGGCGAAGGGCCTTTCTATGACTCCGGTTCTTGCATCATGACTGTCTCTGCGCCATGTTCACCGCGGGGCATCTTGGGGATGATGCGCGCGAACCTATAGTGATCAGTGCAGCAACTCATGTGTCACGACGCGATGATGTGATTTGAATGACGAAAGTGACAACACACGCGCTTGGATGAGTGGTTCCAAGATAAAATACGAAAATTTAACTTGAAAAGTCAGTGTAGGAATATCGGAAGGACTAAATACATGCAGACACTAAACTAAATCGAACTGTGAAAAGGTGAAATGCAACGAAACCTGACCAACACGGTCTCATACAAATAAATTAAAACACGAAACCAAAGAAAAAAAAGATATCCGCAGTTTAATCTTGCTTTATCGAGTGTGGCAAAGTTTCCTACTCGGTAACTCACCGCAGTTTTAATTCAAGCTTCGCCAGAGCTTTTCCCTGAGGGTTTCAGCCCATCAGCTACCGCCTGAGCTTTGATACGGGTCTCGGGATTCTCGTCGAGCATTTTTTCGATGATATGAAGTATTCCCAGAGTCCCCGGAGGAAGTCGACTGGGATCCCCTGAGAGATCTTCCAGCTTTTTGGACACGACTTCGAGCAGCTTGCCTGCGCCATCGCAGAAACCTTCATCATTAGCCTTTTCTCGGGCTGTGTGGAATACGTCCCAGCTATGTTTGCCTTCTATGTATCGTATAAACATCTCAAGGAAGACACAGCCTAGGGCCCATACATCAGCGGGACGCGAGATACCCCCATTTCTCGATTCCGGTGCTTTGCAAGGTGGGTTAACTGTCATTGATCGCTTAGGACTGACACCTCCTGATTCTGTAAGTGATTGATGACTAGCATTTCCAAAGTCAGTGAATTTCAGCGTAGGATTTGTTTGGCCGAAGGCAAGGATGTTCGTGAGCTTGATGTCGTGATGACAGGTGCTTTCACCTTCGTTGGCATTATGAATCTTGGCTAATGCGTCAGCAAGTCCGTGGACTTGTGTCGCGAACCAAGAATGTGTTGTTGGATTGGATTCGGGCAGTTCAGTTGCCATGAACGTTCGTAGATTATTTTCTGCCTTTTCTGCGATTAGGCGATAAACCTTTTCAATACTGAAACCTGTGTGGAACACGGCAATGTGGTCGTGCTCAACATTCTGAACCTTCAAATATTTGATAAAATCTCTCTCTTTATCAGTTTCTGTTGTTCTGTTGTCTTTGAAGATCTTCATAGCAAATTCGGTAGAATTGGTTCCAAAGTCATTTGAATCTTGGGGAATTGTACACACATAGTAGTCTCCTGCTGACCCGTCATCAAGCTTATTGTCGCGATGGGGCTTGACGACAGAATCAGGAACTGATTGGCCATCAAGACTGTAATCGAATTCGTTCGTGCGAAACATTGATATTTGAAAGATTTCCTCGGAAAGATTATCTTGAAGAATAGTGACTTTGAGTAATTTGTCTAGCGCTTGAGAATGTGATAGTAATGACCTTAAGCCACCCTTCCTAGTACATATACCTCTGCCAAAACCGTTGTTTGCCTCTACAGAAAAACCTCATAAGTGCTGACAGGTCACGTATCGAGCATAAAGTGACGATGAGAAGAACACATGAGAGAACACAAGCGCCATATCAATCAGAACATGCCTGATTTAGATGGAGAAATCGCTGGTCTGAGTGAGGAATGATCAAGTGAAAGCTGGTTGTTCATCGTGAATGACCTGGACATCCTTTGCGAGCATCGCCAGCTGCTCAGCGAGGTAATTCCTGTTGTTTTCTCAGCAAGCTCATCACCTTCACACGCTCTTTAAATCCTGCCACCTGACCTTCTCTCTTCGTGGCAAACAGATCAAGAATAATGCCAGCGTTCGACCAGGTATACCAAACCATGATCGTAAAGACAGTCAGTGGAATTGACACCGCGAAGAACAGCCATGCGTTGTCCATGTATTCCATTCTGACACCACCTTCCTCCCTTTCTTTCTGACTCACGAACTGCGTGGAGTAGAAACTCTAAATAATGCTTTAGTGACGTAGAGTTAGGTTGGATATGGTGTGCACCCACTGAGACGACAGTACATGGCAGGTATATCAGAGTGAGTATCGTGAGAATCCTCACACTTGTAGAATCACGTGCGCTTTTCTCAGCTATTTGTCGCATAATGGAGTTCTCAGCATATGCTTCCTTTTCCAAGTTTTGTAGTGCTGTCATTTGGAGATCGAGGTTGTGGCTTGTTTGTCTTTCTAGAAGTGATGAGATCTATGTCAAGCGGACGTTAGCTTGATGCATGCAGTACATGGATTGACCTTACAAGAGCGCGCGTATTTTGAGCCTTCCTTGAGAGCGCCACTGCCTTTTTACGAGTAAATGTTACATGCCGTTCTTTTTCTTTCAGTGTTAAAAGTATGTCATCTACCCGAGGTTTTGTTGCCACAATGATATCTTGCTGCTGAAATGCAGCCTCTTGATGAGCATACAGCAGGTTGTGCATCTCGACGAAAGTTGTTATCGTGTCAAGTGTGGAGTCGAGACAGAGTGCGACGTCCGAAACGCGATCTTCGATATTTTTGAGGGATTGGTAGTCGACGACATCAATTCTAACGAAATCTTCCGGATGGCTCTCTGCCCCTATCATGACTGAAACTGCAGTGTTTGACTATGAGCCACCTAGTTAGTGCAAGCATAGAAAGTATTTGCCACATATGATTACCAGCTTTGCTTCCTCCTCTACTAGAAAACCCAAGTAAGCTCGCCATGATGCGATCGCAGTGCTGAGGAAGATCAGATGAAGTTCGAAGGGATGTGCGGCATGTGGGACTGGAGGATCTTGAAAGTAGTCTTGCAAATTTCTTTCGGTACGCTGGGATGCACCGACAAGTATCCAAGTCGAACAAGGAGCATTACGGTCGGGACAATATTTGTGGTAGATGGTGAACTGCCGAAGCGACCACGGAGATTTGCCAGATCGATTTGTAAATTCGACGTAGCGGATGGTGTATGCAGACTCTGAGCCAGCATTAATATTGATCCTACTGGCTGCATGGTAAACTCACCAAATCCCATCCCAGGAAGAAGCCTGAACCGAATCGGTGGAGGTCCAATTTCTAGTTCACGTGCCTTCCATTGGAAGTCTGCAACATATTCAGTAAATACAGGGAATATATCGCAATCTTGAATCAGAGTTTTAAAAAGATCTTTGGTGATTTTCAATCGGCTAAGCGAATGTCGTTGGCGAAGATAGCTTAAGTCACGTTAGTACCGTACGACCCAAAGATGAGTTGCGACTGACAAGACCCTAAATTCCGAGTGGGATACCTTGAGCAGGATTAGCACAAAAAGTAACATGATTGTGAACATACTCGAATGAATGCCTGCAATTGTGCGCAGTCCAAGTCGATGATTTGTAGCCGTGGAGCACGACTTTGTTCTGCATAACTGGCGTTGTCATTTTCATCACCAACAGCAGTACCGGTTGACGAAACACCAGAGGCGATGCTATCATTGAGCCTATCTGGTGTCGCATGGTTGCGAAAATGAGACAAGTCTAATGACGACCAACAGCGCACTTCGATCTTCACTTGACCATCGACTTTCTCGAAGGTTAGGCCCGAAGCACGTTCGAAGAATTCTTCTTCTACCGAAGAGCGCTCTATGTGCACAAGCTGCTGGAAACGTTGCGTTGTCGTCATATTGTTGTGTATGGGGTGTTTGATCGTGCTTGAGACGATGGAGGGGAACTGCACATGTATGCATGTGCTAGAGGCTGAGCTTTGTTGCACGACATACATCCCCTGACCGGAATTCAATCCTATGTATCATTGAGATAGGCCCTGAAAATTCATCACCGCCAGGTCAGTGCTTATATAAGTCTTATGGTAGTCGCTCATTCCAAGCTGCAGCGTTTCTTGTGGCTCAAGTCGCATGAAGCTTCACAAAATGCCGAACAGTTCACCAAGCGAGGGCAGAAATACACCCAATTATAAGATTACATTTTATTCATGTGTGGGCCAGGGCGGAGTTTAGATGTAACTAGATGTCTTTGTACCGTAAGTTGATCTGACAACAATGTATGACCAAAGTACCCCAAGTAGCTTTGTATACCCGAGTCAACGGGAACTCGCATTTTGTACCGCACATGTGGCGGCAAGCAAACACGAAAAAGGGCTCATTGTGCCATTGAAAGCATGATACAAGGCAACGAATACTTAATCCTCAAAACATCTGAACTCGCCGCTCCAATTTAAAAACAGCCAAGATTACCCTCAACCCCAAGATTTATCAATTCAACCTTCACCATGGAATCACCAGCACCGAAACAACACCAACAAATCCCCAAACGTTACCTTCTCTCCGAGAAATTGAGAGCAATGTGCACGAAACTCTTTGGAGAGGGCAACTACAAGGTCAGGGTGTGTCAAAATATCTTAGGTCTCTTGATCAGAATACGCCTAACAGGACCGCAGTTTGAGAGCAGAGCAGAGATGTGGATCATTGATGCACCTAGAGAGCTGACAGAGGTGAGTCGAAGACATGTATTTATCGAGATTGCGCTGATGGCATCGATCCAGGAGGAGATAAGTGCTTGCGAGCCTTGAGAGAGATGCACATTTGGGAAGTAGGGCATCACAGGGAGTGGGATCAGGCCAAGTCAACAAGAGGGCTTAATGGCACTGGATGGGTACATTTACCCTGCTTTTCACACCGCTTTTTTAAGTATTGTGAATCGAATTAATTGTCGATGTGTATTATCTCGAAGATATCTTTTGACAGGCCATCTTTCATTAGAACCTCCTCGATCAGTCGAATGAAACTGTAAACTGCTGTGCAGCCTCATGCCGTCGGCTTTTAAGGCTCTTAAGTGTCATATGGTGATATACAGTAACATTTGTCAAACGTTGTTGTTGTACAAGTGGAAGATCATTCCACCACCTTCCTTTTTGGCTTTGAATTGCGGCCAGGTACATTGCGCCGCATTACTCCGCCACAAGTTTTGGCAAGTCCTTCTCAGCATCCTCTTGTTTGTCATCGTACAAGCCAGTCAGGTGCGCAATATATTCGCCAGCCAGACCCAAACTAATCGCACCGCCAGTCCACCACGCGCCGTTAACGAACCACCACCAACAATTCTTGACTTCCTTCAGTTTCACGCGTCGAATCATGGTACCGAGTGTCAAGGCAGCACCTCCACACGACCCAACGAAGAAAATGGGACCCAATCCTGCGACAACACCGGTTGAGGCCAGAAGACCAAGTTGTACAATCGCAAGGCCTGTCAAAACAGTCTTGGTTTCCTTTTCGTGTTTGAGTGCGATGCTCTTAATACCGGCCTTTATGTCATCTTTGATATCCATGTGAGCATAGATCATGTCGTACAATACCGTCCAGGCGATATTACTAGAGTACAACAGGGCAGCAGCAGCAAGTGCAGCCTGATTGGAAAGGAGGTCGATTCCGAGTGCAGGGAAGCCCAGCCATGCGCCCCAAGAGAAGGTAAGGCCAAGTACAAACTGAGGGTAGTATGTCACGCGTTTTGCGAGAGGATAGGTTGCCACAAGCAGCAGTGAAGGCGTCGCGTACCAGAAACATTCGAATGGGAGGGAGAGTAGAACAGCCAGGCCAGTCATCAGTTGGCCTCCAAGAAATACGATGGCTTGCTGAGGAGAAACAGCTCGTCTAGCTATTGGGCGAAGACGTGTTCTTTCCACGTGGGGATCTAGATTGCGGTCCCAGAGGTCGTTGATGGTGCACCCAGCGCCTCTCATGACAAGTGCACCTGTGAAGAATAACGCTGTTGTGCTGAGGACTGCTGAGGGCGCTGCTATGGGTGTAGCCATAGTGGCCGCTAAGAGCGTGCTGAAAAGACAAGGAAAGAAGAGGTAGTAGGTGCCAGTTGGTTTGTCAAGCCTCATGAGTTCGCCATAAGGTATGGCATTTTTGGGCAAGTATGATAAAAAGCCAGTGGTTGGTGGAGAATATGCTGGAAGTGGTTTTTCTGTGACATCCTGGGCTGCTGTCGTTATACTTGAGGTTGGGAATGTGAATGATAGGGATGGTTGATTTCGCTTAACAAGTTGTGTTGGTCGCGGTCGATATGACACTGGCGATGTGTTTGAGGACCATCGATATTGAGATAGTCTCGGTCTCGAATTCTGTGAAGTGCATCCTACACTTGTTTGGCAATTTACAGCCAGTCTCAACCGTGCTGAACAAGTTCGCAGCATGGCTATGACCAGGATGAATGACTCGCGGACTTAAGCGCAAGTCCAATGCACTTTTCAACTTTTCGTTTGGTGCCAAGTGGGATGATATTGAAGTTGGGGAGGGCTCCAAGTGATTGATATACCAATGGCCTTGCACTCTTGTCCTAAGGTCAATTTCGGACTTTTGAGTCGATATGAGAAAGGTCAACGGTGAACGGTGAAGGTGAACTTGTGGGTCGGTGAGAGGAAGATGCGCGCTAGTTCCCGGTAGCACGTGACCTATGAGCTTGCTTCCACCAAGCTCCAAGCTCCAAGCTCACGACTCGCGTATTCCTCCACTTCACACATTCGACGACGACGTCGCGTGCTATTATCGCGCGTGCGTACTGTTACCCGCGACCGCATTGCGATCCCGATTTCGCCTAATATCCTCACCTCGCTATAAGGCAGCTTTGCGACCGTCAAGCCGGCCCCGAGCAAGTCACAACCCCACCCATTCCTGAACGTACGTCTGGATGGTGTTTAGCAGCCCACACGATGCCGGCCGCGCGCCCTCGGGCTTCATTTGAACCCGTCCCGCCAGATTTCGACGTTCGCACTTTTGTCGAGACCTCGGACAACTTCCAATATGTGGATCGCATCTCATATGAAATGATCGCCAGCAATGGCATAGACCAGTTCGAGAAGCTGGTGTTGCTGCATGTTATTATTGGTGGTAAGCCTCTTGTGATTGATGGATTTGAAGAGGTTTTGGATCCTTGGACATTTACACCCTCGTGGCTACGCGACAATCATGGCAGTAAAGGTGAGCATTCAAAACAGCTACAAGTAAAACCCTACAGTTAACATGGCTTTTAGTCGAGAACGCGCGCAATCTTACTTCTAAGGAGACGATTCCGCTCACGATCAAGCATTATATCAACCACATGAATAAGCTAACCGATCAATTCTTCGACGAGCCCAATCGATACCGCGACAAGAAGCGCCAGCGCATATATCTCAAGGATATCGACTGTCCACAAGTGTGGCAGGACAAGCTCAAGGAACATATCCCTCCAGGCCTGTTCTACCTGAATGAGAGCACTGGCGAGGTTGATGGTCCTGGCGCGTTGGACGAGTCTGGTGGTCGCAAAGGTCGCGGAATTGCGCGTGCCGGAGATCTCATGAGTAGCCTGCCTCCAGAGATGCGCGCAGAAAATCTCATGTGCTACATTGGTCACGAGGGAACATATACGCCTTCGCACCGAGAAATGTGCGCCTCGTTAGGTCAGAACATCATGGTGAATGCATCAGGCCATATAAATGAGGAAGGCAAACCAGAGCGACCCGGATCTTCTTTATGGTTCATGACCGAATCGAAAGATCGCCATCTTGTGTCTGAGTACTGGCTGTCGACTCTTGGCCACGACATCGAGGTCGAAGACCACTTTGCACAACTGATTGCATGGAAGAAAGCGCCATTTAGGACCTACGTAGTAGAACAACGCCCTGGAGACTTCATCTTGATCCCGCCACTCGCGCCACACCAAGTTTGGAATCGCGGTACGCGCACGATGAAAATTGCCTGGAACCGCACCACTGTAGAAACGCTTGAACTTGCGCTTAGTGAAGCTTTACCAAACTCTCGAGTTGTGTGCCGCGATGAACAGTACAAGAATAAAGCTATAGTGTATTATACACTACAAAAGTACTCCGCGTTAATCAAATCTGCTCGAGAACAGGCTGAGATGGGTGGCGAGAATGCTGAGGCAATTCAGCGTTCAGTCAAAGTCCGTCAGGTTCAACGAGACTTCAAAAGGCTGTTCGATTTGTACAAGAACATACTTCTTTCAGAAACATTTGCCCCTGATTCTCGCGAACATCCGGAATTTCTCCCCTTTGACAGCAACGTGACATGTTCTTACTGTAGGTGTAACATCTTCAACCGTTTTTTGAGTTGCAAAACCTGTAAGAATATGTTTAATCCTGATATCGAGGAACCCTACGATGTATGCATGGATTGTTATTGCATGGGCCGCAGCTGTGCATGTCAGTCTGGTTACACGTGGGTGGAGCAGTGGAAATGGAAGGATTTGACACACAAGTACGAGGAATGGCGTGCCCAAATTATTGACCTAGACGGCCACATGACGGAGAAGACCCCACTCCCTCTTCAAGAGGAGCGAAGGTATCTCGGCAAAAAGAGCCTGGCTCAAGTTTGCCAAGAGCAAATGCGCATACGCCCATTCGTCGACATCAAGGCACCAATACCAGAGGAGGGATCAGAGGATGAGGAACCTGTTGTGGATGAGTACGGCAACGTGAAGAAGGTCGCCAATAAGAAATCCAAACAGTGGCTCAGCAAGCACAAATCCTGTCATTTCTGCCTACATCGACACCCCAAATGGAAAATGGCTTTCTGCACGAACTGCGACCACGCCTACTGTTACGGCACCTTGTTCAGGGCGCATGATATGATGCCTTTGACCATCATGGAAGAGCGCAACTGGACGTGCCCACATTGCCGCAGAGTATGCAATACGGGCGCATGTCGCCGTGATCCAAGACAGACACCCTATGAACCTAAGGGTACTTTGCTCGGGCACGACACCAAAAAAGTGGCAGATCCGCGGTCTGTCGAGTGTCTGGTTGACTTCAGCGTGTCAAATCTCAATTGGTTACGAGAAGAGGAGGGTATGGGTCAAAATGCTATGCAGCGACGTCTCCAACAGGCAGAATTAGAGAAACGAGCAGACCCATCCCTTGATGCGCGGTATATTGACGAGGACCCTACCTTCGAGCGCAATGGTATTACTTATTCTCCTGTAGAGGATACCAATGGGTACGTAAACGAGAATGGCGATGGAGATGACATGATGGGGCTATATTCTGCAGCTCCTCTGGATGATGAGGAGATTCCGCGCTTTGGCCACAAGCGTAGGCATGATGAAGACGAGGATGAGCACGGTAATAAGCGTCGCAAGAAGAAACAGAAAAAGCAAAAACAGGACCAAGATACCCAGCCTCTTCAGCCTAAGAACGTCTCAGGAAAGCAGTTCCAGAAAGAGATGGAGAGAAAATTGTTGGAGGAAGCCAAACGTGACGACCGACAGATCATCGTTGCCGCACGTATGAGAAACAAGTCCAAGATTGTCAAGCTTTCTTTGGCGACGCGACTACTCGACCAGATCCGCAATAGGCCGGTGCCGGATCGCCCTGCACCAGAACGGCACGTGACACCAGATGAAGTCGAGGAGACCAATGGCATCAGCTCCATTCTTCAGTCTGATATTCTGCCAAAAACGAGCGCTCCAAAGGATTTCAGCGAGAAGGAGAAAGCTGCCAAGAAGTTCCGTTACCGAGTAGAGGAAGATGAGGCATACAATACGAGGAAGCGGAACAGTGATATTGGTTCAGCCAAGGCCGGCAAGCCCGGCCGTTCCCGCCGTCGTTATGAAGAAATCACTCTTGATTCTGACGAAGAATTTGGCCAAGATGATGAAGAGTACACCGGACGTTCTGCTGGAAGGGCCTCAAATTGGCTAGCTCGGAGGAACGAAGGTGAGGAGGATATCCCGACAGAGTTACCGCCCGACTTCAGAGATGGAGTTCTTCGCAGTCAGCAGGAGAGGGATCGTGCACGGGAATATAATGAACGAAGAAAGACTATGCCGCCGAAGCCCAAAGCTGTTATACGACCAGTCGGTAAGCCACCGGGTAAACCTGGTAGACCACCTGGACGACCAGCGAAGAACCCGAGTCGTGACAACGACGTCGTGGTGATTGAGGATAATGGCGATGATGAGGACGGTGAAGACGCTGATGCTGCAGGCGAAGATGATGACCAGCCCAACGAAGCCATCTTATTAGCTCAACAAGCAGCCCAGGCAGCTCTTGAAGCACAAGAGAAAGCCGCCAAAGAACAAGCCCGCCTTTTCGCAGAGCGTGAAGCCCAAGAAAACCTCCGCGCCAAAATGGCCCTCTTCGAAGGGTCCGACAACGACAACGACCTCATCGACGGCTTCCTAAATGACCTCCCCGAGCCCCTCCCCGAGCAAGAATCCAGCCCTCCTCACTCTCCCGTACCAGCCCCTCCCGTCGACCCACCAAACAACTTCCCCAAAGGTCTCCCCGCAGCCACAAACTCCATCCTCACCCGCCCAGGCATGCAAGGCAAGAAAATCAAAATCGTAGGCGCTTCTTCCACATCTACATCTACCACCAAAAACTCCACTACTTCCTCAAGCACCATCGAGCCCATCACCTCTTCCTTCACAGCCGTCAATAAAAGGCCTCCTCCCCGCGACATCAACCTTTCCGACTCGGATTCAGATGGCGATGGCGTCCCTGCTAGTGCACCCGTGATTAAGAAGCGCGGCATCGTACCTACGAGGGGTACCGCGAAGAGGGGAAGGGGAAGGCCTAGGAAGACCATGTGAGGCGTTTTTGAACAATTCCTTCTTTCTGACTTCGATTTGGTTTGAGTTCGACTCCATTTGGTCTGAACTGCATGTTTATTCGATATGATACCTTGTATGATTGTTTCATTTAGCGATGGCGCTTTGGAGTATGTTTTATTCTGGTCTGAAGTTCGAGCAAGGTCGAGAACTTGGGTTTTATATCTGTGGACAAGGAAAGAGGAAAGGAGAAGAGCGTCATCAATCCTAAGATGAACTCACAATATTATATAATATACCAAATACCAAACAAATCAAGAAAACTCGTTATTTAAACTTTTTTATTGCTATTGCTTTCGTTTTTAACATGAACTGAGCTTTCAAACTCGCTAATTCATCATACAGGACCCAGTTATACACATCCAGTGGACATGCTTACTTTTCCATTCCATTCCAAAACGCCTTTCCAAACCACCACCCACACTCACTCTCACATTCAAAACTTATTTCTACTCAACGACATGCCCCCACTCATGTCCCTCCATGCCATCCTTACCCCACATAATACCTGTCAACCAGCCTCTCAGCGTATCCGCATACGCACCGACATCCCCCCTCACCATGGGAATCTGCACATCCTTGCCGCGATAATGCACAAGCGATATGGGGGTAACGAACCACGCTGTGCCCGCGGCGAAAGCTTCGACAAGGCGGCCTTCAGCAGCGGCATCGAGGAGGTCGTGGATGTTGAATTTGCGTTCTACGACTTCAACGGCTTCAAGGGAAGTGGTGTTGTTCTCGGCGGTGAGCTTGCTGCGGGCGAGTTCGAGGATCGATCGGCGAGTTACGCCGTCGAGAACGATGCGCTCGTTGAGGTCAGCGGTGACGAGTTGGAGTTTCCCAGTGTCGCGCGCGCGCCAGACGACGAAGAAGTTGCTGGCGCCGGCTTCGGTGATGGTGCAGTCTTCGCCGAAGAGCCACAGGATCTGGTGGAAGCCCTGGCGGCGGGCTTCGCCTTGGGCGACGAGGCTGGGGCCGTAGTTGGCGCCGACTTTGGCGTAGCCGAAGCCGCCGGGCCAGGCGCGGCACATGTCGTCTTGGGAGGCGAGGAGTTTGATGCCTGTGGTGGTGGTGGCCATGGGGGCGAAGCAGCAGAGGACGACGAAGAGGAGGGCTTCTTTGGGGCGCTCTACGCCGAGGGCAGGATCTGAGGCGATCATGGTAGGACGGATGTAGAGGAAGTGGCCAGCGCGGTCTTTGGGAAGCCATCTCTCGCCGTCGGTGGCGCAGAGCTTGGCAATGAGTTTGAGCAGTTCTGAGGGGTCAAACGCGGGGAGAGCAATGCGGTTGGTAGACATGAGCATACGCTTGCAATTGAGGTCGGGGCGGAAGAGGCGGAGTTTTCCATCGTGGCCGCGGTAAAGCTTCATGCCTTCGAAGCATTCGGTTGCGTAGTGCAGGCAGGATGCTGTGGGTGCGAGTTCCAAAGGGGCGGTGGGTTGGAGTGTTGGCGCTGACCAGCCAGTTTCAACATCCCACTTTGCTTGAATCATATGGTCGGAGCAGACTTTTTGGCTGGCCATTTCAGCGGATCCGATAGCGGGTACAGCCCGTGGTGAGCTAGTGAATGTGCATTGGAGTTTTGAGGCGTCAAGAGGTGCAAGAGGCTCTTCAATGACGTCCTGGAGCTTGGACTGTGGTTCTGATGGTGGAGTTGATGTGAGGGCGTTGGTCATCGATGCTGACTTGAGTTGTGAAGGCGCATTTTTCAGAAGGGCATGCTCAATGCCTTGGGATGTGAGGTCTGAGACAGTTTCGCCAGCCTCATTGGGAGGAGTGACAGCGATAGGTGCCATTATTACTGACGGAGATAAAGTGTGCTGGATAGATAAAACAAAGATAGCGGCTTAGGTGAGCAAAAGTGTGAACCCAGGAGGCGGTGTGTGGGTGAAGGCAACAATGAATTGTCAACGGGAAAAGGCGAGACCAGCAAGGTCTTATACTGAGCGTAGAATTTGACCAGGAGTCAGACCTTCCCTATCACGCGGCGTAGTGTTTGTCCAGTTCTATGCTAGTACGCGTACGGCGGAGAAATCCAGTCTAGATTTTGTATAGATAAAGAATGCTCGGCCAACGCTACCTTGGTGGTAAGAAAGAGGGCGTAATGTCGGCTACACCGACAGTTCAATCAATTGACTGTATTTGTGAGTTATACAAGCAAACTTTGAGTGTGTTTGTTGCGTGAAAGTTTTCGCTTTCATCGCCTTCCATGATGCAATGTCCTTCTGGAAGCCGAGCCATTGGTCGTCATTGTTCCTGAGTACCAAGGATGCGGCTAAGAGAAGGCGCAGGGCGGCGTGCGTGAGTATCCAGGCTTGCCGCTAGTAGCCGCCATACAACCCCGGCCAAAAATCCGAATGGGGCAATTGTAACAACGCATGCAAACGTCGCCAACCACAGCAGCCGCCGAATACCATCTAGACGGGTTGCTATGTGCTTTAAGCTGCGATATCGGCTACTATATCGGAGCATCTCTTGCACATATGACTGCAATGAAATTATGACTGTAGCATGCGAGGTGAAAGTGACGATTGGAAACTCGGCAATGCGCGGGTTAAGCAGACCCTCTGAAATTGCCAACAATTTTTGACGTACGTAGGAAAATTTTGGCAAGTGACCATGCAAAACGGGAAGTGGGTTTCGAATTTTACGATAAGCCGGGCAAGTTTAGATCGCGGAGATGCCAGTCGTGCCGAGAGGTCCGCCCTGGTGCATGTATAGTCATGTGCCCTATTCCGGACATAACCTGCTCCAGGTATATCCGCCCTCATACTCCGTATAAGCTTAGTCAATCGTCATCGAGATACACATTCTTCCTGAGAATGCCGCTCAAGATGACGTTTCCGCTGCAGGCATGGCCTGAGGAGTGCGGAGAGCATCGATGCCCTTCAAAATGCCGTCTGCAACCTCACTCACGCGGCCTTCGAGAGCACCAATATCCAGTCTACTAATGGCATTATTGATTTGCTCTGTGACAGCCTCGTCCTGCACCGTCTCAGCCATGACCTGCCCTTCGGTTCGCCAGTATTCTTCCTTCACTCCTCGAAGAGCCGGGTCACGGTTCACGGCGTTGGCTAGCAAACCAAGTGCGCGCATCTTGTGCAGCGTCTCTTCTGCTTGTCGCGTCGCCAGCTCGATACGTTCAGCGATTGACTCGGGCTTTGCGAGCCAGCGGTTCGTGCTCGTAGCCCAGAGCACAAAGCCCAGCACAATATCCACGACAGCAAACGTCATGTAGCGCAAGAAGCGAACGCGCCAGTATGCCGAATCAATGTCCTGGACAAATTTGGCGCGCTTGTTTACTGTGATGTCGTATGTGCCCATATACCAAGTTTCCACCACCAACATGAGCAATCCTGCTATGGTCGCATGGGTGCGGAATCGGGAGCCCTCTGGGCCGACGAGAGAGGACGTAGCGATGCCAAGCACCGCCAGCTGGACAATGTGCGGGGCGAACATGATGGGCAAGCTGTAGAGAAAGTAGTTTTGCTGGTCACTATTGCCATCAGCCGTACTGCACCAAACACAGTCCACCAACGTCTCTGGCCCGTAGGTCAGGTACAGCAACTTGTTGCGTGGACTGGCAAATTTGGTTCGTAACAGCTCATCACTGCCTGTGAGCTCTCGCAGATGTCTCAATCGCGCAAACAGCACGCTCGTCTCTGTTCGTATGTGGCTTTGTGTCTGCAGAAATATGTTTTCGGGGGCGAAGCGTGATAGGGAGAGCACGATGCACACGATTGCGCTGACGAAGAGGAGGTTGAGTGCATTCTGTACTCTAGGTGGCGTTGGGCGTACGGGCACGCTTCGTGAGGTTGCGCGGGCGACATTGATCCAATCGAAGACACGGGGTATTAAGAAAGGTCCAAATATGATCAACAGCGAGTGAACACCAGGAGGAAGGAACGTCAGGCGTGGAATGACGACGTATGACAAGACAAGAAGAACTATCGACCGTACGTTGAACATCTTGGACGCGTGAGTGTCATGGAAAGGAGTGTGTGAGACAACAACAAAAAGGACAAGGTAACAGCAGCGGCGCCCTTGAAGCTCCAAGTGGTTGACGTGTGAACATGTGAATCCAGCGGATGAATCGTTACGAGCTCCGATCGGTGAAACTACTTGTTACTTACCGGGCGACCTATGATGGTTGGCGGTAATTACTGACCAGGGTGTTGTTATGTGAGCCTCATGGCCCGAGCTCGGATCACATGACATTTACTCCTTGCACAGTGCAAAACGTTTGGACCATCTGAGGATGTAATCAAGTATTTATGGAATTAACATTTATAAAATATACGCATTGCTATCTTTAAGGTAAGGTGAACTGGAAGAGGCACTAAGTTTGGAAGTTTGGATACTTAGCTTCCAGGGAACACACTCTCCATTACTATAATTATAATTACCTAGGCAATGATCTAAATTTACGTTTCCTTTGTTGCCACTATTTGATGGAAATGGACTCAAACAAGGCTCAACCGGAAAGTCTGTAAGAATGTTTGGCCTTTATGACTTCCTGGTAACTTTTCACGAAAAACCCTAATAGAGAAGTTGGCTGGTGGACAGCTGAACAAAACACCACTGTCCTATATTTAAGAACTCCCTCACATTCTGGATGAATACTGCCCTGTACAAGACCTCAAATTTATAGCGTGTCAATACTGTGTAATTCTTGAAATAAACTCTTATTCTTTAACTCATTCGTCTCTTACAATGTATACCTAGATATCTTATCCCACCTTCACACAATGTTCAAGTTCACAATGTTTGGGCTCACGATGGAGTACCTTCATGCGCATATACAAAACTTTCGAGAATTCTTCCCAAGCCCCAGATTAACTCCACTCAACTCCTCTATCAACAACCGAATTGAAAGCAAGGCCAGATCCACGCTCTGATTCTTGAAAAGCCAACACCGCAAACCCCCCTTAAGTGTTACCAACAGCCCAAAGAATGGATACTCATGATCCATCCAGTCATCAGCCAGTACTCAATCTCGTGGATGCCACATGTCTACGACTGGCTGTACTGGCACTCGCACACATGTGGCAGATTTTCCCCACGTGGGATGAAGCTTGCGAACTGGACATATGTGGGGATGACCGAGCTCTAACCCTTAAATTCTCCTTGAATAGACTGAGCCGAAACTTTGGTAATATCGTTCGCGGCTCCGCACTGCTCCGCGAGGATGATGTGGACGCGGAGAATCTAATACGCATACTCCAGTCCAACGCTTCAGCCTTTTACGAAGACGAGCTAGACCTCAAATATGTATTCCTGCTTGCTGTCTTAAAGACTTGCTTACGGAAGATCCTTCCTGACAATGATCTTCCAGCTGATCATGCTGACACTTCCAGCCCAGCTAATATGCTCCAAGCCATCGCAGCCTCAATCGAACAGACTATCCAACAAGACATGACCGAGCTCATCGCCGCATGCAATCACCTTCGACAAACCCACGATGGCCGCAACCTTCCCGCATGGCGACGCGGGACAGAGCTGTGCGACACAGCACGCGAGTACATCGCCACAATGAACCGGAAGATACTAGAAATTATTGAATTCCAATTCGACGATCTACACCCAGACTTTAGTATTGGCAACGAAATCGCTGATGCAATTTCCGAGCGGCTGGTTACTCGGCTCGAGAAGAGCATTATGGCCATGCTCCCGATCTTCTATAGGAATGCTCCTGAAATCCAAGACCATCTCGCTTCCTTTTACCAGGAGATTGCAGCGTACTTCTCTCATGAGTCGCGCTTGCTACAGGATCCCGAGCTCATTTGGGTTGAAGAAGACAGTGAGAGCGAGGTAGATGAGGTGGAGTGGCAGGCGGTCGATCCTGACCATTTAGAAGATGTGCTTGTTGGACCTGAGCAAGTCAGCGTGGCGGAAATTAGTGTGAAAGCTCCTTTGGCTGCTGAATCGGCTTGCTTGATTTGCTTCGAGTCACCGGATTCTATGCGGAAGATTAAGGTATGCGGTCATGTGTATTGTGATTACTGCCTTCATTCCCAATTGCGGTCGAACCATGCTGCGCGGTATAGATGTGCTGGCTGTAGGGCTGAGTTTCTGCAAGTACGGTAGGAGAAATAGACATAGGTTTGTCTGTTATAAAATAGTTTGGATAAGTTAATTGCCATGTTTCGAAATTCATTGATGTTCTGAGTCTGATCGATTTAAATCTATTGAAATATTTCTCCTTGGGCGTCCGTGAATCGAATCATCTGATTCACTCCACAAGTCTGTTCATAGCATTCGAATTCACAAACACATCGTTATATGTAACTGGCTCCATCCTGGCTTTCTCGTATGTAATTTGGTCTTCTCATCTCTTGATAGTCCATTTCAAAGAGACTGCAACGCCATTCCACTCGGTTCATACAGTACGCTGGATTACACAACTTGAAAAAGTATCTTTCGCCAATCTCCCAAAACAGACAGCACGCTGACTCCTCCGTTCTTGCAATAGTTTTTTTCAAAGATCTGAGAAGTCCGCCACGCAACCAGACCTCTCGTTCACATGGGACTGTCTCGAAACGTACTCTTATCGCCCTTATATTGCTGGCTTCTAACAGCTCACAGATGCAAGTAACAATCCCAGATTTTCTGAGTGGACAGTGAGTGATTACCAGATGATTTAAATTCGGCGGTAACCTGCTGATTGAGCGGATAGCCCTGTGTCCCATCTCAAGGTATTGAAGTTTTCGTAGAGCACCGACATCACCCCTCAGTGTATATCTTTCCGCAATGGGACTTCCAGAATCTATGAGCAATTCTTTCAAAGTGTCGCCATAGCGCTCTAGTACTTCCTGAAAAGTTGGTGGAAATATGTACATTCTCTCTTCCTCTGAATCGCCATCATGTAGAAGCCGGTGTTTGTGCTTTTCGCTTATGCCTTGATATCTTAGGGTTTTGAGACCTGTGCATTTTTTTACGAGGGTTCTGATCGAATTTATATGGATGAAACAGTCCAGAATATTGAGTTCCTCTATGCTGGTTCTGGGAAAGGCATCTGCCGGGACATCCCCAAGGTTCCACAAATCTTCGCTAATATACGATGCACCAAGTTCTATGGTCAGAGTACGCAGGCCAGGGTGAAAGAGAAATGGTAAATATTCTGTTATGTTGACGAGTGAGTCAGATGCGCTTGCTGGACTGATGCGCAACATTTCCAACCTAGGAAGCAGGCTTTTGATCCTTCCGCCGGGATGATCTGGATCGTCAAATGGCAAGAATCTCCCCCCTTGCAAGGATAAGCGATTGACATTGGTCAAATGCGAGAGAAAAGCTGGTAGTCGTTTTGAGAATCTCCGCGTGTCTTCAATGGAATTGCTCACCCCGTTGTCGTCGGCCAGCTTCGATGGATAGAAAGTAACGAAGCGAACTGCTTTGGCTAGGTGTGGACGGACACGAAAGGTGGACTCAAGTGAGCTCAATGCTTCATCATTGGTGACTTCCTGGTAGCTGGCTCGAAGGGACTTAAAGAGAAGGGGTTGAACAATGTCTCTAAGGATATGACATTGATAACACAAGTTTAAGAGTATGGAATCATCTTCGCTATCTTCATGCAGATATGAGATGATCTCTTGTAAAAGTTCAGTTGGTAGTTGTTGTAGTAGAACCATGGCGAGGTAGACAAGGAGATATGGGAGGCAACAAAGTTCACGCCAGAGGGCTTTCAAAAAGACGTAGATCGAAGACTAGCAGGATTAATAACATTTTTGAACATGGCAGACGTGTGTTGTGACAATTGGCGATGTCAAAGGCGACTATTCTTAATCTGTCTATCGTCGTGGCAGGTATCCGCGCGGCTAAGCTCAGTACGGCTGATCTAGCTGAACAACGAAGCAATATAGATAGCCGTGTAGATGGAGAATGGACGAATGGCGGATGAAGCCGTGTGATAGGGCTGAAGGAGTGGGGAAGGTTGCCAGACGACGATCGGTTTCGATGGGCTTCTTTAGCGTTGCACACATGTCGGTCATGTCGGTCATCCTGCCCACAGCCTTGGCAACCGCCTTGTCAGCATCAGCCTTCGTCATCTTCCAGGAAAGCACGAGCGACAACCCCTCCCCTCTCTCTCACCCCCAGCCTCGCGCTTTACCTGCTACTTTGCGACTTGGGCAGTCGGGCGCATCTTTCTTTTCGTCGATTTGTAAGCTGTTGCTGTCGTTATAGAGAGTCTGTTCTTCCCCTTTACCCCCCGCCGACGACAAGGCTACCACGCTACCACCAACAACAACTTGGACCTCGACCTGCGCTTATCGCTTGCGTCCCCAGACTTCAATATACCCACGCCCCCACCGACCCACGGCGGGTTCTGCTGCCTCCACCGTCGCCTTCACTTCTGTGTATCATATTCTTGCATCCGCTTCTAGTGTGACCTTCATCTTACCCTGGCCGTTTGCGGTCCGTTCCACACAGGTCCCGTCATCGAGGCCGTGCTTTGTTTCACGTATAAGTCAACACCACTGACTTGACTGCTCCTGAACCACTCGACACATTCTTGCACCCTTTCCGGGTCCTAGACCAACACATTCACCATGTCGCTTACAGACTCTGAACTCGAGCTGGCCAGCTCGCAGCTCCAAAGAGAAAACGACGACATCCCAGAAGAGCCCGACATGATACTCTCTGATGACGCTGCCCCTGGCCATTCATTTGTACCTCCTCCACGGATCGCTGCACGTTTCTCTCGACACTCCAGCAGTCGCCGCAAGTCGTCAGCTGCGTCCTCTCGCAGAAATTCGCTGTCATCGACACACTCACACACGTCGAGTCGCTCCTACCGCAACACATGCCAGAGCCACCATATAGCTCAGCATCTTCGCCGCGCATCTATACTCGAGACGCGCAAAGCTAGACTGGCGGACCGGGCTGCTCATGCTGAGCAGGTGCGATTGCGCGCAGCGTTGGCCAAAGCCACGCCGCGCATCTCAAACAGCGAAGAGCGCGCGTTGGCAGCCAAGGTGGCGCGAGAGCGTCATTTGGCGCAAGTAGCCTCTGCATGCGCTGAAGAAGTTCGACGAGCCAAGAAGGTGGCAGAAGACATGAAAGAACGTAAAGCTGCCGAGGAGCGCAGGTATCGCCTGGAAATGGAGGAGAAGCTCGCAGATGCAGAGAGGAGGAGATTGGAATATAAGCGCAACCCAAGGCGACCAAGGACTGCCAGCTCGCCTCCAGCACATGCGAAGCAACCTGAAGAAAGACCTGCCGTCACTTCAGAGGACGCGGCTAAGCGAATCCAATCAGCTTGGAGGGCTAGAGTCAGGAAGAACATTGTCGATGCATGGTTTGAATTGGGCTTATCCATCGACAAAGTTCAAGAAACGAGCTTCGAAGACATCACGTTACTGTTGGCTGAAGAGAAGGTTTTGAGAACAACGGAGAAGATCATGACCGTCTTTGTATTGCTCCCTGACGCAGACCCTGTGTCTCGCAGCACTGCAGTCCGCACATTTCTTTCTGCATATCTGATCCTGGGACATCCTGCACACGTTCTCAGTCGCGACGGTGATCAGGAACAGGATTTAATTACCAAAGCGAAGGACCTCATCATCTCTTTCGAATCTGCTCTGGGCAAGTTGACTACGTTCAACTACTATACACCTTCCCCCACACGGACTGAGACCGTCCTGCTGGCTCATAGCGCCTTTGTTACTGCGTTCAACGATTGGAAAGCACGAGACTCCTCTGCTCTCGTCGAAACTATGGTGGCCTCATTCGTCAGTCTCGACGAGATTTGGCAGAGCGTCAAGGATGCTACTGTAGACGAGGTCGCAAACGACTACAGAAATGGTATCCGAGACAACCAAGCCATATTGCTCAGCAAGATCAAGAAATTGGCTGGACCTGATAAAGCTCTCACTTTGATCAGGAAGGCTATACGAGAGAGCAGAAGGGCCAGGCCCAAGAAGAAGCTTGTTGGTGAGACAGTACGTCCAAGGCTGGCCAGTAGCTCAACACCAGAGTCACCTTCTGGCTCAGGGGAGAGTGCAGATTTGCAAGCTGAAGCTGCTTCAGCGCTTGCAGCTACTGTTGCGGAAGGCCGCCAACAACACACTGATCAAGGTCACCAGGCCCAGTCCCTGTCAAAGGTTTTCACGGTCGTTCCTGAGAACCGCGTGCTTGTCCATGAGCTGTCCATTGACAAAGAGTATCGCATTGACCCATCACCTACTGCCGATCTCAGAGATGCTCTCAACAGAGAATTGTGCAACGCAATGCGCAGAGGCTTCGAAGAAGGTGACAGCACCAACTGGACGGTTGCTATGGCAGAGAACATTCGAGGCAAACTTTTACGCTTACTGAAAGCTGGGAACTCGATGCACACTTTGATCTCTGAGACCCTGGATCCGCAGCATATTGCGACCCAGTGTAATCAAGGCTTGTTCTCATACGGAAAGTTCTTTGGCTTTATTGCTACCATATTGCCAAAGCTTTGCGCTCCATTCCGTGATACACAGGTTCAAGCTTTAGCCGAAGAGCTTCAGGAAGAGGGGGAGCTCCCTGAGATGATCGAGAAGTTGTTCAAGCTTCTCCATGTCATCGATCTCCTCTCATTGGATTACTCCAACTTCCTCATGATGAATGCTGCACCAACATTGATCAAAGAGGCTACTGGCTACGAGCAGCGCATGTTTGCGCAGGATCTAGAGGAAGGCAAGATCACACTTGACCGCACACGCCGCTGGTGGCGAAGCGCAGCTGTCAACATGCATACTGAGGCCGATCGTCGAGACCCTTGGAGCCAGAACAATCCAATCAATCGTCCGACCGCACACAAGATTTATGCACGCGGTCTCGTTGACCTCGCCATAGCAACGCCACCATTGAGAGACACTGAGTTACCAGAAACACTTGACCTTGATCATGCGCGCATTTCTCGCATTCGCGAAGATTCTCTCCGCATTACCACAATCGGAGGTATTCTTCTCACGGTCAAGAGCCTCCTGAAGCGCGATGTTCGCTCCCCATGGAAGCCCCAAGCAAACCGCATCTGGGATGTTCTTAAAGATGGTTATCTCAAGGATCCCAGCACACCTGCCAAAATTTCCTCCCTCCTCGAATCCTCTCACAATATGCCTCCCTCCACCCGCGTTCAACTCTCCACCACGATCACCCGACTTCTCACCCAAGCCGAGGCCGGCAAACTCTCTGACCCCGTCCTCAAGGTCCTCTTCCAGCGCCTCAAGACTCACATCTTCAACCGTGTCTCTGCAAGCAGCTCCGGCGAACGCGTCAAAGCTGCAAGCACAGCGACTGAGGGCCTAGCTACCACTGGTCTTCCAGAGTTCGTATCTCAAGTCGCTGATATTTGCGACCAGCTCAGCAAGGTCAGCGAGGTAGATCGCAAGACGCATGGCAAGTGGTACGAGGAAATTGCACTGGAGTTGGAAGAAGCAGGCTTAGATGGTGAGGGTGAAGGATTGACCAGATCCTCGAGCGCGGAATCAGCACCTGAGGCATCTTCTTCTGGAGCCGCATAAATTGCGTCACCTCTGTCTTATTTTTTGGGGAGTACCATGGGAATGGGGGCGTTTTGGGCTTCGTCTTCTGTTGCGTCATGATTTGAGCGTATTTTTCTTGTCTTCATTCATTCATATCTATTTCTATCATTTATCTGCGTTCCAAACTTTTCAGCATGGCGTTGTCGGATGGCAGGCTCTGGCAGAGAATGGATGGATAAGGGATTAATTTGCATGCGATGGTCTTTTGCATGGGGCGTTTTTTCTCTCTTCATGGTCATGAGGAGTCCGTTGTGGAGTTAATTTGGGATGGGCGTATTATTTGAGATGTACCGAGGAGGGTGGGAGGATGGGCAGGGGGGGTAGATTGTTTGGAATGAATGCAAGTGAATTGAAGAGAGATGAGATGAATAAGTTTTCAATGAGTGAGTGCTGTATGTGCTTTTAGTGTAAAGTGATATTCTGGACAGTAAGGAACGAGGTGTGAATTGTATAAGGTGGATAAACAACAAGCTTTTTTAGTGTACAATTGCGCCCTTAGCGTATCTTTTCAAGTACCACCATACACCACGTTGGAATCCTTACATGCGTTCACTTTAGCCGACACCACCTCTACGAGAGCTTCGTCAAAGTGGCCATGACTATAAGACTGAATAATACAAGTGTCATCCTAACTGTCTGGTTGCGGGCGGGGACTTGATTCCCCATCGTCGTTTGATGTTTCCTCGGTTGGGTGGTCTCTTGTGTATGGTGGAGGGGGGTCGATAGGGACTTGGCCAGGGTGTCCCACTCCAGCTTCGAGTTCGATGACTTGGGCACGTGGTTAGGGCATGGATACAAGGGCAGTTATATGAGGTGAAGAACACACATTCATCGTGCTCTGTGCTACGTTGAAAGAAGCGTCGAAAGAGTATGCTACCGAGAGAGTCTCTGTAGTGAAGTCCTGCTACCGCAAATAGGATGCCGAAAAGTGCAAGGAGGCCGAAGCAAATTTGGGCGACGAGTTGGGGGGGTAATTTGTGTGATGTGGGCGCCATTTTGGCTTGTAATAGCAGAGGCTTGTAACGCAAGTAGATGTCAGCTTGACGAAGGTCGCAGAATGAAGGATGAAGAGAGGAAGAAAGGAGGAGGAAGATCAGATTGAAGTAGATAGTTTTTGGCAGCGGGTGAAGGCGCACCAAGAAATGGATGGAGAATGAGGACAACCTCGTACAGGCACAGGGATCAGGGATGTTGTGAGTTAGTCGTTCAGTTACATGGTATACAAGGATCAGGGATGCTATGAGTTAGCTCCTTGGTATACAAGGGTCAGGGTTGCTGTGAATTAGCTCCTTGGTATACAAGGATCAGAGACGCTGTGAGTTAGTCGTTCAGTTACATAGGATGGTATGCACAGCACACTTTGGCTAACCTCCCCCTCCATTCCTCCTAACGCCTTCCTCCACCTCACCTGGCTTCACCATTTCACCATTGTTGATACGGGGAACCCAAATCACTCCTCCAACCTCTGCTCCCAACCTCCCATCCAACCTCAAGTCACACCTTACCCACCACCAGCCCAGCCGTGACAGCGACCGCAAACTCAAGCGACTCTTCAACGCGTGACTTCCCTCTCAAATGGTCTAGCATGTTCCTAGAGCTGCGTCGACATGCAGCCCAATGGACGGTCTTTGCAATCAACTTATGATACTTAATGCCCTTTCTATCGAAATCTTCAGATACTGCACGAGTTTAACTTCATCTTAGCGTACGTAAGGACTCTCGCCATCTACCTAGATAATAGAATGGTTAAGCTCATCATGATAGCGGACGCATTTGCAAAGATGGTAAATATCTCTTAAAGTAAAACTTGTATGGAAATTTGCATACGAAAAAAAGTAGTTAGTCTTGACTTAGGGATGTCACCTAGGTACCTATGTGGCTAGGCTTATTTGTGTTTCAACTGCTTGATTAACATCTTCTTAAGTGATTGCGCTTTGATTCGAACCACAAAAAACAGCTGTAATCTTGTCGGTTATACTAAGTGATTGGTCCACGGGATCGATGCTGCTGTAACAATACTTTAGGCAAGCACATTTCTTCCGATAGCTCGCAACTGGCGTACGCAATCAGGTTAGTTCTAGCGCTTTCCATGCTGCGCCACATCATAGGCGCCAAGGTACAGCGCACAGGCTGGATCTAGCCTTCACACCGAGGGGGAAGGTAGCGGAGCAACGGAGTCGACAAACGCCCAGTTGAGGGTTTCATAAAGGGCCTTGGGGCCAGGAAACGCAGACCGTGGGCATCAGCAGCAACAACTGCTAGCATATTGAGCGATCTATGCCTTCTTAGCAGACCTTTTCAAGTACGCTGTTGGAAGCTTGATGTAATCTGCCAGTGATTGAACGGCTCGTGCAATAACGGGACATGGGACTATCCGAGCTCGATTTTTAGTGATGTCATAAGTTTACCATTTCTTCAGCTGCTTTGACTCTTTCGTCTGACGGGATCCGGTGGACCCGAAACTCGCAAGTCAAAAGTCTACCAGCTATTAATGCGAGGCTGATATGGGTTGACAGGAGGGTAGCCAGAATAATTTTATACGATCCAGATCTCCTTACCAACTAGATTTACCTCAAATCCAAGCCCTGCATAGTACTAGGTAGCTTGGCGACTTGCGCTACGAAGTACTAAGAAGCACGAAGTACCTGCATTAAATCTTGTCTTCTCTGTTGCATAATGGTACTCAGCGTATTGCGCAGCATGTTTTGATGTCTCTAAGTACGCGCGCATTATTCAGCAGAGCAGGTAGAGCTGTGAACCAGGGCACTCGGTCGGCTCAGGCCTACATTGAGCTCCACAGGGCTCACTCCTATTTGAATAAACTTTGTAGTAAATGGACAAAAATTAGCGTTCGCTGCAACCTGAACAAGCGCATTTTTACAGGTGTAGTGCCGAGTGCAGTTAAGAGAGTAGCTTAGTAACCTTACACTTGGGCACTGAGAAGTACTAGCATATCTAGGTATAGATGGGTCGTTTCAAACGCCAAGAAGTGGAGCTGGTTCAGCCTTCCCAACCGCGGGGCTTTCATTTCGTCTTTCTTTAGTCGTTGATCGCTAACTATTACACATCGATAAGTTGGTCGAGAATCTTTCAAAGTCTTAAAAAAGTCTTATTTTATTCAAGTATCTTATGTCGGCGGCCCTACCAGGCCCTTCGTTCCGGAGGTTGTATTCGTTGCGTTCATGACATCGCAGCCTCGCATCCTCTGCCTAGGTGAAGGAGGCATCCGAGGTCTCTCCGAAATTCTGGTCTTGAAAGAGCTGATGTTGCAAGTCCAGTTGCGCAACAACTTGGAGTTCACGCCTGAGCCGAAGCAATGCTTCGATCTGATCTGCGGGACGAGCACGGGGGGGCTTGGTGTTTATCCTTCTCGGCCGTCTGGGAAGGACTCTAGATGAATGTAAGACATTGCTCAGCAGTTTTCGGTCCAAGATCTTTACCGGAAGCTCTACCTCGAGAGCTGCAAGACTTGCCCTTGCTGGGTCGAAACACGCGAATGAAGGACTGGCCGAAGTCATTCGTAAACAGGCAAGCGAGAATGTGATGCATTAAAGATAAATCAAAACTCATGCCCCAGTAAGTCCCATCTTTCTTTCTGTAACAGCCGTGACGGAAAATAAGCTAATCTCGAACGATTCTCTGCGTAGGTCGCAGTGGCAGCGATTTCCAAGATAACCCGAGACAATTACGTATTTCGGACCTACGGTTTACGAGCCAGCATTGAAAACTATTCGGTCGTCGATTCTTGTTTAGCTACATCCGACGCCACAACATTCTTACATCCAATTACGATCAGCGGCATCTAGTACATTGACAGTGGCTTTGGGCAGAATAATCATAGTGAAGCTGTTCTCCATGAACTGGAGTCTGAAACCTGGTTATCACGAATGGATGATACTATGGAAGGAATTGCTTGTTTCGTGTCCATTGTGACTGGCCGTCCTTGATTTTATTGCCGTGCTTGGATCATAGCAAATTCCAATACCTCTTATCGATGAAGCCCAAGTCACTGACTTTGATAGTCCTAAGCCGATAAAAGCGGATTTGACGATACTGAATGATCTCATTCAAGATCCAGGTTTTCTCCGTCTAGCTCTCCGCCGACTCGCAAGCCTCTGTCTAATCAAGCTTAAGCAACAAGAGGGCTGCATCAATAATGCCATGGTACACAAAGTCATGTGCCATTGGTATATCGATGATTTGATAAGCGCACACGGAGAGTTACATTGTTCAGACAGCGTACGGCGTGGCCAAAGACGTACTCGTTCCCTGTGGCAAAAACTATGCTACCTCCGAAATAATGGATAGACGTTAAAACCTAGCACTACCGGAGAACTGTATCCCACTTATACAAAAACATGTACTACAAAGCCACTAGGGCCCCGGCAGGGAAATAGACCTGGAGTTTGTCAGATCTGTGCCACCCGTATAGCTTGGGCTTACCTTAGCTTAGGCCTCACAGAAGAAGCAATGAAGTATTACCTCAAGTCTATCGAGCTTGAAACTATCAGGGAAAGTTATAAAGAGTGGCCAGCAATGAAATCTCATTTAGCGCCTTGCTTGACCTCGCGAAGACTTATTCGATTCAAACAACTAGAGCAAGCGCTGGACTTCCCCCAATAACATGCTCAGCTACCGAATTGGTGAATCCTCCAACACACTTCCACTGAGCCTCACTACCGGGTGAGCATCTGTCCAGTATAATTGAATATCTCGCTATAATTACCTCGATTGCTTGTGATTTCTCCTAATTGAGAAAAATCTGGACGAAGAAGCAATGAGGTGGATTTGGCTAGCGCGATTTGAGAAGTGGGCAACAGGATTGGCATATGCTGCCTGAAAAGGTGAGATTTCCAACGTTGATCGGGTATTTATTTACACGCCCTCAGGGTCGAGCGAAGTCCAGCTTCCTGACGTACCTGAGTTGGGCCGCCTCTCATTATTGGGTTGGTCTTGCAGCAGATTTTATAACATGATTTTCAACTTTTTCACATATCAGTAAGCATGAATCCTTTTTAACATAACATGAGGATACCAAATTCATTGCTAGCTGCGACAATTACCAGTTGTACCATACACATACCTGTTGGTTGAACGTGCGTTAAAATTTGGCACAATATCGGGATGCGCGTCCACCATTGGTCACAATGGTCTCGTAATGTCAGGATCATGTTGGGAACTTTTCGCGAGCCTAACTCTCTAAGCTGCTTGGCTCAGAGGTGCCAATTATGTTCCCATGGCCGATGTTATGTATTCAGTAGTTTGGTGAAGGTGAAGGTACAGGTGCGGAGCTGAAGTGCGTAACTAGGGATTTTGAAGAAAATTTCTCATCAGATAATGCAACTGCGTTAAAGTATGTATTTTTATTAACGATATTATCATCTTTTAAGATGATCAATTATTCTAAGACGGATGGAGTAGTGAGTGCACACGAGATAGACGCGGGGAAAAGATAAGGGTAAACGTTTTACCGCCCTAAGTTCATTAGCTCGTATTGGGCGACGCTACAGTATCCGCTTTTGTCTCCTCCACAACGACTATCGCTCCGGTTCCGGTCTTTGGAACATATAAAGCAAAAGTGTGGGGAGTATTTTCCCCGCGTTTTGTTGAAGTCGGTAACTTGCATTCGGTCTATTTTCGGCGCTGGTCACGAGTAAGTATATCAAGAATGGCAGATATACATGCCTAACATCTTGACTTGAAGGTCTAATTTCCCTGAACAGGATCTATAATCATTGGAGATGTCTTCGCCAAACACAATTAAGATTGCCGTCATTGGAACTGGCTTAATTGGCCCCCGGCACGCTGATACTGTTCTGAAAGTTTCGGGGGTAGAGTTAGCTTGTGTGGTCGATCCTAACCCGGCTGCACGAGATGTCGCTTCAAAATACAATTGCCCGCTTTATGAGTCTGTAAAGGCTATGTTGGCGTCAGAGAAGCCAGATGCGGCCATAGTGTGCACTCCAAACCACACTCATGTTTCCATCTCAAAAGAGTTGCTTGAAGGAGGTGTTCATGTGCTATGCGAGAAGCCTATATCAGTCGACGTTGCTAGTGGTCAGGAGCTTGTAAGTTCTTCCAGATTCTATGTAGGTGTTTGCTAATGTCTTTCAGGTCGAATGCGCGATGAAACATAATCGACACTTATTAATTGGACATCATCGACGTTTCAATCCATATGTAGTAGTAGCCAAAAAGCATGTTCCATCCTTGGGCCGACTCATAGCCATCAATGGACTGTGGACTCTTCTCAAGCCCTCAACATATTTTGACCCTCCCACCGAGTGGAGACGTCTCGACTCAGCAGGCCCAGTATTCATCAACATGATACATGAAGTTGACATTCTCCACCATCTTTTTGGGCCCATTACCCGAGTATATGCTGAAGCGACACTATCTCAAAGAGGCTTTGCCGCGGAAGAAGGTGCAGCAATAACCTTGAGGTTTGCCAATGGCATGGTAGGAAGTTTCTTGTTGTCGGATGCGGTAGTATCGCCCCACAACTTCGAATCAGGAACAGGCGAAAACCCAATGATCCCCAAGACTGGGCAAGACTTTTACAGAGTGTTCGGATCCGAAGGGAGTTTAAGTGTGCCAGATTTAACGGTTTGGACTTATAAGGAAGGAGAAAAGAGCTGGACTGAGCAAATCCAAAGCAAGAAGGCTGATGTGCCCGAATTAAAGACACCCTTTGAATTGCAAATCGAGCATTTTATCAAAGTCATACACGGGGAAGAGGCTCCTAGTTGTTCGGGTCTGGAAGGACTTCGCGCTGTTCAGGTTTGCGAAGCGATTAAAGCATCAATGCGTACGAATCAGCCTATAGATATCACTGGAGATACAAATTTGTAAATACCCGAAAATTATTCACCGCCGATCTTTTGACTTTTATTACGAAGATGGGATAAGGCGCCTAGTATATGCCGATGAAACACGCTACTTCGAGGTTTAGTTTCCAACTCCAGGTTGGAGGACGAGGTAACGAAACACATCCCCTGAAGGAATAGGGCTGTATTGATATGGAGCTGAATGCACGGACATCTCAGTTCGTACACAAGAGCTACTTACAGTAGGTCCGCGAAATGTAACGATGACTGAAAGAAATTCTCGTAGTTTATTCCAAAGGCAACTGAGGTAAGCGCTTACAGTATGGCATGCAACGATGACACTTGTTCTTGGCGGCGCTTGCGACGCTCTGATACCGAAGCATGCGACGGCTAAAGCAAAATGGACTAAATCATTACCTAGTAATTGTCTTCCCAATTCACTTTGGATCCTGAAATGCAGTTTCAGTTCAGATATCCTCGCCGCTTTATCCTTCGGCTGTTCCAATTGATCACATGTACTTAGGTAGGCATGCTTGAAAAGCAGCATTCGCGTAATTAATGACGCTAAATATCAGCAAAGATATATATCTTCTTCTTCTACTTCCAATTCTGACCAATCTTTACTATTTTCATCGCCAAGGATAGAATCAAATGACACTCCTCCATCCTCTTCTATGAATGGCTCTTTCCCTCTCAGACTAGTCGAACCTATGAAATAAAATGTCCGGTCTTGATCCGCTTTTCTCAAAATGCAAGGCAGCTTACACCCGAAGATGATGCCACATAAGTCCCCTGCTCGGGTGATAGCAGGAGCTAGACCGATATAACCACGCTCAGTCAAGACGAATTTGTTGCTAGCGGTCCTGTTCCTGATCACACTGAAATAAATATTCGCCCTTTGGATCTCACTGTCTTCATCAATAGCTCCAGTAGTGGTGTCTTCCCCACCGCTATTTTCTATGCCAGTGTCAGTGCCTAGCATAGTAGTTGCCGAGGTTGGCATGTCTGTCTCCAGGCTGTCGAGTTCTACGGGCGAAAAGTAATACTCGGCGACCGAACCCAATCCCGCATCATGTGCGAATGACTTCCTAGCTTCTTTCCATTGCGAGGCAGTCCCATTGTAGATACCGGCACTTAATGCATTGAGGAAAGCGTCGAGAAGCAGTGAACCGGGATGTGACTCCGTGATGTAAGGATGGACTGTTGCTAATTCTTTTACGTCACTCCAGAGATTTCGGATTGTTTCTGGCGAGAATGCATCCCAATCAAAAATATCGGATGCGTACTTGACAGTGTCTAATATCACTCCCTGAACCTTCAATCTATCGTTGTCAACGATCGAAGGCTCGATTGAAAATCCTGAGCGTGATTGTAGAACTGACGGCGTCGAAATGCTGCCACACAATGACCACTTAGAGATGTCCCAGCGAGGTACCCAGGAGGCGATCTCAGTGATAGAGCTATCATTGTGACTGACATAGTCAAGTACCTCTGTGTTTTTAGTAGATTCAATGCACTGCTGGGCAAATTGGCGATATATCTCGAGAAATGTGCGAGTATAGTCAGGGTAAATTGCGATAGGATATTGAGGTAAATCGCTGAAAGCGTATATTCTGTCTCGAGGGTCATGAAGATCTAGCTCTTTCGCACATGTGAGAGTCATTAATATTGATGGCTTGCTCCAGGTGAGCTCGTCATAAAATACTCGGGTCGTATCCAAGTTGTTATCGACCCAAGTGTTGAAGTGTGCGTTGATCCGAACTGCTGCAAAGTCTTTATCATGACAAAGCGATTCTGCGCGTGTATTCAGCCAGGCATATGTTCGCATCAGCCTGTTCCAATCCAATCTGCTGTTCCCCCAGTTTACTATTGCACACTTCGCAATGGCTGCTTCTTGCACAACCCAGCCTCGATCAAACCACGATTTTCCAAGAAGCGTGTGTAGTGAATCCCAGCCAGGATGAGCGAGGAGAGGGTCATCATCTTCTGGATACGGAAACGAATCCCATGTCATGTCGATGTTAGAAATAGTCTCCTGGATCATTTCGTTGACCTCATTTATTAATGACAACAATGCGGGGCATTCATTGTTATCATCGGGCCCTATATATATCAGAACATGCCTCGCGGCGCGATATATCTTCCCCATAAGGGAGACCTGGTGTGATTTTTCGGCGTCGTTCTCCTGGTTGATACAGATACCATCTGCCCAGATTGTCAACGGTTTATCCGGACGTCTTAAATGTCGAAGGGCATTGGATAAATTTGCCGTAATCTTCATGACATGGTTTTGGCAAATTATCTCGTGGTCTTTGGTGGTGTTACCCCAGACGTAAGATATGGCGTCAAATTGGGTTTCTTCTATAGGCGCCGTTTCTATAGTGCACCTGAGAGGTTCGTCACTAGCGCCAGGCTCAAGAATAAGGTAACGGAAGACATAACCGGAAATAAGTGAGACATGGCGATACGGATGTGGCGACACAGACATTATTCCATGGTACAGCGCGAGCGAAAAGAATCGTAGGAGCAATGTATGAATTCGTGGTTTTTTTAATATGCTCTTTCTGTGTTTTTCATCTTTCTCTGTAATGGCGTTTGTGTTGCATTGATTGGTTTTGGCCCCATAGAACTTTGCATGCAAATCGCGGGAAAGTATGGATGTTGGTGGTCGGCCCCAAAGCAAGTATGTTGCATAGGCAGCACTGCGGCGTGGTTCTTATAGTCTCAGACTCAGCGGCTCTATCCATTTATGCAGCGCTTACATGATGATAGGGCCAATCGAGTGAAGTGCCCTGGTCACATGAGCTCGGAAGTTGTTTCGCAACAACCTCAGAGGTGTATGACGACTGGGAAGTGTAGCTTCATGGATCGAATGGAACACGTCGATCGCCACTCGCGCGCCAACGATTCGTGCTCTCGTCCCACCTACCATTGGCCAGGCAGAAGATTTGCGCTATTTTTATCGGACTTCCTCCGGGCTTACGATACTTAACCCTCAATTTCCCTAACTTACAGGAATTCAGAGACGGCATCAAGCGACTACACCATTTGTTATCTTAGATTCATAGACAGGTTTACCGATAGACATGGCTCGTGGCAATCAACGTGAACAAGACCGTAAGAAGGCCTTGGCGAAGCAGGCTTCACAGGTACGATGACACGCTTCGAGCGTCCTTCTCAGTCCAGCAGACTAACAATTTCCTTAGAAGTCGGGACACAATGTACGTGATCATAGAAGCTTCCCTGGTTCTATTGATCGAGTTGGTAGCTAATCAGGGGTGTCAGATGAGCGGCTCCGAATTGGCTAAGGCCAAATTAGAAGCGGCAGAGAAGATGCGTAAGAAGCAGGCAGAAGGTACGTCTATCATCATCCAAGCCCCACTTGAATCGGTTGGATTCGCGTTGGGCTTTGAGACGGTATCAAATCGTCAAGTACGCATGAGGCTGACTTGCGGTGTCCTTTAGCCGATGCGAAAAAAGCAGCTGGAATTGCCAAGAAATGAGTTTGCTGATGACAAATCCCCCCCTGCGCGACACCAGCGAGACATCAACTGAATAATTGACAACAACCACCATTTCTGAAGAGGAGGATCTATCGGAGCATTGGAGCTAAGGTGCATGGACTTCTTTTTGGGTATAGCGTAGAGCTTTTTGAATATATGGAATTTCGTCTTCAACCTGCTGTGATGTGCCACCAAATGCGCCACCTGTCGACCCTCCTGCACGAGCATTGCAGCAAACAAACATAATGTGTAACCACCTGAACATGTTGGCACAACATTCGTACTACCCGAATAGATTGCCTGTTAGACGTTGTATGCACGTCAGAACTCAGAGCTGGGTATGAATCCGGAGCTAGCCATACCCGCCCGACTTACAACCACATCTCAACCAAATATCACACGTCACAAGAAAGCGAGCAGAGTCAATGAAGTTTCGATCTCTTGGATTCGATTCTAATTTCCAATCTTTTCCTCCGCACAAAACAATACAAATATATCCATTCCAGTCCAGTCTCATACAAACACCCCAGCATCCAGCGCGGTACCCACCAGCCTGGATTAACGGTATAATGCGTAACGCCCCACAAGACAACACACTCAACGTACAAAGAAGTGGGGGAAAAGGCGAAGATGAAAACAAAAAGAATCTTGGTATATCATCCGCCTTTAGAGAGAAAAGCCTATCAAAAGCCTCATCACCGGGGATTCCCCATACGTAAACAGCCACGCCGTCCATACATGTGGCTGAGATTAACCTTAAATTTTGCTATTCGAAATTGAGGGGGGAGAAAGGGGGAAGGCAACGCGCGCGTATATGTCTGTCTCTCTTTCTTCATTTACATCATTCCTGCGAAGCCGCCGAAGTTGTTGACTGCGGCGTTTTGAGGGAACGAGTTGACGCCGCACAAGCAGCTGCAAGAGCATGCCTGGCCTGCGCCATCTTGTCCTGAGCCAGCGACAACGGTAGCAGTTGGGGGTGAGCCGGCGGCGGCAGAGGTGGTAGCAGCGGCTTCGCCAGCGCCTCCTCCTGCGCCGGCAGAGATAGTGACAGTGGTTGGGGCGGCGGCCGCGCCAGGATCAACTTTTTGGAGTTCGCCAGGCTGGAGGGAGGTTCCGTTGGTCTTGATGGCGAGTTGCTTGAAGTCGGCCATGGTCTTGTCGCCAGTGGTGGCGGCGTTGATGCTGAAGACCATACCCTTTCCGCAGTGGATACCGTTTTGCTGCTTGCAGTAGAACCCTGTGAATTGTTAGAACGGCTGGATTTGCCTTTGTGATGAACGTGATGGCTTACAGAGAGGCTCCTTAGTAGGAACGGTCATGTTCCAGGTGACGCCCTCCTTGCCCTCAGGGTTGGGCATGAAGCCAGAGTCCATACCTCCCTCCATCTTTCTGCAAGGATCGGCGAAGGTTGACTGGGTGACGGTGTGGTTCTTTTGCATGAAGACGAACTGGACCATGTCGCCAACTTCTGCGGTGATGGCTTCGGGGGTGTACAGTAACGAAGGCGCCATTCCGGTTTCCACAGGCTTCAATCCGCCAACAACAACCTGTAATTCTTAGCTAGAGATCGTCAAAGTTGATGCGATGGCGCATACAGTGTGTGTCATGGCTCCCGCTGCGGGCTGTTCAGGTGCAAGGCTCATGACCTGCATTTGGGCGGCAGCCACGCTGGCCGCAACTGGTAGTGCTGCAAAGTACTTCATTATGACTAGAATTTGTATTGTTTTGTAAGAGTCCAAGAAAGGAGCGTGGCCTGCACTGCAAGCAATAGAATGTACGTTGAAGGGTTGAAAGTAAGGATCGAAAGGCACTACGAGGGCCGGCTCGGACAGTAAAGAACAGAAAGTATTAGGAGAACGAGGGTGGATCTAGCAGCACCGAGACGGTTATGAGGCAGAATCGATGGGACGGAAGCAAGTGTGCCTGGGACATGTGCAGCTTAAATCCACGCATGAAATTGAGAATCACAGGGGCGGGAGGGCAGGCCGCGCACATGGCGAAACATGCCACTCCACCTGCTGGGCGTGCATTTCAGAAACAGGTACAAGGCTACGAAAATGAACAGTTTTTGGTAGAACACAAGCAATTGGTATTGTTGGCAGGGTGCGCTGACGCCTGAACTGTTGGAGATGGGTTCGAAGTTGTCGCGGTAGTGTCGCAGGTTCGTCTCGCTTCTCACTGGTACCATCCCAATGTGGTAACCTAAGAACTCCCAAGCTCTTAACACAGCAACTCAACCAGTAACGATGCCTGAATACGATACCTGGAAAAGGCATGGCCGCATGAAAACCTGCAGGCCATCATCTCGCGGCCTGTGTCTTCCGGTTGTAGTGAGGCACAAACTGTTGGCGGTCTGTGGCGCTGCGCGAGGCGAACAAATCCTATCAAGTTTCATTGGTCCTTGCAGAAGGATCCAAGCCGCAATGTTTCTTACTGGTTTGCGAGTGGGCGAGCAGCGGTTCACGATCCGTTGTGTTCTATTACAGCAATTGCCTTGGGCGTTTTCCCAGTCCTTTCACCCTATTCCTTTGGCTGAATTTCTTTTTGGGCCTGTTGCTGGCCGTCATGGAAGCCAGTGTAGTAGCCTGCATAATACCAAGACATCATAAGATTCTTCAAGTTCTTGTCTTGTACTGTCAAAAATTAGCAAGCCCGTTTCCTGTCAGTGTTTCTTCGGATCGCCTAGAAATGACGCCTGTCAACACGGAGACGTACCTGTTCCGAGAATAGCTTGAGGCATCGCAGATCCAAAGGCCCCATCATGCGTTGCAGGGTCTTCTGCGCTTGCCGGCTGGGTCGGCTCTTGGAGCCCGGAAGTTTTCAGTTCCTATCTCAGTCAGCTAGGGTAAGAAAGAGGCTGATACCGGTTGTCTTTCTGTACCTGTTGTTCAGCCTCTGCTTGGATGCTTGGTTCAATTCCATTGGTCTGAGTGTTGGCCATCTCGGAATCGGTTTGATCCGCTTGACCACTGACCTCTTGGGCTGTAGCGGATACACAGTCCGTGTCTTCAATGAGATCTCCATGTTCCCTGATTCAGTTAGCAATACCAGCAAAAGGGATCCTGCAACTCACTGCCGTAATTCGTCCAGCTCCTCTTTGCTCAAGACATCTTCAAGTCGTTTGCCAGATTTGTGAATGCTGTGGTACTTCTACAAAGTGTAAGCAGAGAAAAAAAAGAGTCAAATCAAATGGAATAACTAACTTCATACTCCTTAAGCGTATCGGCCCAATGTTTGGTTAAGTAGGAATCATCCCAAGCATTCTTGTCACTCATATCAACAACTGGTAGGGAGTCGGCAGCCATGGTTTGTGAAAGAGCTCAAATCTGCAAAGCTGAAGGTATGAGAAGAAATTGTTTTTATCCGAAAGACAAGACCTGGGTCAGTAGGTCGAATTGTTGTCGATTCTAAACCCTCATGGTCAAGGTGATTGATCGAGGGTTGATGGTGAGATGGTAAGAAGAGGCATGGCTTGGCGGCGAGGCTAGTGCGGGAAAAGTTCCAGGTCCAAGCTCCATGCGCCTGAACTTTTTCTCCCACACGCGATTGCGACCTGAAGAACAACAACCGCATATTCTCGGCCTATTCTTTTGCAATGGCTGCTGACGACACCAAGGGAAAGAAGCGCAAAGGTAAATTGTATTATGAAATCGCATCTGCCATTGTTAACATCAAATTTAGGCGCACCAGACGCTGCACCCAAAGCAAAGAAACCCAGAAAGTCGGACGAGACTGCAGCCCCAGCAAAGCCCGCCAAAGCCTCCAAATCAGCAACTGCACCTACTTCCACAGACTCAAAGCCCGCCAAAGGCAAGAACTCGCGCAAGGAGGCTGCCGATTTCATGTCTGACGACGAAGCGCCTGCCGCAGAGAGTGCGCCTGCCAAATCCACCAAGGGCAAGAAGAAGAGCAAGGCTGCTGTTGATGCCATTGAGAATGTCTCTGAGAGTGCCGCACCAGCTGTAGAGGAGCCCAAGACAGACGCCAAGCCTAAGAAGCAAGGAAAGAAGGCCAAAGCTGCAGTGACAGAAGAGGCGCCTGCAGTTGAGGCGCCCAAGGACAAGGCGAAGAAGCCGAAGAAGGGCAAGCAGACTGAAGTAGCACCTGTAGAGGAGGAGGCGCCAGTTGAGATCCAAGAAGAGTCTGCTAGCAAGAAGATCAAGAAGGCCAAAGGCGGAAAGAAGCAGGCAGAGACCAAAGAGGCCGTCGTAGAGGCCGCGACCGAAGCAGACGAGATTGAGCTCGACGGCGAAGAGGATGATCAGACTGCCGCGCTGCTTGCTGGATTCGAGAGCGACGACGACGAGAATGATCCTGAGGAAGACATCGACTTTGACGAAGATGCCAATGTCCCAGCACTCACCAAGAAGCAGAAGACTGCTCTGGCTAAGGCTGCAATTGGTGCCAAAGCAAATGAGCCTGGTGTCATCTACGTGGGGTATGTATACAAGCTCTGAGTGTCCTAATCATTGTCGCTGATTCCATCTTTAGGCGCGTTCCTCGTGGTTTCTTCGAGCCCCAAATGAAGAAGTACTTTTCACAATTCGGTCGAGTCAACAAGCTCCGCCTTTCGCGCAATAAGAAGACTGGTGCCTCGAGACATTTCGCCTTTGTCGAGTTTGCTTCCTCGGAAGTCGCAGACATTGTCGCACGAACCATGAACAACTATCTGCTGTTTGGACACATTCTCAAGTGCCAAGTCGTTCCCAGCGACCAGGTACATCCCGATCTGTTCAAGGGTGCCGGCCAACGTTTTAAGGTCGATCCTCGTAACAAGAAGGCTGGTCTGGAGATGGAGCGTGGCGTCGAGAGGGCACAGTGGGAAAAGCGCGTCGAGAAGGAGAACAAGAGGCGATCAGGCAAGGCAAAGGCGCTTAAGGAAGACTTCGATTACGAGTTCACTGCACCAAATGTTAAATCAGTCGGGGATGTTCCCAAACAACTATCAAACGGCGACGAACAGAAATTGCTTGCCGATGCACCAGTAGAAGAACCCAAAGCAAAGAAGGGCAAGAAAGCAGCAAAGCCCAAGGAAGATGCTCAACCCGCTGAAGCTGCTGCACCAGCCGCCGAGAAGAAGACCAAACGCGCGACCAAGGCCAAAGCCCCAGCCGAGACCGAAGCTGAACCAGAGGAGCCCGCCGCTATCGAAGAACCCGTCCCTGAAAAGAAAACCAGAGCCAAGAAGCGCAAATCCGACGTCACCATGGAGATCGAGGAAGCCCCCGTAGCCGAAGCACCAAAGGGCAAGAAAGCCAAGAAAGCCGCTCCCGCAGCCGCAGATACACCTGAAAAGAAGCGCAAAGCTAAGACTGAAGACACTGCTCCACCCAAGAAGGCAAAGAAGACCAAGGCTTAAACTTCACTCAAGCGCTCTATCATTTTTAACTCTCGTCGACTCGTTAAGACACGGGGCTGATCTTCTTATGGTTATGACATGCTATCAAGTAACTTAACTTACTTCACTTCACGTGGGAGAGAAAATGTATACCTTTAGTCTTTAGCGTCTGGTGCAAATTCGGGATTACTGTTCATAGTTATAGTTATGGTCATGCTCGACTTTAGGTCATGGAAATTTTAAAAGCTAGTCATACATTTCTACTTAGTATTGTCTGCTTATCGCTTTATGTCCTAATGTTGGATGTCGTGATCATGTGATGTTATGGTTCTTGATGCAAATGGTGGGAGTGGGTTGCTCTTTCCTTCCTCGAGGCTTGGCACGATACTGCATCCTCGAATTAATGTGAATATCTTGGGGCAACAACGCGATGATGGGAAGAATGATGCATTGGTAGAGCGAGAATAAGCGATATCATTGAAATATGTGCTGATTAAATGAATATATGTTACCAATGTTGGTAAATTAATTTTCAATAGAATACATGGTAGACTTGATGACATGAAAAGTCGTGAAATTTCGACGTTTGTTCACATCTTGCAAATACGCACATAATCAGTTGGCTACTTGTCACCGAAACGAAGAGCATAATAAACAATACTTTAAGAATTAAGATGGATTGAATTCGCTGATTGTAATCTACTTGGGTACTCTCACGTTGTCTTCTACATCATAATCGTTATCAGACCCCCCAACATTTCGCTTCACAAAATTTCCTCAATGGCTAATGCTCAAGCTCATGTTTATCGCTCGTATAACTGCTTGCTGCCCGCACCATATAGGTTCGTATGATTGATCCTCGCCGTGCTTCTAGCTTGTACCAGCAACCGCCAACTTCATCAAATGATCCATAAAGGTCTGCAAGCTGACATCATCAGTGAAGATGGTCTGCGCAGTCTGTGCAACACCGCCGTAGCTGCCTGTTGTATGTGTGGTCGAAGGGTTAAGCTTCGACAATAGGAAACGTGCTTGCGAACCACCAGCATCGCAGACAATAAATCGGGGCAGTGGGAAGCGATCCTGAATAAGGTCTTTGGCATCTTCCTTGGGTGCCTCAAGGAGAGCGCGGAAGTTTTCATAGCCTTCCTGGTCTTGGTAACCTGCTTTGCGCCATTCGGCCATTGTCTCGCCGTGGAAGATGAGGATATGGAAGAAAGTGTCGAGGAGGAGCACAGTCTCAGACTGGATGGAAGTGGAGTCGAGGAGTACGGGTTGGCCGCCCTCGTGATCGAAGCCATAGCTGTCGAGTGTGGGCTGAATCATGATGAGCGAATTGCTGACATCTTCGTGGTTCAGAACGTGGCGATAGAAAGCGGTTTCATCGGGAGAGTTGTTGAAAACTTGCAAAAACTGTGATCGTCGAAGATGGAACATGAACTGTGGATATAGTGTGAAGTTCTTCTCGAGCCTATAACTGTCAGTGCCCATAGTTTGAGAGCATTAAAAATAACATACCTGAATGACGAAGCATCGTCTTTTCGATATTCCGCGAAACGCGAGCAAAGCCTAATCAGCATGCGATCGACCCAACGCAGAACATCTGGGCCATCATCGACCTCAGCCTTGAATACTGCGATCCTGGACATGAGGACAGCAGCAGCTTCTTGATCGAAAGATTGGGCAAGAGCAGGGTCGCCAGATGGGCCGCTCAAATTGCGGGCAACGGTAGTGACTGATTCAGATTAGCGAAAGGTATAGCTGGGATTGGAATGATATTTACCCCTCAAGTGGTACTGCCCAGAAGAATGCTGGTAGGTTGTAAGGAACTGCATGATGGCCTTCTGAGGGCCAGCCTGCATCTGCGCTGGCCCGCCTTGTCCAGCAATCTCAAAGTAGATACCGTAGCTGGCTTCGGGGTCGATACCGCACATCTTCCACGCGCAAGTATTTCCAATACCGCACTCGGTTTCGCCGACTGATACCGACTTCTTGTTGAGTGAGACGGCGTGTCCGATCAGGCCAGTAACCTTGAGCTCCTTGGTAGTGAGGACCTCGAGATTGGCGTTGAAACCCATGAGCAGGTTGTCATCTGCGTCCTTATTGAATACACGAGCGAATGATTGTTTGTACATGGAGGACGTGAAACTATCCGTCAGGATCATGTGGCCACCAGTCGAGTTGGCAAGGCCGCGCATCTCAAGTAAACCGACTTGATCAAGACAGCCCGCAAAGATATCAACAATGTGACCATTGTGGGAAACTCGTTTCGCGAGGGCTTCGTAGAACTGCACTGGTCAGCGAATGAGCCTTTTTGAATTTGTTCAACTTCATTACCTTCAGAGCCTTCTTGTAATACTTGATGTTGTCCCGGTCGATATCGTGATGCGATCGGATGGGCTCGCGCAGCTCAGGGCCAACGACCATACCAGGACCCTCAGTAGCAGGGCCGCCAGCGAAAAGCATGATACGAGCTCCTGTGTTCAAGAAGTTGCATCCCTCTAGAAGGCCTGCAGCAACACTGAGAGCAACGCCAGTACACCTCAACGCACGCTTGTCATTGGCGACGGGCCATGGATCCCGCTGAAGCTGCTCGAGAGCATTGGTCAATTGGAATTCGCACTGAGAGACGGGCAGGATAAATCGCGAGGCTGGAGAAGCGCCAGGGATCTGTGGTCGGCCAGGCTGCTGCTGCATGCCGGGACGAGGAGCACCTTGTCCCAGACCAATCATTTCTTGAATTTGCTTCGACGAGTAGTCCTTGTTGCCGCGGAAGACATACGATTTGGCGCATTCGGTATAGCCTAGCTCATGGATTTGCGCCTGAACAGAATGTTAGCTCTAGCCAATATAGACCCAAGACTCTCACCTACCATTGTGCCATAAGTAATCAAACCAACGAGCGCATACTGTGGGAGCAAGCTCAAGCTCATGATAATGGAATCCTTGAGTGCCTTCAAGCTGTCCTCCTCCTGGCAAGTATCGACGACGAAAAGGAAGATCGGAGGGTTCTGGGCAGGGTTGGGTAGGCGGTACTCGATGGTTGTGCTGCTAGGGTGCAGCTCGGGTGGAATCTGTTCAGCAGAGATGTCCTTGTAGTGGGCTGGAAGCTGATTTCGCTGAAGACAGAATGGACATATCCAGACACGTGCGCGCATATCAACTTGGCTGGTCATTGTCAGCTCAGTTTGGATATATTGTATTTCATGTAGGCTGAAGCATACCAGAAAGGATTGAGGACACCCTTGCAAGGTGGCCTGCAGCCAACAGGCTGGTACTGGAGCAAAGGCGTATCCGTCTTCTCCTTCAATGGCGTATATAGAGCGCCAATGGGTACCACGAGCCGTGAAGCTTCCTGCAGCTCTGGGTCAGCATTGCAGCCAGATCAACACCCTGTTCAAAGCCATACCATGCGCGAGCTGGGGAAGGTGTTCCAGCTGAGACGGATGCCATCTCGATCCTCAATCTCGCTCCACTGGTCCTTGAGCGCCTCAAAGTCCGCCATGGTGAGCTACTGGTGATGTTGTGGTTGGGGGGGAGGAGGGATGGTGGTGGGACCGAGGGCGCGCCCACAAGGTGGAATTGGCGGGGCGGTGAGGGCAGGCGCAATAGGAGACGGGGGGAAGTTATAGAAAAATTGGAAAGAAGAAAAGGTGTGATTGATAACGTAGCCAGTTACCAGCACACACACAGTCTCAAGGCTGCAGCAAAGAGGGAAGATGCTACGTTCCAATGACTTCTTGTCGATGCTGAGTTGCGGCCAGATTCCACATGTCCTGGGTCCACCCACCATTCCCAGTCTAGCCCAAGGCGGTTAACCCCAAACCGAGCTTCTTCAAAACTCTCGATTTTCTCGCGTGTCGCCGACTTCTTTTCTTCATCATCGCCAGCACTACCAAACACTACTTAACGGCAGACTCAAGTGTCTCAATGACGAGCCTGTTTTCGCGCTGCGCGTAGAGGAGATTACGGCCCATGGCTGGGCGCCCGATCTGGAAAACTCGTTCCGAGTATCCTGAGAGATTGGGAATCAGCAGAGGTCACATTCATCTTACAATGCACTTTTCTTATCATACAAATGTCGTATAATGTATTTCGCGACATGGTTGACTGCGTTGCTCACTTCGTAGTATCTACTACTGTTCCATTGTTATTCAATCACCGCATTTCACGTGGGCATGACGACAGCCCATGATGCAGCTCAAGGCTGGTGGGACCGCGTTTACCTCCGCCCCACGTGATCTGCCTCGCACCGATATACCCTTCTGAGACTGCGGTACACATCCATGCCGGAGGGGTCGGTTTCTCCAACCATAGCTACTTATCATATATAATAATAAAGAAAGCAATACCTGGTCATCGATTACACCCACACCCTTCATCATGGCCACCCCAGACCCAGAACAATACTTCATTCCTCCCACTGTTAATGTCCCAAATAGTCCACTTCCCGCACTGATCTATCGCAATGTTCTCCCTACCCCGCCTGATCGTGAAACAGCCAAAGTGTTATGCGAAGCCAACAACTGGGAAAAACGGGTTCGTCTTCGATTTCATTAATTACTGTCGTTGCCATTCTAATGTTCTAGGGTGAATGGGGAGAGATCATGACTGCCCACTTTCATCCCAACACACATGAGTGCTATGGTAGGCCCCAGATTTACATAATCATCTTGGAGGAGAATACTGAAGACAACAGCTGTCGTTCGAGGTGAATCGCGTTTAGTTCTAGGCCGACAGAAGCCTGCAGGTCAAGAAGAAACCAATGACGGAGTGGAAATCGATGTCCGACCAGGAGATGTTATCGTAGTTCCTGCAGGTGTATCGCATCGATCTTTGAGTTCAAAGAATGATTATTTCTACATTGGCGTTTACCCAAAGGTGTGTTCAACTCTTTACTTAAGCACCTTATTGACATAACTACAGCTGGCTCCACGATGGCGCAACAACTATTGTAATGGAGAGGAAGAAATAAATGAGCTCAAAAACGAGATAAGAAGAGTGGATATTCCGGATGACGACCCGGTATATGGGGCGAACGGACCTTTGCCTAGGCTTTGGAGGGCTGCGCTTAAAGCTGCGGATGATTCAACGAAGGCAAGACTTTAAGAACACCAGAATCCGGGCGGTAATAGATATTGATAACCGCACATAACGATTCATGATCCGCAGGTGTGGTGCATTGTTTCTGTGACAGTCACTCAGCATATCAACATTGACTCTTCGCATGTATGATGCTGCAAGCCATCGCACCGTTACCACGATCATCTGAGCCTCAAATCACTTTCCCTGAAAAGTCCTCAGCGGAAAGCAAACCGGTGTTCCGCCAGACTACACTTCATCATGCTGTCTGCTGCATTCGGTAGATATATTACCACTTTGGGGCTGATCGGGTATATTGCATCTAATCTACAATCCACTTCATCCAGCTTGTGTGACGCGTCGATGCCCTCTCATATTTAACAAATTATTTCATAAGATACCTCTCAGACCCTTCGACAGTTTTCTAATTTTCGCTCAGTCGTGTTCATTCACCATTAAGACAGAGATGCCTCGTCGTTTGGTTATTGCATTTGCGCTTCTTGCGAGCGAAGTCGCTGCGCACACATTCATTTGGGTTCGTAAAGGCTATCAAGCAAGCCCTTTGTTATGCTCACAAATCTAGGGTGTCTATGTGAATGGCGTTGACCAAGGCACGTTCAAAGGCGTTCGTATTCCAGCATACAATGGACCACCCGGCAAAGGTGGTTACAACAATTCCCCAGTCAAAGATTTGGATTCAATCGACTTGAGGTGCAATGTCATGGGCGATATACAAGCTCATGATACTATCAAAGTTGCTCCAGGCGACAATTTGACTTTTGACTGGTACACCACAACCTTACTTTCCTAATTCTTCAACATACTAAACGATCTACACAGGCATCACGACATCAGGAACGACACAGATGATGTGATAGCCAGCAGCCACCACGGTACAATCACTACCTCTCCCTCACCACCCCAACTCAATTAACACCCAAACCAGGCCCTTCTCTCATCTACATCTCCCCCGACCCACCCACGCAAAACTCCTTCGTCAAACTCTGGCACTCAGGAAAATACGAATCCAACCCCTTCCCGCAACCCGGAAAGTGGTCCACCACATCCGACATTGCCAAAAACTACGGCCACATGAACGTGCGCATCCCCCAGGGCCTCAAAGCTGGATAGTACGTACCTACACTTCCCATTACCCACTAAGAGCAGTTCACTAGCGAATACTTTAAAGGTTGGTTGGATAGTTTACGACAAGGCTGATATATAAATTAAGTTACCTCATCCGCGCAGAAATGATCGGCCTCCACGAAGCCGACGTCTCATACACCCTCAACCCGCGGCGCGGCGCGCAATTCTACCCCGACTGCGTGCAGATCGAAGTCACAGGCGAAGGTACTGTTGAATTGCCTACGGGCGTAGACTTCCCGGGTGCATATAGCTACGATGATCCGGGTGTTGTGCATAACGTAATATTCTCCTTGCTTTCTTCGCAACAAAAAATGTAGGACTGATGATGCGGTCAGGTATACTGTTCCACCGAGACCCGCAAACCACTCACATCCACCACGTCCTGCGCTACGGAATACATCATTCCTGGCCCGACCGTGTGGAGCGGTGCGTGGCCTGATACCACAGCGGTATCGGTGGGTCCTGTCGTTGGACCGACTACGCATGTGCCCTGGAGTACGTGGATTGTAAGCAGTGTGGTGACGAGTGCGAGGTATGAGGATGTGGCGAGCCAGACGGTTGTGGGAACGAGTGTGTATACGGCGAGTTGGAGTGGGGTGTATGTTACGCCGACGCCGGGAGTGGGAGTGGGAGAGGGGAGGTGGTAGGGTATAAGAGTGGTATGGGAGAGAGATGGGGAGGGGGTATGAGAAGTAGATATGGAAGTTTTGATTAGATGCAATTAAGTAGAGTTTGAGTTAAGTAGGTACTAAGGGAAATGTCGGATTGTGCATGTATGCCGTCATGGTGGCCCATCTCCTCATGGAAAGCTTTGCGTAGCTCGGAGCTGAAAATAGTTGCTCCAGATTTCTCGCATCGCCGGCATGAATATCCCATGTATTCCATTCGAATTCGGACACTCTTTGCAGATAATGCAAAACCGCCCTTATCGGCTGCCAAAGTACGTGCGGGCTTCAGTCATCTATGACAATGAACTCCCGACGCTGCCATTTTCGTGATCCAACCATGTCAGCATCATCATCTGCTTCCCTTTTGACGTTTCGTGGTTGTAATTCTGCATTCTGTAGCTTCTTAGTATGACATAATCTGAACAAGGGGACTGAGATACCCGGTAGTGTTCAAGAACTGCAGTGAGTTCTTTGCCATTGAGACCACTTAAACCAGAGGTATACCCACGATAAGTTCGGATTATGGCGATGAGCTCCGCATTACTCAACCCAGGGCTGTGGCTATGAATGACTCCCATAGCTACGGAATGTTCGATTCCCGGTGTAGCATGTACAAGTGTGGGATGCGGCTGTGGTGTAATCAATGAGTCATCTGGAATGACTTGAAGAGCCTTCAGCATCTCTGCAGGATGATAATTAGTCAACGGGAACACGATGAGATACTGGTAAATGTTACCTAGAGATCGATATTTGAATTTGAAGACTGCAAAGGCCATTCTGTCTGACTTGTTGAAAAGGTATTTACATGACGAACTCTTAGGCAGAAGCTTCCTTTGTTGGCCTACAACTCTGAGCGTAGTCAGTACCAGAATGTAGGAAGGCAAATGATGCTTAGCCTGACCTTCCGTAATGAGATAAGCCATGTGCTTGGACACATTTTTCCGGTAACACATCGAAACCAGGCAGTTTGGGCTCGATTCTCTTTTGTGTGGATGAATTGTCGGACCAAGATAGATTTTCGACCCAATGTAAAATTATGGTCAGAACACCTGCCTGACTTAACCTGTCTGAAGTGGCCGAGTTTACCACTTTTTCGCATGTCTCTGCTGAGTGACATTGGCACAGTCCTCTCATTCATGGAAGTTAACCTTACCAATAACAAAAGGTGAGAATGTAAAATCCTGTTCGTACCACTCGCCATCAATTCTTGAAGTTGAGCCTTTCAGCGTATGGCCACCTTTCAACTTAAGCAGCTTCGATTCGATATTTCTGCAAGTAGCGTCGATGCCATCTAGTCGAGCTTCAATACGGCAATCCTCAGAAGGTATGAAGTCGTCTTGAAACTTGACAAGAGCCTCGAACTTTTCGCCAGACCGAGCCTCGATGTAGTTGCAGACCACATTAGTCTGACTTGGGACGTCTCTATCAGCATACTCAAGAAGAGGGTTGCCTTCAGAAATGATTTGGACTTCGAGTCCAGGTACATGATCGAGGACCGCCATTGAGGCGTAGATGTAGGTGAGGTGGAGAGTGACAGAAGCCAGGGCGAGGATTAAGTTCTATACAGGATATCGCAGATTAGCGTTTCATATGCTGACTCAAGACTTGTAATATCCATAAGAGAGAAAATAAAGGTGAAGGTGAAGGTGAAGATAAAGGTGGCGGTGAAGTTAGGCGTGAGAGAGGAGGCTGCTAGGCAATGAGCAACAAACGCGTCGCCATCTCGCTACGCTATCAATTCCCGCTACCGAAAAGGCCACAATAAAACTAACGAACTTAGTCATTGTGGAATACATATTATGGTAACTTGGAACTATTCATCAGAAAACGCGTAATAGCGGCACACAGAACTTCCTTGGGAACTGGGTACTGTGGTTGTGTGGGGGCTGCACTTGGTGTCGACTTGGGGCCCCAAATTCGAAAAGGGACTTGGGGATGTCCAACATGTAATATGTTTTTGATCATGCTTTGCTTCTTGGTCGGCCGGGATTAGCGATGTTATGCTGATATGAGAATAATCATACTTGGATCCTATCTTAGCACACTATGGAACATGATTCTAATAAGGGAGGCAAGGATGCATGAATCAGGTTTTCACTGGTGAATGCATTTAATACGCGAAATGTTTCTGGAGAAATCGAGTTAGAATCATGAATCATTGTTTGATGACTTCATATTTCGAACATGCATGATGTGATAGGAAATAACAAAGAAGGCTGGGAATCATTCGTGTTGAATATTCAATTCAAAAGACACCTAGCCTCAGGCATGTCACCCTAGCGCGGTTGGTAGTTGTGATTTCATTATTAAGCAGCCATATTATGCCTGTTATTCAGCCCAATGTGCACTTTCTTTTAAGACTGTTGCTCGTCCATCTCCTCATTTAACATCCCATAATGGAAGCAGCTTCAGACAGTAAGATCGCATCCACTCAGCCAACTTCTAATTTGCCGTGCTGTTGGTGTTTCCTGCGAATGGTACTAGACATATGCTTTTCGTTGTTCAGACTTCTCGGGTTACGGCTTCATCCATGATAGGTCTGAGACAGTGCGATAAGCTCTATATGTCCGATAACTGGGATAATATTCTTTGGGCAAACTCCTTAGGGGAAAATGGACCAGTAGGAGGGGCTGGAAGAGGACCTAGAAGAGCTTCGAGCATTGCTGGTACATTATTAGCGAACCGGTTGTGAGAGAAATCATTACATGATACCTGAGGAGCGATAACGAAATTCAAAGATCGCGAAGGCGTCTCGCCTTCCATCACCGTCCACTGGGATGCTTGTCACGAACTCTGTGCGTTGTTGCTGTTGCTGTGGTGCCCCAGCAATGGAGTGAGACAGCCCGTGTGGGATGTTTGCGCGACCCGTTCTCGCCGACCGGCCTACTCGGCGGACGTTCTTGACGCGGTGGAGCAATACAGTTATAGTGCCTTCTGTTTCGAGGCGGCTCAATACGGTTCCATGCAAGTCATTTAGGTTATCATGTCCTACATAGTTCAGTATCCACTTTCGCTTGACTTGATAACTTAACTTACGAACAACGAATGGCGAGAAGACAAAATTTGAATGGTGCCACCTCCCGTCAATTTTAGAGCAAACGCTATCAAGTTTATGTCCAAGGTGATGCTTTAAGTCTTTCTTGGCAATAGCTGTCCCTCCGGCTGAGACGCCACCAAGTTCGACGGTGATGCGGACGCCATGAGATGCTATAAAGCTGTTGTAGAATCGTACTTTAACCTTAAAAGGCATGCCCGACTGAGCCTCGATGTAATGAGTAACTACTCTTGGACTGTCATTTCCGCAATCATTGGCGGTGTATTCTTCGAGAGGGCGACCGCGTGAAACGATATTGACTTCAACGCCACGTATATCGTTGCTGATTGCCATTGCCGCGTGTTGATACTGTCAGCGCCTGCAGAGTATCAGCAGTGGAGGAGAAGAAGCTTCTGGAGAATTTATAGCCTGCAAACGCCCGCGGGTCACGTGGGAAGCTAGTCGTTGTGTAATAGGACATGAAGGACAACTTCCGATAGTGAAAGGGCTTGGCGGCACAAGTAACAGCATCACATTAGAACTAGAAGTAGTATTTAGAGAATAGTAATGATTCATTTCACCAAATATCTCAAAGAAAGAAATACTTGGTACGCCCCCAGCGTTTGCATTCGTGCGTGAGATGTGGAGGTCAGTCTAGTACAATGACTTCCGACTCACTCCGAGGCCGCTTCACATTTCGGACTTGCGTAATCTCGATATCATCATCCGTACTGCCATCTCCTAACTCTATATGCTCACGTTTGATGGATTGTGCTGCAGTATTTTCTTGCTTAACAGCTTGTCTATTCTGTTGCTTTGCGAGCATTAGCATATGGCCAATAACCCATGACGTAACGTACCTGTCTCAGAAGCAGCACTGCTTCTCTCAATTCTTCACGCGTCAGAGGCTCGTCTAGCACTGCTTCGAGAGTAGTTTCATCATGACCATTGACGGGTATAACTCTGAGGGCTTCGAGCGCGGCTACGTTCGATTAGTCCAAAGTGTTGGCGTAACAGATACACAAGATCGACTTACACCGTGAGTGATATTTAAATTTTACTACCGCAAAAGGCTGACTTTCCACAATGTCGTATAATAGAGATGGGGAGCTCCGTTTAATCCTATGAGGATCATTCAAACTAATACCAATGTCAATGATGTATTGTTATATTTGCCCGACAGGTCAACTCACGTGACTTGATGCGAACGGGCATCTCCTTTCAATGCTTTCTCTGAAACAGCCCCCAATTTCTCCAGTCCGTGATGTGATCTCTTTCGGTTTTGATCTCTGGACATTGGCGGTCGAACTCTTGTAATGAAGCGGAGGCTTATTGTGATACAACCTTTGTTCTCTAGAGATTTTTTCACACCAGATATATCTGCAAGAGCATCATCCACTTTGCAAATGTAAGCCATAACGCACATTGATCAACGAAAGTATGATGGATTACCAATATTCAGTGGTGTAAAGTGATAATTCTGACGGTAAAAGTGGCCGTCTTTCCTGAAATGCACGCCTCTCTTGACATGTCCTCTGTGATTAACGAGCTCTCTTGGATGATATGCATGGCAACGGCCTGGCGCCCCGTCGATGTGGACCCCCCATTCTAGGCCATATTGATTTGGAAAAGGAACAGTGCATGTCAGTTTAACAGCGAAGTCTTTGCCTGACTGAGCCTCAATGTACTTGGAAATTGTTTTTGGGGCATGCTCCCCGTCATCATCATATTCCTGCAGAGGTATATCGTCTACAAGCACTTCGACTTTGAGTCCAGGATAATCATCGAGTGTGACCATTACGAGGTTTGTTTGTCGGCCCAGGCGCAATCCTAGATCTTCAGGCACGAATATACCACGTTTTAGAAATTTATGGAAGGATCGCTTAATGAACAGCTGATGTCTTCAGGATCTTTCACGAATGTTACAAGTGGAAGAGACAGTAAGACCAGCCAAGGGGTAACTTCAACCTCCTTGCGCTTGCCCAAAACTTCCTAGCGTCGGAACACCAAACCCCGCCTATGACCCCAGACTTACTTTACCGTCATTGACGTGTATGACCACATGGATCGCCATGACTATTCGAACAATACCATCACAATTTTTGCAATAGCAACAATCGCGGGAATTCATACAGATTGTTCAAGTCAAAGCTTCGGTTTGGTCGGTGCTATCATGGTGTCAAGGCGGGCCAAGTATACTATCGGTCCGGAAGTAAGGAGAACAAGCAACAATGCTTGGAAGTGGTGTGCGGTACAAATGTCGTCCATACAGCTTGCTGCAATAAAGTGGTCATGTAGATCTCCCTGACCCATGGAGATAAGCGGCTCCACAACGTGGCATTATCACCATTCAATTATACATGGTGATCCCGCTGCTGCATGAGATTGTCATGGTAACATGCGAAACCTTGTACAACCCCAACCGTGAGGGTGAGACAGCGGACAGCATTGGCCAAATTGTAGAAGTTATATAGTCTCAATGGGGGATGTGATATTTTATATCCTTCTCACACTACCCGCCTACCATACTTTGATTGCAAAGATGCGCTGGCTATCATGGACTGGGATCTTTGTGGCAACCGTCACCTCGCTGCCAACATCGACACTTCTAGAGAGGGCAAGAGCACTCACCATTGAACTTGCGCCTGGCGTTACAAGACAAGTGACAGAGGCTGAGAAGTTGTCCTTGGTAGATGTGCGCGTCCTTTAGATCAAACACCTTGAGGCAAATTTGCTGACATTTCGACAGCAACATGTCAATTTTATTGACGTGACAGATTGGCCCGAAACATCCGGGGTGCGTGCAAATAAAGTAGCGGTCACATATCCGGAAGAGCTCACTCAGTCTATTACTGTTGAAGAACTGAGTGCGAAGCTTGATAGCGCAAAAATGAAACGAAATCTGCAGATGTTCAGCAGCTTCAACAACCGCTATTACATGTCCAATACTGGCAATCTGTCTGCTGAATGGCTTCTCGGGCAGGCGAACAGTTACATCCCAGCAGGATCTCCAGCTACAGTCTCCATTTTCCAACACGAGTACCGGCAGAACTCCATCATTGCAAGGATTCCAGGCAAATGCGAGAAGACTATTGTGGTGGGGGCTCATCAGGACAGCATCAATGGGGACGCTGGCGTTAACAGGACAACAGCGAGGGCACCTGGAGCTGGTATTTGACTTCAATCTTTCTCCTGCGCATGACTAACCCCAACCAGACGATAATGGTTCAGGCAGTATGACCATACTTGAAGCTTTTCGCAGTTTGATGTCGAATAGCACGATCGCAAAGGGCGAAGCCGAGCAAACCATTGAATTTCATTGGTATGCAGCAGAGGAGGTTGGTCTTTTGGGGTCCGGTCATGTCTTTAGGAGCTATGCTGAGGAGGGGCGTGATATCGCTGCCATGCTTAACCAAGATATGACCGGTTATACTGCTGGCTACAAGGCCCATAACATGACGCCCAAGTTTGGCTTGGTTACCGATAACGTCGATGTATCGCTCACGGACTTTGTGCGCCGTATCATCACCGCGTACACGAGCACAGAGGCTGGAGACACAAAGTGTGGATATGCTTGCTCGGACCATGCGAGTGCGACCAAGGCAGGGTTCCCTAGCGCTTTTGTGTTCGAGGGGGAAATGAAGACTGTCAATGATAATCCATACGTCCATACAGCTGAGGATAGGATCGAGACGGTTGATTTTGAACATATGTTGGAGCATGCCAAACTGGTGGTGGGTTTCGTGGTGGAGCTTGCCTTCGCTGCGCTGTGAGTGTGCAATTAAACAAATGAGCATTTAATCACCATCAATGCCACAAATAATCCAGAAGCGAATTGCAACGAGAAGTTAAAGGCGTGTATCTCCTAGATGCAATCGTTTCTACCATATGTTGACTCTTCTGCAAGCTTGTGATGTACTTGTGCTAGCCGCTTATTTGAAGGCACTGCACTCGTTGATTATCAAATCATCTCTTTGCACAATACAACTTTTGAGCGAATACAAAATGTTATACGAGTGTATGTGGAGACGTCGGAGAGCACGCATTATTGGTGGAGCGTGGATTTTCGTCCGGGGTTGACTAGCGCGTGCAAATGGCATCTCAGCCTCGTCATATGTGTTACTTTTTTCAATCGCATCATCACGAGATCCATCAATACAAACATGGCGGAACATCCATCTTTCACGCTTGCAGGCCTTCGTAAGATAACTTGATCGATCGCGCTCAAATTCTTGGTGCTGACATGATTTGCAGTCGCTGCCGGAGGAACCGCTGGGTATTTGCGCACTCGCTCAACACCATCGCTGGTCGCTGGCCTCGTTCTCGGCGCATCCTATGGCTACTCCGGTATGCTGACCTATTTAAAAAGAATATATTTCCTTCTGCAGGGAATTCACTGACCACTCCATCAGGTTATCTCATCAAAGAGAATAAGGATTACGGCACGGAATTAGCGCTTGGTAACAGTGTTGTTCTGCTTGGGTCTGCGGTACCCAGGATCATCAAGACTGGCGGAAGAGCTCCCGTACCAATTGCACTGGGTGTAACAGGTGCACTTGCGACATACTATTACCAGAAGAAGGTTCGAGAGTTCAGGTACGGAGTGTAGGCTACATGGTCTCTTGAAAGTCGATGTGCAGGTTCGGACAACGCTAAAGCCGAGGTTGTATTTGTATGTGTATCAGTTAACGAATCGATGAACTCACCTTTCTTCACTCACATTCAGTTTGAAACATACCTATTGATCTTTTATACCCATTGATGCTTTATGAGTAGATTGTGTAAAGAATTGCCCTCACTGTACCAAGTGCTTATGAATGCCGATCCTCATCCGCGTGTCTCCAGAGTAAATACCGACACAAACCAAGGTCTTTTGCTGTGATGAAGCAGTATCGTATGGCCGGGTTCCCAATACCACACTCTCTCCATACAACTGATACTTGGCCTAAGATCTCAGAGTGAAGCCAGGCGATAATGCGGCTTGACGCGAAGAATGTGTTCTTTTCACAGCACATCCAAAGCTTGTTGTGTTCAAAGGATGATCCGTATGGATATTTTGAGCTTATTTCAGAACAACACACCATAAGCAAAGGGAGAAGATTCGAGTTGGGAACTAATAACTTGAGATGAAAGAGTTCTTGCGGGGAATTTTCTGCGAATGTAATCATGATGAAGCCTGACTGAGTTGAGAGTAACCATCCAAACTTTGACAAGCAGGCGTATAGGAACAAAGTCCTTGAACTCCAACCTTTTTGATAGGCGAAGCGCCAGGTAAAAAGCCCTCATGTCAGTATTTGAGTATCAACAAGTTTGTCATAGATATACGGTGTGGAAATGCAGATGATGGTGTCGTCTGACCAGCCCAGACTGAAAGCGGAATGATTTCCGGGTCGAGGATGCGTGAAAAGTGGGTCTGGGCAAGCTCTTTCCTGTTGTGCCGTAACACGACTGAACATCAAATTCGCTCATATTTCTAATATAGCCTCATTCATTGGGATTCGGTCTTATCGTTCTAAGTTCAGGGTTGTTCAAAATGTCTTCCCATATCGTTGATGACAGCTCAGAACCCGAGGCAAGCGCAACAACCAAAGAAAGCATTTGGCGATCAATATGGAACAACAACAAAGGAGCATGTCTCATTTTGCTGGCTGAACTTGCTGGCGCATCTATGGATGCTATGGCAAGATACTTGCAACAAGGAGAGACCAAGTTTCATCCATTCCAGGTTCGACATGTACTGCTCTCCCGGCTAATCACGGCTTACTGATTTTCCTAGGTCATCGTTGCACGTATGGGCATAACCTTCATCTTGAGCAGCTTGTACATGTGGTGGACAAAAGTTCCTGATTTCCCACTGGGCGCTCGCAGCGTGCGTGGCTGGCTTGTTCTCCGCGCGTCTTTTGGTTTTGGTGGCCTTTACTGCTTGTATTGTGAGTAACCCTCATTAGCAACATTGGTACCAACGAAACTGACTTACCAAGATTCCGTCCATTACCTTCCTCTGGCGGAAGCAACTGTCTTCCGTTTTCTCGTTCCGATTGTGACAGCATGGCTGTGCTCTGTCTTCCTCGGACAGATCTTCACGCGCAAAGAACTTGCTGCTGGACTCGTTGCCTTACTAGGAGTAATTATCATTGCGCATCCACCATGGTTATTTGGCAAAGTCGATGATGAGATTCACCCAAAGAAGCCGACTGGTATTGATAAAGTTACCCCGGGACAGCGATTCGTTGCCATCGTTGTTTCTATCCTAGGCGTTGCGGGTGCCTCGGGTGCCTACACAATGATCCGCGTCATTGGTGATCGTGCGCATGCTCTTATGTCTGTCAATTACTTCGCACTTCTTGCAACCGTTGGATCCACCATTGCGTTGTTGGTAATTCCTGGGATCGGCTTCCGCAATCCGCAATCCGCTCGTGAGTGGATCCTCCTCATCGCTATGGGTGTTTTCGGATTCATTCTGCAATTTCTTCTTACGGCAGGTCTCCAGCTCGATAAAAGCAGCAAGGCGACGAGCATGCTATATGTACAAATCATATTTGCCCTTGCTTTCGACTGGGGCATTTGGGGTGTCATTCCTGGAGCATGGAGTATGTTCGGCGGAGCGATCGTGATCTGCAGTACGCTCTGGAGCGCTCTACAAAAGCCACATGGAAAGGTCACAAAGGAGCATGACCCTGAAGAGGCACGTCCATTGCTTGGTGATCGACAAGGAAGCGGCGCGGACACAGCAAGGAGAGCAAGCATCAGCGCATAGGCAACATTGCTCCGGAGTACTTGTTGCATTTAAATTGATGCATTCCTGATCAAACCATGCGGAACATTATCACAACGTCATTCCAAAGTACTCGAATATGCTGGAAAGGACGGCAGATTTAGCAATAAACCAACACGCATGAGTGGAAAATTAGTGAGCAGTCCGATCATCTATTATGGCCTGCAAGAGTAGCACCCTGCTTTCAAGTGTGCTATTAACTAACGCCGTGTGGCCTGACGCAAAGTCGCATGATTAGATTCAATACAAATCCGTAGATGATGCTGGTATTCGTAATCTGTAGACATTCTCACTAGGTATATAGTCTTACTAGAATCCTGGTGATGCCAATTTACCGTCGTGGAATAATATAGGAAGGAGGTGAAGGAGTATCGGAGAAGGACCAAATGAGGAGAAATTAAGAGAAGACCAGCTGTTCGATAATAGTCAGAGGATAATTCTTACATTACACACATGTACACAGAATGAACCAATGAACCTTATTGGAGGATCTAGATAACCCATCGCTTTAATCAAGTGTCAAAACACCCGTACCTGAAACAAGCTGTAGTTGCTCCTATATACTACTATCTCTAATTGTTTCATCGCCAACGTGGTATCTAACGGGCAAATGGATAAATATCAGAAACTGTCCAGGAACCATATCTTGCAACGTTCTTTAGTAAGTTTCACATCTAGGTATAATTACACATGATTAATCGATCTTACTTAATTTTAGGGGATTGTGGCTTGCCTCAGCTGATACTTGGTCGGTTTTGTAAGGTACTCGCCCCATTTCAGACCTGAAATCGATATAAATGTTTAACTTACCGAGAAACTTATCATTACATGTTTGATGCAAGATCAGATTAGTTACATTCTCAATATAGTGGTTTTGTGCCCCTGAACATTCAAGATCTTTTTCAATATGAATAAGTCTTATTGAATAGTACATTTACAGCCCACACAAATCTAAGGTAAGCCTATATAGAAACTCGACGTATGTCACCGAAAGATGACCTTCACCTGCTTGTGTATGTTTACTCGCAGTCTTTTATCATCTTCATTCAGAAATTGTCAAACACCCTGCGAAAGAGCACTTCTCAATATGATTCGGCCAGTAATTACTTGCGTTTGCTATGTAGCGTAAGTTCGATGCCCGATCCCAGTGTATGAGCGCATTTCAAGACATAGCCTATCACAAACGATAACGACAGCCATTCTGGTAAAGTGTAAGAGCCGAGAAGGAGTATTACATTGGAGAGGTAAGTATTTTCCTTCATAAAAGAGGTAGCGAAAAAGGAAAGTGGCGAAGATAGGAAGCGCAAGTGCAGGGAGTCAAAACTGCGAGCACCAATGTGCCTTTGCGAGTTTGGAGACCAAGGAAACCAGTGGGTAGTAGTAGAGTATGGAGGCTCTCTCTACGGCTTCAACACTCTCTTCTTGGCTCATGATTTGCCTTCTCCCTCTTGACTTGGTTTGTCGGTAGTGTTGTCATTCGTCACACTTCCCCCTTTATTCATCTCCAGCTCGTTCGATCCGTCAAGACGCCTCCGATGATAGGCCCTGTACAAACGCTGATTCCGAAAGCGCTGATAACGATGCCTTGATATTGAGGAACTTTCTCCAGCCTGACCGCATACCCGATGATTGCTAGAGCTCCTTACAATAGCCCAGCAGCTCCGAGCCCGAGGATAGATCGGCCAACGATAAGAGCGGAGGAATTTGCAGCAGCTGCACATATTACGGAGCCAACCTCGAACACTACAATCGAGGGTAGGTAGATTGGCTTCGCAGGAAAATATTTGTAAAGATCCACTAGATCGGAGATGATTTGTCGCTGCTTTATTACCAGTCCGATATTGGCCCCTCACTTTGCGTAGCTGTGCCACAACGATAATTCTTGGCAATCAGTGAGCTGAAATGTCTGCCTAGCGCCGGGAATATAGCCCCTTTGTCAATTTCAAGGGTGCTTCACACTTTACTCTCGTCGTTGCAAATGCCACACTGCATATCCTCAGTCCTCTGAAGCACTGGAATTTAGTAACAGTCATCAACATGTACCTCAGTCTGAAGTCATTGCTAGGATCTATTGCATTCTGTTGGGGGGCATACTTAATTTACTCCGGTTACTGCCTCTTCCAGAACTACCTCGTTGCTCGCAAGGTGGGCATTCCTTTGCGCATCATCCCAATCAGTCCAGAGAACCCGCTGTGGATGATTGTTGATAAAAGATTCTTCATTCCTATAGCTGAGAAAGTAACACTCGGGATTGGAAGCTTCACACGCTTTAATTGGCGTGGATGGGAGTTTGCCGACAAGTATCGTGTGCATGAAGAGCTCGGGGACATATTTATGATGGTGACGCCTGGAAGGCTTTGGGTCCACCTATGTAACCCCGAAGCATTGGCGGGGATATTGAAAAAAGACAAGGAATTCCCTAGACCTTTAGAGATCTTTGAAATGACCAAAGTCTTCGGTGAAAACTTATCCACGGTGATCCTCCCTCATCAGACCGATTTGACGCACTTCTGATTATAACAGGCGGACAGCAAATCTTGGGCAAAGCATCGAAGGATCACATCACTTGCATTTAACGAAAGAAATAATGAGCTTGTATGGACTGAAAGCATTCGCCAAAGTCGAGCGATGGGAGAGTATTGGGGCAGGAACGACTATATCACTACTACTGCCGACGACACCGGTACCCTCTCACTTCATGTATTGTCTGCAGCAGGATTTGGCAAATTCTACAAGTTTCAAGGCCACAACGACAAGTCACCATCCATGATTGCCACAAATTACAAGGAGGCACTGCAGACCATCCTCGACAATTGCCTTTATCTCTTTGTCCTCGGTACCGAGATGATTAAGCGCCCATGGATGCCACAACGCATCAGGAGATTGAATCAGGCAGTCAAAAGCTTCAAAGGTTACATGACAGATATATATGAAGCTGAGAAGAGAGCCATGTCCCAAAACGAACCTGCGAATAACAACCTTATAACACAGTTGATCCGTGCCAGCCTTGAAGAGGATGGCCTCTCTGAATCTGAAATATATGGCAATATTTTCGTCTTCAACTTTGCGGGGCATGACACGACTGCGCACACATTTGCTTTCACTACCTATCTTTTGGCTGCCGATCCCGAAGTTCAAGATTGGGTCAGAGAGGAACTACAATACGTATTTGCAAAAAGGCCAATGGAGGATTGGGAATACTCAAAAGACTTCCCTCGACTGAAACGAACGCTCGCAGTTCTTTACGAGACAATTCGTTTGTATACGCCTGTGCCAATCGCTAAGTCAACCGGAAACAATGTCAGACCTTTGACAGTTGAAAACAAAACTTATTTCATTCCTGCTAACACGCTGGTAATTCCAAACCATATCGCAACACACACGCATCCGAAAATCTGGGGTCGCGATAGCTTGGTTTTCAAGCCTTCGCGTTGGATCCAATCCACGGACGGAACACCCGCACACGAAACCTTCATCACCCCAAGAAAGGGTGCTTTTATTGCATGGTCAGAGGGAGTTAGAAATTGCCCAGGGAAGAAGTTCTCTCAAGTAGAGTTTGTTGCAGCCATGGCTGCATTGTTGATGACATGGCGTGTCGAGCCAAAGTTGCAGCTCAAAGAAACAATGGAGGAAGCATGTCATAGGGTTGGCAAGCTGGTTCAAGAAGATACTGGCCAGGTGCTTCTTTTGCAAATGCTTCACCCAGAGCGTGCGCCATTAGTTTGGAAACCTAGAACATAGTATCTGTGCAAAGGGGGGGAGAAAAGAAACCAGTTATATCGATGGCAACGATCTTAGTTAATGTGAACCTGATATTATTGGACCAATTAGCTCTAAAGCGCACTGATGTCTTCAAGAACGTATACCTTGTATGAGACACAATTGCGACACTTGATCATTCGATTACTAACTAAGCAATCGCAAGCATGCAATTTGGCTACCAGACATCGATACTTCAGTGTCGACTTGGTTGTGCGGCATACAATATCGCGAATTGGAGCTCCCTTAGAAGGTGTTGGTCACTAGAAAGTGTAGAAAGTGGCACGAATATCTTCATTATTGGCCTTCTACCGTCCTAACGTGACTTAGAGGTGTTTAAAGTCGTGAGCTTCGTGTGCTTCCTTTCGTAGAAGGAGAGTGATTTAGCATCAATATCCATGTATGAAGAAACACAGCGCGACGAGATCTCCGGATCTCGTCGCGGCATGGTTGCGCAATGGATTAAGGACGATTCGTCGGAGCGCTACTTAGACAAACTTGTACGCATCATCAGTAAGCCTCCAAGCGACGGCAAAGGCGTTCATAACATTCGATGCAGGGTCGCTTTTGAACATCTACCCAACTAAATGGAAAGCAATGGCCATGGCATATGAGGCGTGGAATAATAATAATGATTCGGTTAAGATCACTTGTGTGGGCCTCGCTGCAAGAATGTTCGATATGCACTCAAAAGTCGTGGGTGAGTGCGATTGGCCCATGTCAACCAGGCTGATATGAGTCGAAATTTACTGCACACCTTTGGCTTGGGGCTACTAAATGGGGTGTAGTAAAGAGCCGAGGCTGCTGAAAGATGATAGTGCTCTTTGATAACAATGCGACTTCTTATGCCTTTCCATAGTCAAAGCAATAAGCTTAGCGGTAGAATGACTTTTATGATATTTGTGCCAAAAGCTGCTTAATGGGCAAGGGAGAGCTGTGTTGGGTCTTCCTCCACACCCGATTTTGTGCTCCTCAGATGCACAGCTGTGACGCACATTTCTGGACGCCTAGTACCAATGATACAGAACCAGGTGGATTGTGCATGAGTACCTAAGCTTTGGAATACTTTAACAAAGCTCTTTGAGTGGGCAATTATCTTCTAGCGCTGCATCAGGCTGAAATTTAACGTCAAGGATGTTGCGGGGATAGCAAGCAGACGGTTATCGCCCCCAAGACTAGACTGCGAAAAGACTCACCGAACGCCATTTGATACACCACTCGGCGTCAAAGCGTTCCTTTGAGCATACAGTCAGGACCCCACGTTTCATTGTCGTGTTATCGCACACTGCCTGTGCAGCCTTCCGCTGGTATGAAAACTATGCTGTGCCACCGCCCCGCGTATCAGTTGTTGCCTACCACCCTACATATTTGATTTAAGATAATACGGTTGACCCAAATTCCTTCAATCCCTCAGACTGGCACACGTTGCTACCCGTGTCCAAACCAAATTTAAGTGTAATTGCATCGCAAAAATTACCGTTTTTTTTTCAACCAAAATGAATTCTTCTCACCGAAGAGGACAGTCCACAGCGGGTAGAGGGAGAGGTCGTGGTACTAGACGCCAAAACGGTACATCCAATCAAAGCCGCGGTCCATGCCCCTACTATGCGAAGGGAACATGTTAGTAGTTTCATCCTGTTTTGTGTCAAAGGAAACTCATAACGAACTCATGATCAGGCACATTTGGCGACAAGTGTAAATTTCTACACGATGTGAAGATTGAAGCAGTGAAGGATCGCGCGGAACCACGGCGTTCCAAGGCGCCGGATGAGACACGAGAGGAACAGATTGCAAGGGCCACCTATAGCTCGTGGAGGAGTATCATCAGGAGGCAGTTACTATCGAATGACTTGTACACTATGCAAGAGTTATGGAGCGGCGCTTTCGACATATGTAAGTTCAAAAGTTGTGTATATACCTATGATTGTGTTGAGCATAAGCTGAGTATTGATTCGATAGTGGAAAGTAACAATCGCGATTGGAAACAATCTCTCCCTAAAGATCTCGACAATGATGAGCACCTCTGTGGTCGACAGCACATCAAAGCTCTCCTGAGCACGCGAGCACAACCAAACCGATACGAAACTTTCATAAGGGTCGTACGATCATTCTTGCTTGTCATGACACACTCCGCTATGGTTGACAGTCTGTCAGTAGACACATACGTGGGGAGTCTGTATAACTTTGTATCTGGTGCGAACGGCACAAGAGCTATCCCGTTCTTGCAGCATGTCTGTGAGCTTATTGTAGGACTTCGCACAGATGGGAAGAGTGAGTTATCGCTCGAGCAATTGGACGAAACTCTGATTGCTGTCTCAATCACTCTCTCTGAGCTGCTTCGACGTGAACCGCGGGCTAGATACAACGATGATTTACCTGATTTGATCAGTTCTCTGGAAACTGCGGCTCATTTGATCACAGAGGCAGAGTCAGCCATAAGCTCCCACACAATCATAGCTCGGACTAAGAATCTTCGCGCTGTAGTTGCTCGGGCAAATGGGTTGTTGGTAGAAGAGGAAGAAGTAGATTCGGCTGTGAATTTACCATTAGTTTCACGTTCTACATACCCTCGCAACATCATAGTCCCGGGAGACCGTCACGACAACGACAAAACAGACATCGCCGAAATCAGCATATTTCCCACCCGGGAAGAAATTCTATCCGACACAAAAGAATTCCTCCCATCAACAGATCCGGATGCGCAGCATTTCTTGACTAGCAAAATAGAACGACACATTGACACCAACTTTCGTCTTTTACGTCATGATACTTTCGGCAAACTCAAAGAAGATCTCGGAGGATTGATGAAGAGTATCGAGAAGAATCCTAAACAGCTCCAGAATCCGAAGCTGACATTCCAGGATACCCGGACTTATAGTTACCCACACGCGTCTGTGACATATGTAATGCTCAACAATCGTGCAGGGCTGCAAGCCCAGATGTCGTTCCCCCAACCTCAATTCACCCGCAGGGGTATCACGTTAGATAAGCACAAGTGGTGGGAAGAGTCAAGGCGTTTGGAGGAAGGGGTTTTGCTTTCTTTCATTTGGAGACAAAAGTCTGTGGTCGAACACCTATTCTTTACTGTTGCAGAACGAAGCACAGACGCGAGAGATAAAAACGGTTTAACACACAGCGAAAAGGTGGCAACAATCACCATCAAGCTTACTAAATCAACTCGGGAAGCTGTGAAAGCACTGCTTGACCTGAGTCGCCACAGGACCCGCGGCGTCTTACTTGAGTTCCCCAATGTTCTTCCAGGTACCTTTGTTCCGGTGCTAGAAAATCTACAGCGAATGCAACGCCTGAGCCGCTTACCTTTTTGTGACTGGATTGTTCCCGATTACATCAACCGAAACCCAGATGCGAAACTTGATGTACCAGCGCCGCTTTATGCACGAAAACCAGGATTTACGTTCCCACTCAGTTCGATACTGAAGCGAGACGCTAGAATCATGTCATTACAGCCTTCAACTTCGAGCAATGACCGCAGCTTCATTGCAGAACTGGAAGCAAACACGGAACTTGACCATGGGCAATGTATAGCACTGGCTGCCGCCCTGACACGCGAATTTGCAATGATCCAGGGTCCACCGGGCACAGGTAAATCCTACCTAGGGGTGAGGTTAATGCAAGTCCTTCTGGATGTCAAGAAGAAAGCACTTCTAGGCCCAATTGTTGTCGTGTAAGTTAAGCTCTTAATGCCCTCACTCCGGAACACTCTTTTTGATGTTAGCTGTAATCGCTCATGTATGATGTCTAATACATGACAAGGGATTTGCTAATAACTTTAGATGTTATACAAATCATGCGTTGGACCAGTTTCTTGAGCATCTCATCAGTACAGGCATCATGAACGTTATCCGTGTTGGTGGCAATAGTAAATCTGAACTTCTGGAAGGCCACAACCTTCGGTCGATCACTGCATCTGAGACGAAGAGCAAGCATGAGAAGTGGCAAGCCGCGACAGCTTATCAGAAACTAGAGGAGTGTGATGACAAGTCGAAACGACTCCTGGGCAAGTTACATGCCCCATCAAATCGCGTTGAATGGAAGAACTTGCAGCGTCACATCCAAATGCGATATCATGGCATCTATAGGCAATTCAGTCAAACTGATAAGGAAGGCTTCACTGTTGCTGGTCGACATCCTTTCGATATTTGGATGGCTGGTACTGTACGCGGAATTCCGAACACAGCGGCCACAAAAGCGCCCGAGATATCGAATATCGCTGATTTGATTCTTCAAGCTAACAAAAACGCTGAGTCTTTGTCCCATGCACAGAGGCGCATGCTCATTGACCGGTGGACTGATGAGATTGTACAAGATGCGTCGGAGCAGTTCTTCGAGTTGATAGAAGACGTCGAGAACATCCGACGTAACCTTAGCAATGTTCATGAAGAGATAGACCGACGAGTATTGCAAGGTGCAGACGTGATTGGGCTCACGACAAGTGGGCTTGCCAAAAACATCTCAACGTTGCAGTACGTCAGGGCTAAGGTTGTGATATGTGAAGAAGCTGGTGAGGTGATGGAGCCCCACATCATCTCGGCTTTGCTACCTACGGTTGAACACTTCATTCAAATTGGCGACCATCAACAGCTACGTCCGTCTATCAACAACTTCGAGGATCTTTCTCTTGAGAGTCAACAAGGTAAGCTGTATCAGCTCGATCGTAGCCAATTCGAACGGCTTTCAGTCGGCCAGCGGGGAAGACCATCCATGCCTGTAGCACAACTGAATATTCAGAGACGCATGCGTCCAGATATATCTACTTTGATTCGAGAGACGATATATGCCAACCTCAGCGATCATGTTAGTACAACACGACTTCCCGACGTTGTTGGAATGCGGAAAAACGTGTATTGGCTAGACCATGAGAATGCAGAAGATGGCGGCCAGGCAGAAATACATCACAAGAAGTCCAAGTCGAACACTTGGGAAGTGGATATGGTGCATGCACTAGTACGCCATGTGGTTAGGCAAGGCGTGTATGCTAGCAGCGACATCGCCGTCCTGACACCTTATACCGGGCAACTACAAAAGCTACGAATGGTAATGCGCAATGACTTTGAGATTGTCGTAAGCGATAGAGATCAAGACGCCTTAGCCAGGGACGGAATCGTTACGGAAGAACTCCCCGAAGATCAAGGCGGCGTGAACCAAGACAACAAGCGAAAGCCGTTAGAGAAGAAGAAGCTGAGCGATCTGCTTCGCGTTGCTACAGTTGACAACTTCCAAGGCGAGGAGGCAAAGATCATAATCGTTTCTTTGGTTCGAAGTAACAAACAGCAGAAGGTTGGTTTTCTTAAAACTACAAATCGCATTAACGTATTACTCAGCCGGGCTCAACATGGAATGTATCTTATTGGCAACACTGATACGTACTCTAATGTATCTATGTGGCAGAAGGTCATTGGAATATTACGTGCTAAAGACTCTGTTGGTTTGTCTTTACAGCTCTGCTGTCCACGTCACACAAGCACCGTTATCGAGGTACAGCAGCCTGACGACTTCGCCAAGTTCAGCCCTGAAGGGGGTTGTAGAGAAGCTTGTATGGACCGCCTTCCGGACTGTGGACATCGATGCCAAGCGCGTTGCCACTCCAAAGCGATGCATGAGGTTTTCAGATGTGAAGAACGTTGCCAACGCCGACATCAGCCTTGTAATCACGCGTGCCAGAAGGCGACTTGCGGAGAAGAGTGCGGGAAATGTATGATGCCATTGAACAACATAAAACTCCCGTGTGGTCATATCAAGAACAATGTGCGCTGTCATCTGACGCAAGATCTCGGTGCTATACGGTGCATGGTTATTGTTGAAAAGATGGTTACTGGATGCAACCATACAGTGCCAGTACTTTGCCACAAAGATGTGACGAGCGATACATATCGTTGCCCAGTTCCTTGCAGCGCACTACTCAGTTGTGGCCATAAGTGTCCGGGCACGTGTGGCTGTAACAACGCTGGGGGCGTTATAAACGCGCCAGATGCGGAGCACCTCAAGTGTGATAAAATTTGTGGGCGGCGTTTTGGGACATGTAACCACACATGCTCCAAACCATGTCATGATGGGACGGACTGCGGGTTGTGCATGTCTAATTGCGAGGTAAGATTGAACCATAAATGTCTAGAGCATCAGAAACTGAAGATATGCACAGGTAGCATGTAAACACTCTCGATGTACGTTAAAATGCCACGAGGCTTGTGCACCATGTATCGAGCGTTGCACCTGGTCTTGCCCTCATCAAGGCGCATGCAAAATGCCTTGCTCAGCACCATGCAATCGGCTCCCTTGTAATGAGCGCTGCACTAGTTCGCTTCCTTGCGGTCACCAATGTCCTGGTCTCTGTGGGGAAGACTGCCTTGTGGAATACTGCAAAGATTGTGAAATGAAAGCTGACGCGCAAGTTGACATGCTGGAGCTCAAAGAGTATAAAGATATTGACCTTGATGAATCACCTGTTGTTGCTCTTGCTTGCGGGCACTTTCTCACGGCAGAGACTTTAGATGGTACGTACATCTCTATATTTCGTTACACCAGCGAGTATTGTCTTTAAAGATTTTATCAGTGGGCTTCTTGTTGTTTTCAATCTACAAATTGAATCAGGAAACACAGTTTAACAGTTAATCTAGGCATGATCGGATTAAAGGATGTATACAAGATTGATGATATGACTGGTAATTTCCTGGGCTTCGAAAACATACATTCCGCAATGGCTCCTGCCATACCAAAATGCCCGCATTGCCAACAGCCAATTCGTCAATATGTCACTCAAAGATACAATCGTTTGATCAACCGCGCTGTAATCGACGAGATGTCAAAACGCTTCGTTGTTACTGGCCAAACGGAACTTCGAGATATAGAAGCGAAATTGAGTAGAGCAGAGGATAAGCTCGAGAGAACACGTGCAGATGTCACGAGTATTCCTATACCCAACGTACATGTGACTGAAAATGCTCAAGAGCGACTAGTGAAATCAATTGCGGAAAAGATAAAGACACGATATAAACCCTCTGAGCAGATACGATCTGCTATTCTCCAGGCACAGCGTCGAGCGGCTGATCGTCATCAACCCGCTCACAAATTGTATGAAGCTACGCTGCACGCATTGCATGATGGCACTTCATTGGAAGACCCTTTTGCGGCTATGAGCTTGGAAGAGCGTCCAGTACCAGGTCCGCGCGACCTACGCATCACATTTGGAGCACGCATCCTCTTAATCCGGGTTGATACTATCATTTCAGAAGATAAGTTCAGAATTATCTCGTCCGTGAGATCTAGATACGGGGCTTCAGCAGCAGCTTCAATGTTTCCATCGAGAAGATCACCAGAATCTTGCACTGGCCCATTCCTAAGGTCTTGCTCCGACTTCATTGCCACTTGTACAGAGAATGAACTGCCAAAGCTGGCCGTAGAAGGTATACTCTACTACGCGCGTATTGCTAGGCTATTCCAAACATCCGGCTATGTGGATTCCAAAAATCGCAAAAACGCCACCGAGTACCGCGACAAGGCACAATCGTTGCTTGAAGAAGGAATCGAGCTTTGCAAGCGTAGATTTAGAGATGCAGATAGCTTACTCCGAGCCATCAACCAATCAATAGAGTTGTTAGGAAAAGAGCGGTATGAGGAAATCACACCCGAAGAACTGGCATCTATAAAACGTGCGATGGTATCGGGATCACGCGGAATCGCTACACATTCGGGGCATTGGTATAATTGCGTCAATGGGCATCCGGTAAGTTTAGTGTCAAAATTGATTTTTGGGCTTTACTGAACAGTAATCACTAGTTTGCGATCGGAGAATGTGGCATGCCAATGCAACTCGCACGTTGTCCAGAGTGTGGCGCAAGTATTGGTGGGCAAAACCATGAAGCTGTACAAGGCGTTACTCGCGCGGTAAACATGGAACACTAAAGTCGGTTACGCAGAAACTTAGTCAGTCACTTCCTGCGAAAATTGATTGACCATACCCTGGTCAACCTCGTATGCCAAATTATGAGCCCAAAAGGCTGAGCAAAGGAAGGATTGCTGTTCCGTGATAGTTTCAAGGAAGACGGATGGCAGTGCTCCAAGGCAAAGGAAGAACCAGATCAAGATAAATTTATGCTTTAATAAGCTAGAGAAGATTTTCAACTCAATTATTCCAGAGAAATAAGATTGCAATCCTCAATATGTGAGATGAAAACTGCAGAGAACGTACGTGACTTACCCCCATCTGTCCGGCTTACTAAGCGATTGTCAGACTCTGCAGTTGCTGGCTCTAGAAGTGATTTGCGACTGAGGCGACTCCATGTCATGGCCCCACTGCTGCCGTATAAAGGCAAATGTGCGAAGATGATTTGATAAAAAAACGACAGGTATTGAAGTTCTCACCTAATACGTTCCGAAGAACTTTTAAGTGGGGAAATACCACACGGAGGATTCTCATAAGTAGGCCAGAACGCAATTAGATACAAAGAACCCTATCTTTGGAAAGACAAGGGCAAATATCCATTTGTTTTCCGATGGTGAGGCGGCAAAACCCAGCCTTCCATGCTTGCAAAGCTAATTCATCAATTCTCACATTGCGCCGGATCAATTGTCTGTGACACAGCATCAACAATTTACTGACCATCTAAGTACGAATAGGTGTCTGAAGAATACTTTAAACGCGTCTTGACATGGTTGCAGAGACACTAGTTCGTCAGTTGCACTCTACGCATTGTAATCATCAGTGGAAGATTTATCTCATTCTGTTTGCTTTGAAGGGAACATTGGGCTGGAGACATGTTGGATGAGACCACGGCTCATCGTAACATAGAGTAGTTTGGATACTTTGACTACACTAAGGAGGAGATGTAGATATTTTGTGGCTTAGATTCACTCGAAGTCCACCTTTCGTTGTACCTTGCTGAAGTCTAAATCTTCCCGACACTAAACTCCAACGCAAATTGCCTGTACAGGCGTACTTACAACTATCGATGAACTTTGTCAAGTCGCTCTGGGCGGCTGAAGATTGCTCATGCCTTTGCAGTAGTCGCTCTGCCGCTTGATCCAAACTTTGCACAGACCTTTCAATGAGACTCGTCGCTTTTCGCATTGCGATGTCCATCGAATGATGCTCTACGAATAGCACAGGCAAAATCGAGTCGACTTGGCCTTGGGTAAATTCTTTCTTGAACGAAAGGATATCGTTCATCACGCAGATGATGATATTCGTGGCATCCCAGATAGTAGCCATGTCTGAGTCTGCCATGACTTGCGCTGGAAGCGTAACATCACATGCCAATTCGGAGAGGGCGAGGCATACACGAACAGCGCCAGAGCCTTTGCGTCGTTGAAGATATTCGGCAGCTGTTGGAAGACAATCCAAAGTCTGGTGTTGCTGCTCAACCTCGCAAGATTGTACGAAGTAGACCAGCTCATCGTAAAACAAATTCGTTCGATCTGCAGTACTCAGCATGAATTCTGAGTCGACAATTTTGATATAAAATCATACCATGAGAGTATCGTGAACGAACTTCATCACAGACACGCTCAATGTCAGTGATGATTGGATTCGACGAAACTTTGTGTTTGTCTTCCCCCTTATACAGACAAGCTCGAATGAACTGAATTGTCTTAGCTCTGAATTCACATGCTTGGTCTATATCGTTGATAAGATTAGCAAACTCAGCCGAATCGATTTCTAAGTAGTGTCAGAATAGTTGATATACCGTGCCTAGGAGTCTATACCATCGTCCCATGCAAAGAGCCACGTAGACAGATGAGTTGCCGTGCGAAGGTCTTTGAACGTCGCGTATGGCCACCACAATGACCCGAAGAGGGCGGCGTCCGCAAGCTTCATTTTCTTTAATCGCAACCCTTCCCGAAACAACCTTTATCGAATTTAGTTTATCAATTTTAATTTTCGACTTTGAGTTGAATGACTGGCCATACTTTTCTAATCGTGCATCAACTTCGGTTTCCAGCTTTTCCTTGTGCGCATTAACGGCGGATGGCCAATGGGCAAGCATTGCCTCGAGATCTGGGATCATTAAGGTTGTCCCTTCCAACGACTGAATGATTGAAGCGCGCTTTGTCATAGCTTCAGACATTTCGATGTTTCCCTGTCAGTGTATGTGCAAGTTAAGGTGGCAGTCCCGATTTAAGCAATCTCGAACATATATGCGACTTTATGTTGTTGTGGCCCTTAAAGTGAGCCATGTTCAAAATTCCTTCAATAACACTATGTTATGTGAACCGAGATAGAAGCCCCGATGCATACAGTCAGAATGGAAATCATTTCCGTGACATGAGGTCGATCACTTTTGACGATGTGACTTGAGGTAAGGAAATGTTAGCTTATGATGCTTACATGTACGGGTGTGGCGTAGCCCCCCCACGCAACTACAACCAAGCGTTGTACAGCGTGCATTCCTCGGATGCAATTGCAACACCGAGTTTAGCGATGAGGGTGATCATCACATTTGTGACAATACATGATATTCTCCGTAACGTTGATCATCGGATTGTAACGAATATCGATATCTGATGAATGTTTATGAATGCGAGTTACACCAACATCCGAGCCGCGCCCCCTTGGCAGTCCCTCGACTGCGCCGCGCCGATTCACTGATCAAGTCGTCCCCTCAACCACGGTGTTTGATCAACATTTAATTTTACATTTCTCATTCCTTTCAGCTCAATTCTCATCATGATTATCGAACCACGACCGAACTCCGATGAGGTTGTTATTGTTATTGTCCAGGGATCTTTCCAGACACCACTGGTTTATAAGAAACTCCTGGATGGGTTGGAGGCGCGAGGCTATGCAACTTCACATCCAGTACTCCCAAGCTGCAGCAAGACAGAAGAACCCGAGTTTCCCTCTAAAACGCTACTTGACGATACGGAAGAGGTCAAAAATGTTGTCGATAGACTCGTGAAGGTCGAAAACAAGACAATTGTTGTTGTAATGCACTCCTATGGCGGTCTTGTCGGGAGTAATGCCATAGAGGAAGAGTTAAGCTTCTCCAAACGGAAGCTCGCTGGTTTGAAGGGAGGTGTCATTCATCTTTTCTACTTTGCAGCATTCGTGCTTGGGAAGCAACAGTCTGTTCTTGGAGTATTTGGTGAATCACCCAACAACGATGTCAGGGTAAGTTGACGAAATAGAATCGATACATAGGTATTGTAGCTCAGACTCAACAGGAAGATGGGAGATTTTACTTGAAAGAAGGTGCATCATTACTCTACAATGATCTCCCAGCAGATGAAGCAGCGGAGTGGGGATCCCGTTTGATCCCGCAATCGCACGCTGTACAAGGGACAGAGATCGAGCGCACTGCATACGAGTATATACCATCGACGTACTTAGTATGTGAGGGAGATAAAGCGGCGCCACCTCAATACCAAAATATGTTTGCTGCTGCTGCAGGTTCCAGGGTCCTCAGATGCAATGCCAGCCATTCGCCTATGCTCAGCCAGCCAGGAATGTTGGTTGATAATATAATAGAAGCGATTAAAGACGCGGTTAATAGTATTAAATAGTCGCAATAGCTCAAATATTCAATCGTATCTACAATATTATGTTTACTTCCTAGAGACAGCGTAGGTAACAGGTTTAAATGAATTTCTCAAGTTTATAGACCAAAGGGACTATCTGGTATATAGACGGCTAATGTGAGACTAGTTGAATTAAATGATGTTAGCACATATACCTGAGTCGTGTCGTTAGCAAGTAGTAGGAAAGGGTTAAAGGCAAGGTGTTAGAGCATGTAATTATAGAGTGATGATACAAGTCGAGACTTTTGATCGCTGGATTAGTTGAAAGTCTACTAGTTTTCATCTCTGACTAGGGGTGCTGTAGCGCTGCCCAGATAAAGGTGTTTACTGATTCAAAATCTCTGTATTAGAGATGAACCCATTATTCACATATCTTCGAGCGGAATTCACATTCGAAGACCTTTGCTACATCTGGACTTGTTATATTGTTTGTGCATTGAACAACAGCTAGTCTATTTTTGTGCCACTAAACGTCAAATGGAGATTGTTTACGGACTCGTTGATATACTAAAGGTTCTTAATAAATGTAATCCTCTTTAAGCTACATTTTGCTACAACTTGTTATACCCTACTATTAGCCTTGGGAAGTATTACTATAGGCCCTTAAATGAATTTAAAACGAGTGTTGTAGTAGCCTATACAGCCTATATTATTAAGAGAAACAACATAGTGCATATTTTGCTACGTAAAGGTCAAGTCTCATCAATTCCCTAATAGTGCTCGGCATATGAAGAGGCTGACTTTTCTCCAACTTGGAGCATCGGATCGGTTTCAAAATAGGCCCTCCTAAAATTCTCTGCATAGGAAGAAAGAGTCTTCTCTCCTATCTGCAGCATCGGGTCTGTCTCGAAGTCTATAGTAGCAGTTAGACCTTTATCCTCCTATAGTTATCATTGTAAATAGCACGGCGGTGGGAGGGGGCCTGAATTGGTGCACATACTGGCTGGGTGAGGGGTAGGTGCTGCGAAAGCTGGGGCGAAGAGGCCGAATGCGAGCAAGATTGTGCTAATAGCGAACATCCCGTTTGATCAAAGACAGATATAAAAGATATCAAAGAAGACTTATTACTTATGTATGTATTCCGTCCGCAACTTATCTCGGAAATGCCTGTGATCAATAGTGTGGCCTAAATACCTAGATATCAAATGGTTTCCTCGTTCGTCATCGTTTCCGATGCTAGCCCTGACGTGACTTTTAAGAAAGATTAACTGCATTTGATTTATTATGCAGTCAAAACAGTGGGGGCATGCATGGGGAAAGGAAGTAGCAACGAGTAATATGAATCTGCCCTCGATGTTCCGGACAAGCATATTGAACCCAGTGCGGAGATCAACATGGTTAATGGCCCCCACCTTAGCTGCACAAACTTGCCTACTCAATAAAACTTTATTTCTGACACGCAGGTGATGAGATCTCTGCACATAGCTCATTACCGAGCCTCCTAATACGTCTTTCACCGGGGATGACACGTATGCATTTTGTGTGCGTGCGTTTATGTTCGTTACATAAGACTAAGCCGCGAGAGTTGAATGCTACGTGTCTCCGCGAGCTTTCATTCTAACTACCAGCGACTGTATATTCCCATAGGTATTCATAGTAGTGAAAGTAGATCAGCGCAAGAGTCTCTCTGACTCCCTAAGACTTGCGTCGTCTATAGGAACAATCGGCGAACATAAAATCGAACTAAAGTGGGAGAAATTGCTCTATATCGAACTGACTAGCAAATTAATCCTTCCCAATGCTTGCTATACCATGCATTTCCTAGATGTTTCAACTATTAACTCCACCGATTCAATACTCTCCTTAGTTTTTCCAGAGCACTGCTCAAGAGACTTAGCTTTCGAGGTCACCTCGAGGTTTGCGGGTCCATGGTCAGACCGTGATATTCGAATGCTACCTGGTCTTCCTTCCTGTACATCTTCATGTGATTGCCGCGCACTATTGCGTCCGTGAGAGCTGCGCAATGTGGAAAGTGATATCGCTGCTGCAGCATGCTGGAGAGAATTGATGGAAATCCGCAGTGCGCACGGAAGGGCTTCCTTGAGCACTCGAGCAATTCGGAAGGAGAGAGGTGGAAGGTTGGAGGCAAGTAAACCTACACCTATTTCTATTGCAGGCCAGTTGGAGAATAGAAGAGAAGATCCTAGGCGTTGTTAGAACACAATCAAACCAAGCTAGTGTAATAGCGGAAGTTGCTCGCCATGTATCTCACCCTGGAAAAAGTTGGCATTGCCTCCACTATTTGCGAGCCCCGGATTAGTTAACTCCGCAAGCTGGATTATGGTGTTGTTGAGCCCAGCCACAAAAGCACTAAAAGTGGGTTAGCATGGGTTCCAGAGCTTCATAGAGAGACTCACAAGCCACCCAAAAGAAAGACCACTATCAATGCGACTTTACGCTTCCAGTCCAATTGAATCCGCCAGATCTATGTTCCAAAGTATTAGCTTGGTTCTTCAGATACACGTTCAGTTGAAAAGAAACACACTTACAAATGGTGTAGGCATGATCAATAAGCAAAAGTCAATGAAGCTGTCCAATGCAAACACACCCATCTGGATTTCAAACCCCCACGGAGCGCAAGCCTTCCATCCACCTTCAAAGTTCGCCTTGAAGTTTGTACCACAGTAAAATAGCCACGATGCCACTGCGAAGACGAACCAGAATATTGAAAGTCCAATCAGCGTCCAATTACATATGTTGAATGCTCTGCCGGTGACAATGAAGATTCGGCGGTAGAAGAAAAGCATTATCAACTTTATGAGGAAGTCGGCGCCCATCCAGAAGATGACAAGTGCAGCCGTGACCTCAGCGTAGGTTAGCAAGAGCCTGTCATTGAGCGCATACAGGAAGGAACCTAGGCAACATACTTGCGCCAAGATATGTTCTTGCTCTGCTGCTTTACTAGGATCGGAAGTAGGCGCGTCGTTAAAAGCGCCCTTGAAAATACCTAAAGGAAATGAGTTTGGTGCAGAGCCTATGGACAGCGCTACCTACCAGTCAACATGGATGCACAGCAGCCGGTCAAACAGAGCTTCCATAATATTAGCATGTGATTGATGCTTAATTGAAGGAGTTGTGTACCCATGCTGGAATGCAAAGCCAGTCGTCAATGCCACGCTCAACCTTCAGCTTCCGTCGAGCGTAGAAGCGCAAAGCTACGAGGATACCGTCAATGATAGGGAAGGAAAGTCCGACCGCTGTAGCGCTTTGAATGGTGCCTACGCCAGGCATGCTGGAAAGTTGGCTCTGCTCGTGTAGGCTGATGCGAAGACAAACCCAGGGCAAAGGGTAGCCGACGACAGACAAAATGTGGAGGCACCGAAAAGTAAAATTATTGAAGTTGTAGTATCATTACATGTACCGCAATAACTTGAGCAAAGGACTTGCGAACGAGTCCGCTTTTAGCCAATACAGTGGGGCGAATATGCATCAGCATCTCCCCAGATCAGAGTAATTGGTTATCAGAATTATGGCAGGGTCCTCTGAATTAACATGGATGTATTAGAAAGCCAAGCTCGGGAACTAAGCATTGGTGGCCGCTATTCTGAAGCTTAATTCCCGCGTCTAATGCAAAGCGAGGCGTAAGCTTATTCTGAAGTACCCTGTCACCCTGTTCCCCGCATGTTACCTTCCTCACCAGTCATGGATCGACACAAATTGATGGTGGCGTGCCGCTATTTCGGCTACCGAAGCTCAACAACGAAAAAGATGCTGTTGGCCACACTCTCATCGGCGGCAGAGTTGACGGGGTTCACCACATTTCCAAGTCAAAAAGACCTTTCGTAAAGACACTAACTCCATTTAAAAATCTCCCGGAATTTTTAACGCAGCTGTACATACTGATTGCAAAGAGAAAATTTACCTTTATCCTTTGGGATTCCAGTCAAGTGAGATGGCATCTTCAGGTTGTTTCCAATGGAAGTTCTGAGGGATTTCTACCTTTCGCTTTTCTAACCAGCGCTGCAGTGCACTCCAGTCGACACACTTGTGATGTGCATTCGCATTCGGCGTTGGATTCTGATGATCTAACACCCAATTGTATGGGATAATTCCAGTGTCAAACTGACACATCAGGCTTTGTCGTATGTAGTCAACGCAGTGCTCATAGTGAAGTTCATAAAGCTCTGGAACGCGCTGCTTCTTTTCCTGTGTCTTTGGGAAGTAATCCATATAGTGGTCTTGCCAGATATAGTGTAAGCAATGCAGTTGATGTGTGCCAATAGTCGCTGCAATGTATCCACCGCCGGCCTCGGGTGGGAATTGAGCGCTCCAAGTTGGATGCTGCACTTTTTCTATATCTTCCCTGGAAACGCTTATCATGCCATCTAGGTTCGTCAGCGTTCGGCAATTTAGACTTCGCCCATGAGTCAGAACTTTTGTGCTCACATTTCATGATGTCATACCATGCGTCCTCGACCGATTGTGTAGGCGGACCTTTAAAAGGACTTCGATACCATAACGAACCGTTAAATTGCTTGTAGACATATGCGTGCGGAGTGATAGCAGCATTCACCGGGGCTTGTAGGTTAGCAAACTCATGGATTGAACAACTGGCCGTCTTACAGTAATAATTGAACATGTCCCAGCACTTTGCCTGGCCCGATTGATTTGCAAGAATTATACCGAATGATAGTCCAACGATAGCAATGAAGCTGAGACAATGGCATGCCCAATGCAGTTGCCTCTGTAGCTTGATGCGGTTGTCTCGGTGAACTAGGACAATATCATCGAGGAGGGGCTCGTTATATCCTGTAGATTCTTTGTTTGCTAAAGCTTTGTATAGAGTTTGTCCCAACATTATAATTATCTTGCATGATATCACATCGACAGTATACCAGAAGACCCAAGCTGTCGACATTTATGAAGGACAATAATCCCCTGCGCCCCAAATCACCGATCAAGACTGTGATAGACTCATGCACATTAGCATCAGGTGTGGCGGTTAATACAGCTTCTTTGTTAATAGATCTACTGAGCTAACGCATTGGCACCCATTGATGTATAATAGATTTCGCACGATGACGTGAACGCGAGATCATCGGAAGCGACGTGATGAGAGGCAAAAAAAGGGCTCATCTTTTGCGCCCCTGATAAGCCCAACAATTCCAATACCGAATTGCACATCGCAGAAAATCACCTAATCAGTCTTGATAAATCACAGTGCTGATCTATGCAGTACGAGGATCATATCGCACCTCAAGCATCCAACAAGTATATGCGGGATCAAAGCGACCAACCACGTTATGTCTTGAGCAAGGAGCACCCAAAAGAGAAAGCGACACGCGGCGTCATTACATGATTATTTGTTAAGCTTCGGGGAGTACAAACTCTAGTGGGGCTGCCCCACTATTTGTAATATCTATCCACCCAGTAGGTAGTGGTTTGCCATTAATGTATGCATTGATAGGATCGGGATCGTGTTGTGACCCACTACGGAGCGGCGTAGTCTGTAATATTGCAGGGTGCCTGTTGTCTGAGAGCTTCAGCCAGGTGATTGAGAGTCTTTGGCCAACCTTACAAGTCGCACAGCAACGCTTGCAGCGCCACTCCCGAATTAGACGCCTGCCGAGCTTGCCTTGCAGATGCTTCCACCATTCAGGTGCGCCAAAGTTCACTTTCAAATTATATTCTAGAGACGATATCCGGGCCAAGGAGAAAATCGGGTACATGCTACGCTCACTTTCGGGCCTGTATATGGTGTTGCATGGTGCAATGACCCCAATCATATTGCATGGCCGGAATATGAGTTTGGGATTTCGAAATAACTAGCCGGACACGTGAAAGACCTCTTTAAATGATTGCTACATTCGACAACATAACAAAATACGGGTTCAAATTTTCTACACATTATACCACGAGATAATTTAGGTCTTGCTTTTGAATTGTATATAGCATATAATTTCGTTACTAGTAAATCTTTACACATCATTGCCAAATGGCTCGATCTCACCGCCGACGCAAGGACATCGACGGCAACACATCTCATCGCCGCAAAAGGTACGGCATTTTTCCATATCCTCCTACCAGTGATCCAGGTCTTCCGCCTGATGGAGGTGTTACAGCCTGGCTTCAGGTCCTAGCAGGACACCTAATATGTTTTGTCACATGGGGGGTGATTACAAGTTTTGGTGTTTTCCAGTCTACCTACGAGGATATGCTACATGAAGTATCGTCAAATATTTCGTGGATCGGAACTGTCCAAATCTTTATGCTCCTCCTGGTTGGTACCGTTTCTGGACGCGCGAGCGACGCAGGTCTTGCCCATGAGGCTGTCTTTGTGGGAACAATCTTGATTGTCTTCGGAATGCTTATGGCTAGTTTAGCAACGCGGTATTACCAGCTCTTTCTTGCTCAGGGTGTTTGTGTTGGACTTGGAATGGGAATACTCTACATGCCTGGCTTGTCCGTGCCGTCTTCGTACTTCAAAGAAAAGAAGTCCTTGGCAGTTGGTGTTATTGCATCAGGAGCGGGATCGGGTGGGTTGGTGTTTCCAGCAATGGCACAACAACTCCTTCCGCATGTTGGTAAGTACTCTCTTTTCGAGCCCCGCCAAATTTTGAAGAGATTTGTACTGATATGGTCAGGCTTTGGTTGGACAATGCGCAGTATGGCCTTAGTGACCTTAGTTGTCTCACTACTTATTAACCTTCTCTTACGCGTCCGTATTCCCGCTCGCAAATCCGGACCACTCGCCAATCCCAAGGCTTTTACCGAGCTGCCATACCTGTTATTTACCATAGCCTTCTTTTTAATCTACTGGGCTGTGTACTTCGCTTTCTATTACGTGAGTTTCGCCTCTTTTAAAGCCCCATTAGTTGTTAATGTACGCAGGTCGATCTCTATGGCTATAGATATGCCTCATTCACCTCCTTAGATTCTATCAATCTTCTACTTTTGACTAATGCCCTCGGTATCCCTGGCCGCATCCTTCCAGGTTACATCGCGTCGCGCTTTCTCGGTCCTCTAAACACGGCAATTCCAACGGCGGTATCTGTCGCTATTGTCCTGTACTGCTGGCCAGCAGTGGCGTCTAGTCACGGTGCTCTCTATGCATTTGCTGCCGTTTACGGATTCGTGGCCAGTGCCATTCAGTCACTATTTGCTATTTCACTGGCCGCATTGACACCCGACTTGAGCCAGCTTGGAACCAGAATGGGCATGGTATTTAGTGTGGTGGCCTTTGCAAGTCTAACGGGAAGCCCCATCGCAGGTGCTATCACTCAATCAGAAGGGTTGGATTATTTAGGAGCGCAAATGTGGGCAGCAAGTAGTATGCTGCTGGGAGCGATAGCCCTGGCAGGTGCAAGGGTTTCCCGGACTGGCCTTACAATGCAGAAGGTTTAAGTTTGCTCTGGTATCTTGCGCTCTTATCCATTCGAGTCTTTGTGAAAAGGATTTGCATGTATCCCCACGATATAAACAGAGAGGCAATGGAAAGGAGACATCTTTGATCGGTGAAGAAGTGGAATACAAACATCTTAAAAGTCAACTTCACTATACTCAGTCCACTCCTTTCCGTGCCAGAACTTTTGCCCGCCACGAAAGGAATGCTCAATTCTATCTTTCGCCCTACTTCCCATTCGCGCCTCAAAATTTTGCATGCTTTCTGGCGTAATACCTTGCTCAGCGATCGTGCGTGCGAGGTCTACCGCGTTTCGAATTGCGGTATCACCGCCAGACCCACCCATAGGACTCATTGGGTGTGCTGCATCCCCGATGATAGTAACACGCTCTGAATGAGGTATTGAATCTAGTTCTATGTCTGGCTTGCTCGAGTAAACAGGCACACACGCGGATAATTCGTGTGAAGCCGCAAGAAGCAAGGCTTTCAGTGAAGGATGCCATGGCTCGACCACTCTTTCAATGAAGATCCTTTTCTGCTCAGCCGTCCTGGGCAAGGCTTCGGCATATTGAAACGGGGCCGCGCAAATGACCCAGTACACATAATCGGGGAAATGTGGCAGTCGGAAATTAGACTCTTGCTTTGCGCTTGTTGGCCAGATCATCGGTTCTACGACAGTCTGGACATTGGCTTCATGATCCAGGTACATACACCAACTCAGCAAATCATGTGATATACTACTCTTCAAATATTCTGTCAATGGCGTTCGACCCCACATGACCCATCGGTCTAAATTCTGAAGCTTACGCGTAGGCTGAAGGTCTTTGCGAACCCGGCTCTTGATGCCGTCGGCACCAACGAGTAGCACCCCACGCGCCGTTGAACCATCGGAAAACTGGGCTTGAATTCTGTTACCTTGTAATTGATAAGATGTAAACTCTTTGCCGTATTCGATGACATCCTCAATGTCTTCTGTCATCAGAGAGCGGATCCACGCCCGATCTATAGGCATGGACTCTAGGCCAGCAGGAATAGGCTTTGGGAATTCAAGTCTCCTGGCGTCGATATAACGAGGCTCGAACTCATTGATCGCTGGCGCAGTGCGTCTCAGTAGGCTTTGAAGTGGAGGTGATAAACTGCTCTCGAGAGTTTTGTATGTTTCTTTCGAGATACGAAAGCGATGGCCTTGTGCGGGGTGCGAGTGAGGATGGCGCTCAAAAAGACGGAATTGAATAGAACGGAGGCGCAGGCCTTGGGCTAACACCAGCCCGGCAACGCCGGCGCCGACGATTAGGATCGGATCTGGTGCATTGCTTCGGGCCATAGTTTGTGTAGGTCGGCGTCGTATACTTTGGAAGACTAGAAAGGCTGTAGCGGATTAAAGACTTAAACTCGCGGCCTTAGCTTGCGGGTAGCTTAGACGAAGATCAGGCGACGATTGGATAAAGATCGGATTAGAGCAGCGTAACCTAACCTCTAGAGTTAATTCCTAGAGTAAGTCTAACCTAGGCTTAAGGCTTAATCTTTACCTTAAGTTATTTATAAATTTATTTTAAATAAGCTTATATTTATATATATAAGATCTTATCTTATTAATTAATTAGATAGAATACTTACTTTATATCTTTAAATTAAAATAATAAAGTTTTTAAGTAGTATTTTAATCTTATACCTAAAGCCTAAAGCCTAAAGTTAATTTATAACTAGATTACGCTTAGTATTTAATCTCTAGTAATATTAGAAATCTATATATTAATTCTTATATTATTCTACGAATAAATATACTAAGTATATTAGTTTAGTTATATATACCTCTTATATAGAAAAAAACTAGCCTATATATAAAGTAAAAGTTTATATATAGCTAGTATATATACTATAGATAAGCCTTTAAGGTTAGAGGTTAAAAAATAAAAGTAATTAGTTTATCTTAATATTTTAATATAAGATATTATACTACTTAAAGTATATAAAAAAGTAATAAAATTTTATAATATATTATTTATTTTATTAGATATTTTAAAAAAAAAAAATTTAAAAATAAAATTATTTTACTAACCTAGGTTAGTAAAATAATTTTTTAGAAACTTTTTTATTTTTTTATACTATCTTCTTATATTATATTTTTTTACTATTCTCTTATTATATCTTCTTATAATATTCTTTTATTATATTCTCTTATTATATTCTTTTATTATATTTTTTTATTATATTCTTTTATTATATTTTTTTTTACTATCTTCTTATACTATTTTCTTTTACTATCTTTTTATACTATACTTTTTTACTATTCTTTTTTATTATTTTCTTTTACTATTCTTTTTTACTATTTTCTTTTAC